>CM049382.1:17022327-17369827 GCA_026937815.1 Etheostoma perlongum
CATTTATAATAAATAACGTAAGGTATTTGAGTGCCTGTTTCTAACAAGGTATACTTTATGAAAATGTAACAAATGGCTCTATTAATGGATAATACACAATTTATTAATACCCAATAGATCCTTACATCAAGAAGAACACAATTAAGGTTGCCAGGTTGTTAACACTAAGAATCTACAGCCATGGTTGAGTTAAATGCTAACATCAGCCGGGGCACACGCTAACAATGACAATGTTAATATGTTGATTGAGCCTTTTAGCATTGTATCTTGTATTTCCTAATTGGTACTAAATACAAAATAAAGCTGGAGGTAAATAGTAATATATTAGACAAATTGAAAATTTGACCTTATGATGGTGCTATACGAAATCACGAGTTAACAAAAGGTATCAGGAATAATCTTGAAGAGGTCATGCATGTCTATACCAAATTCCATGGCAATCCAATAGCTTTTGAGACGTTTCACTTAAAACCACAAATGTCATGTCTCATGGTGGCGCAAAAGGAAAAGTTAGGGTATCACCAAATTCAGTAGGATCCATCCCCTGGGGACCAAGAATGTCTGGACAAAACGTTAAGCCAGTCCATCAATAAAGATGTTTCTTACAACTTATAAAGCCGTTATAAAGTATGCCTAAGCAGAAAGTGACACTATTATTTGTCCAACATAATTCTGTCTTTAAACATTACATGCATCATGCAGGTCAAAGTGGAGCAGGAAATAACTGGGCTAAGGGTCACTACACTGAGGGAGCTGAGCTGGTGGACTCGGTGCTGGATGTGGTGAGGAAGGAGTCCGAGAACTGCGATTGCCTTCAGGGCTTTCAGCTTACCCACTCGCTTGGCGGAGGCACAGGTTCAGGAATGGGTACACTGCTAATCAGCAAGATCCGCGAGGAGTACCCCGACCGCATCATGAACACCTTCAGTGTCATGCCTTCTCCGAAGGTGTCTGACACTGTGGTGGAGCCCTACAACGCCACTCTCTCTGTCCACCAGTTAGTGGAAAACACAGATGAGACCTTCAGCATTGACAATGAGGCCCTGTATGATATTTGCTTCCGCACCCTGAAGCTGACCACACCTACCTACGGAGACCTCAACCACCTGGTTTCCGCCACCATGAGCGGGGTGACCACCTGTCTACGCTTCCCTGGCCAACTCAACGCTGACCTCCGTAAGCTGGCTGTCAACATGGTGCCCTTCCCCCGCTTGCATTTCTTCATGCCGGGCTTTGCGCCCCTTACAAGCAGGGGCAGCCAGCAGTACCGCGCCCTCTCCGTGCCAGAGCTCACGCAGCAAATGTTTGATGCCAAGAACATGATGGCAGCCTGTGACCCTCGTCATGGACGCTACCTCACAGTGGCAGCCATCTTCCGCGGCCGTATGTCAATGAAGGAAGTGGATGAACAGATGTTGAGTGTGCAGAACAAGAACAGCAGCTACTTCGTTGAATGGATTCCCAACAATGTCAAGACCGCCGTTTGCGACATCCCTCCCCGCGGCCTCAAGATGTCCGCCACCTTCATTGGCAACAGCACGGCCATCCAGGAGCTGTTCAGGAGGATCTCTGAGCAGTTCACAGCCATGTTTCGCCGAAAGGCCTTCCTCCACTGGTACACTGGCGAGGGAATGGATGAGATGGAGTTCACGGAGGCCGAGAGCAACATGAATGACCTGGTGTCTGAGTACCAGCAGTACCAGGATGCTACCGCTGATGAGATGGGCGAGTATGAAGAAGATGAAATAGAGGATGAGGAAGAAGTCCGCCATGATATCCGCCACTGATTGTAAAACACTGACATGACACTCTGAGAGAAACAAAATGTTAATTGTTGGTCGACATCCCAGTGAGAAAATAAGTATGCTACAGATGCAGTTGTTTAGCCAAAATTATTTTGCATTTAGATTTGGCTTATACTGACAATAATCGTGAGTGGTGTTGGAACCTTAAAAACATGCAAGAACCATAGTAATTGATTTTCCAAGTCATGCTTTGCCAGTTTAAAAAAATAAGTACAGTCTTGTTCTAATCACAGTTTTGTAACATTTACCTCAACATGCATCCACTTTCTCAAGTCTCCAATAAAAGATCCAGATCTGTCAATACTTCATGTCATGTTTTTACTTGATAGTTACCCAGGTGTAAAGGTGAATAAGGGCCGAATTGTTCTGCATTTATCTCAATATCCTTGTTTTAGTTGTAATGTGTGATATGTTTACACATTAACTCTGTATGCATGAGACATTTTTGTTAAGGTGTGATGATATTTTATATTTTTCTAATTGTCTACAAATTCCATAAACACCCAAAACCAACACAAAATTTAAGCTACCTGTACTATCAAGTACTGTATGTGTAGACCTCCATTGTTCAGAAACTATTAAAAACTGCACAGTTAAACTGGGTGACATGTTCCTACATTTAAATAGTGGTTTTGCAGTTTATTTTGAGTCAATCCCACATACAGTCCTGGTGCAGTGAATACTACAGAGCCCAGCTGTTTTAAGAAATTATTTAGCAATTGCTAAAGCTTGAAGAATATATTTGTGATCAGTTTTTAAAGATTTACATCTTCAATATGAAAGAATGGGCTTTAGTACCACCAACAGGGTAGGGAACTCAGAAAGTGATGAAGGACAGACACTGCATTGTAGATTTTTTGACAGTAATAAGAATTCCACAGCCTTAACCTTTAATGTACTAAAAGTACAAGCTCTGTTAAGACCAAACATATCTTTAATTTATCCAGAGAGTCCTCTTAATATGACAGATAGCTACCTCTTGTGATGTACATGTTGCAATATATAACGTTGAGTAACCATAAGCCTGGAAACTTGACAGAAAATAGTTGAATTTAGTAACTATGCAGAAGCCAGTGTAAAAATGTGATCTACCGCATAGGGATTGGATTGGCACATGTCCAAGCAACCAGGGAGGGGCCCAATTACAGTAAATAAACAAGGGGAAAGTAATAGCAGAAATTAAAAACATGCATTAATCACTGTGACGAAACAACTGTGCTGATAAAATGATTGGGCCATCTGACAAAACAAATGAGCACACAATGCAGACAACTCAGACAGAAACTGGCTGTTACTAATCTCTCAGGGTTTAAATATGTTGCACTTTTTGCCACACCCCAGCCGAGGCCATCGAAGCAAGAATTTTCCATCTGACAGCTGATAAAAAACATCTGCTTTGACATGAGTGATGGCCAACAGAGCCAAACCGAGAAATAAACCTAACCCACACAGAATAGAGGAGCAGCAATTTGTTTGCCCTGAGCCACAGGGAGAAGATGCTCATTACAACAGGCACTTTGGTATTTCTTTAGTGGGGAATTAAATTTAAATCATATTAACTCTTCTCCTCTCTTTTTGCAGGAATGAGAAGCAAAAGCAAATACGGATTTAAAACAAATGAGCCGAGTCAGAAGAAAGACAAAAAAAGGAGACGCAAAAGAGAAAAAAAGAGGAAGTAACCTTTTTAAGGTAGAATTGAGATCAGTAACAAGGTGTCAGTCAGGCCACCTCAATCAACCCAATAACTATTTTGAATTTCAGATCAGAATGTTGTGTCCACTGACAACTTTGTCTGAAATTTAAAAAAAATTGGGGTAGGGTGGTATATTATCTAGATGACACTTGTTTTGGTTAGACTTCCATATAAGTCCAACAAAGCAATAAAACCATATAAATTGGCTAAATACTCTTTAGTTTTGTAGATGTTTAGAATTATGTAAATACACAAACTGAACAATGTCATTCCACAGGGAAGAAACAAAACAATTAATGGGATAAACTACATGAGAGATTGGATGAAACGTGTAAAGCTACAAGCACAAATACATTTTATGCTATTTTTGCACATCTTGCACAAGCAAACATTTTAATCATTGAGTCATACTTTAAATCATTTAAGATTTTGATGGTACAGTAGAGAAAATAGAGAAGATTATTAGTTTATTCTTTAATAAGCATCAAGGTAGTCAGTTTCAACTCAATGCGTCCATATTTATTATTAACTTTCCCCTATTCATTGTAAATCTCATCTGTGGTACCTGAGACTTGTCCACAAGGATACTTAGCTTAATGACGATCTTCTTACAGTGTGTATTATGAAGAAAGCAAATTACAATACTGCAGTTTTTAATGCGGTATTGTAAGTCACACTGCAAGTTTTCACATTTTATATATATATATATATATATATATATATATATATATATATATATATATATATATATATATATATATATATAACATACATCAACTCCACCTGTGCACCAATAAACCCATACCATACCCCCATCTGTTGACCACATGCATGGCTGGTTATATCTGAGATAGTGATAGAACATGTTCTTTTGACCTGTGTAATCTTCCTTGGATACCCAGAACCCGGACTTTATCTTTGAATTTAAACCCCAAAAAATAAATAAAAATAAAAATACCTAAGAGCTAAGTCTCACATCTTGTTATCTTTCCAGCCATTTTCAGACTTTACCTGCAATGCAAATGACTTAATCCTTAAACCTGATTTTCTACATTCTCTACTTTGTTCATCGTAAGCATGACTGCATTTTTTTTAGGTTCGCTACAAAGAAACCAGTTGTATTCAATCTACATAGGCATGCCATTGTCCACTTAGACAAGCTTGAAGGAAAGTCTCACTGAATGAAGCATGTTTTACTGGTAACCAAATAAGTTGTAGGTCAGCAATGGATTTTTATCAAACTATACATTTAGTTGGTCTGAAAGGTTATTGTATGTGGATTTGACATTTGACATTTTCAATTCAACACATCTCCAGTGTTTTTACTCACCAAAGTCTATTTACAGGAGTCCTCTTGATAAATAAATGCTGCCTTTATAAAATTTGCTCAGGTTTTAGTAGAAAAGTTGAATGCAACATATATAAACAATTTAAAATCTAATATTTCTAAACACTAAAATCTCCTTTAGAAAGAGTATTTTACAATAAAGTGGAAAAATGTATTTGTTTACACTTGATTAGCAACGCAAACCCAATATATTTTAATGACACTCTTCCTTCTGTAAAAAGCTAATGACCGAAACATTGCGTGACGTGAGAAAAAAATTGTCTCTTTATACAAAGAAACTATTGTATCATCCAAACACGTACTGTATGGCTTTGTCCTTCCCATGCACTTGTTACAACACATATTTGAAACAAGGAAATTAGAGTCAATACAACAGCTTTTTTTTATTCCATTTTATTACAACAGGAGGTGCAAATCCTACACACTTAAAAAACTTACAGTATACTGTATGCTATATTCATACAGCACATTAGGAACTACAGATGAAAATACATACAAATCAATAGCAAAAACAGCATCATTGCACCACATTTTCAGTAGCTTTGCAAGCTCATTCTTGATTACTTTGCCTTTCCACATCATGTATGTATAATAAGACCAATCCACATACCCACATTATGTTACCACTAGACAAACGCACACACACAGAAACACACAATACACAATAAAAATAACACTTTGAAAGCCTTTATTCCACGGCCTTGTTGAATACTAATTCTGATTGATCAATCATGGCTTTCTACGGTTGGACCGTGCTTCCCATGGATGGAGTTTTCAATATAGACCATTTTTAAATCAATAAAATCAGTTTGAAATCAATATTTGTGATCATACGGAGGGAGATCATACAAAGGGAGAGAGAAGGTCGAGGAAACAAGGGTCACCAACAGCCCTAATGGCAACAGTGCAAAGAGAGCTTTAGTTAGCTTTCACCAACACATTTACCATCTTACAGATTTGGCACTTAGATCTTTTGGAGTTTACACTTGGCTTATTGTAAAAACACAACTTATAAAACCACACATATTCCGTAGAAATAATAAAAGAGTGCAACAATAAAACTGAGAAGGTGTGCAGTATTTTCTTCTTTGGCTTATAGTCTGATGACTATAAGTCTGACTAGTCTGTCTACTGATAAGAAACAGTCTACTCCCTTCTTGGTTTACTACATCATGATTCTTCTGCAGAGGATGCTTTTATCAGTTGTACATTACAAACAGCATTTATCTAAGTTCCAGTATTACTCAGCAATCTAAAAGGTCCGCAGAACGGCTTAAGCCATGGACGGAAGCTAAAATATTCCAAAATGCAACCATAGAATCTTTACATCACACCACACTATGAAAAATATAGTACCCACAGCACTATTCCAAGCCTATATGGACACATGCAACATTATAGTAACTACGGAAAAATAACTACTACTCAAAATAATTGTGGTTCTCAAGACTACCAATTTATGGTAATTAAAGTATTTTTTACAGGCAACTGACTGAAGAGCTCTGAAGAGCTGTGTTGTTCTATTCTAGAAGAGCAATACGTAAGACTGTATCTGCCCCAAAGCACATAGTGATAATAGTATGAAAATAGGAGTTTATTCAGTGTATTAATCCGTACCAGTGACATGATTATTTGTAAGGTGCTATGATTTTGCATCCATTATAATAACCTTATGAGCCTCTAGGAGCACCGAGCTGACACTTGCATATAGCTATAATCGGACATATGAGGGCGGGTAATCTTTTTGTTTGTACTGTTAAGTTCGGTTATATTTACTTTGGCTGTTCCTGACCTGAAGCCATGCAGTATAATACCTGAAATAAATATAATGATTGTAAGTCATGTGGTGCTTAAATGGGCATTGTTCGGACTAGAGAAAGAGGGGAATTACATTTTGTGAAGTATGGAAATGCGATCCTTTTTTATGGCCATGATAGTCATGTAGTCAATGCCATGTGTTACACTGAGCAGTAGTGTTATCAATAGATGAGAATGAACAGTATTACCTTTTTTGGTTAAGTAAACTGTGGTAGACCAGTTTACCCCAATGTATCACAATATCTATCTGTATGACCAATACTGTATGTATTTACATACTGTAGTATATTTTAGTATACTGAAATATATTTCAGTATATAACAAAACTAGTGTGTATGCTAAACAAATGGGCTGCTTCACGCCCTTGTACTAGATTCAATATTCCTCTCAGTTACAGAGACTTTCTTACGTTGCACAACCACTCTCTGGCTTCCTTTCAGTTTGGGTGTGGCTGTCAGAGTAAAGTCTTCTTTTGACCCCGTAGAACTGGATGAAGCCAATGAAGAATTCTGAGTTTCAACATGCAAACCTTGACCTCTTACCTCCAAACCCTGCTCTGCAGACCTATGTCCCGTCTGAACAAAGCCCTGTGCTAAGTGTGCACCTTGCTCTCCCCCTGAGGACGCGCTATCCACCACCAGCACTTGTCTGGACCTGGAGTGGGTTCCTTGTGAATGGCCTTGTGCTACCTGCCCTGTCACTCCACCCATTCCTACTTGCCTATCTACAAGGACCACACCATGAGAACCTTGTGGGCCACCAACCTGCACCATCCCCTGACCACCTTGCAGGCCACCAACCTGCATTAGCTGCTGACCACTTTGCAGGCCACCAACCTGCACCATCCCCTGACCACCTTGCAGGCCACCAACCTGCATTAGCTGCTGACCACTTTGCAGGCCACCAACCTGCACCAGCCCCTGACTTAGCCCAACTTGGCCTATTTGACCCATTGCCTGCTGGGTTCCCCCTGACACAAGCACCATTTGGGGCTTGGACTCGACTACATACATGGGCGTGGCAGCGTAGTACACCGCGGGCTGCTGTATGAGCAGCGTCTGACTGGAAATCCCACTCTTGTCTTGGACATGTACGGTGGGAATGGTGGCTGAACCCTGGGCTCTCTCAGTGATTCTCTCAGACACTACATTGGAGGTGTTGAGGGTGTTGATGTTTGCATGGTCCCTGTCCCTGATTTTTTCTGTGTGAGTATGGACATATGTGTGGGTGGAGGGCCGGACAGGAGACACTGGTCTGGGCTGAGAGAAAGAAACCTTTGCATCCACAGACTCTGTTACCAAGGTCGACCCCTGACAAATCTCAGCCAGGGTTTTGAATTTAGGTCCGAGATCATTGAGGAACGCAAGGTCATTATCATTCTCAAGAAGGCTGCAGCAACCTATAGAACCTGCCAGGGACGCTTTGCCCTCATAGTCATAGACCAGCTGAGCGTCCATTTGCTGGGATTGTAATGCAGCATGGTTGGCTTTCTGCAAAAAAAATAAAATCAGAATATATTGTTGTTTTAAAAACAAACTTAAAATTTATAATGTTAGGCTTTTGTTAAAGACTTTGTATATGGTGTTTTATGTACTCACACTTGAATAATACTCCTCCAGAAACTGATCAGATAGAGCCATCCCATCAAAGGTCCCAGCCCTGTATTGGGAGAAATTATTTTCTTGTCCTGTCATCATTCCAGCATTACCGTAGTCCAACCCCCCCTGCCAACCGGAATGGTTATATTGGTTGTACAGGCGCATTTCCTCGGCTGTCATATTGACAGTATTTAGGCCCCTGATGAAGGTTGCGTCCCCCCCTGCTGCAGCTCCAAATTCAGTCAGTTCTCCAAGGTGTCCCTTTCCCTCATAGGTGTTGATGTTCTTGGCATTCACTGTGCCACCATCAACTTCCACTGGGACATGCAGAAGAGGAACTTCCTGTGGGGAAAATATAAGATCCCATCAGAGATGCAGCATTTTGGGCACATTTGGTTGACACAATTTAAAACTAAATATATCTAGTTATTGTATATAAGTATTGTATGCTAATCAAAATACCTTGTCTTCTCCCTGTCCCTCAGTGTGATATGAGATGAGCTGTTGCTTTGTATCATATGGAATGGCCTTGAAATCTCCAATAGCTGCTGCACCTCCACACAGGCAGAACAGCAGCAGAAGGGGCAGCACTGAAAAAGCATGTTTCACACTATGTCAAAAGAAAGTCTTATGAAAGTATATACTGGTCAGGTTCAAATGAAGTCCAACGATCAATCAGTAAATTACTTTAATTCAACAGAGGGCTAATACTCATGGCTAGACAACAATCTTTGTGTAATGCATGATAGAGTCATGATCTGCCTCTTTCAAAATTCCACTGATCCACCCATTTATCTTTTGTAAATGTCTCCAAGCATGCTGCAACAGGTTAGGTTAGGCAACCATGCAAAGGAAAGTTAATGATTCTTATTAAAACAGCCAACCAGGAAGAGAAGGAAATAAGGAATACTCACACAGCAGAAGCAGCAGTCCCAGGAGCAGAAGCAGGACACCTTTAGCTCCAAAATCCACAGTCTTTTCAGTGCGCGACGTACAGGTTTTAGTGACGTCATGGCAACTACACACAATTACGTCAATCATCTGAACATCAGCACATGACTTTCCCTGCTGGTCTTTGACCTCCACTGCCACTTTGTACATGCCTGGCCACAAGTTGGCATGGTCTCTCGCAGAATGGCTGTGGTTTCTAAAGAAAGACAAGAACCACGTTTTAAAATGTGCTGTGGGAGTTGTTAAAGAAGTTTGTTTGTTTGTGTCTTGTTATACTGTATATGATAGTGTTTCCATTCTTTATATAGAAGTGATAAAACCATGATGGACCTTTTTCACTACGCACAATTACTTGCATGGCAGAAGCAGCAGAGATAAGGCTAAAAAAAAGTATTCCATGCCGGTGATTAAAGATGCAATATAGTATTTCCATTAAACTAGAACACCTATGTGACTTCCAATTAGTTGCAATTATTATATGTGCAAAACACCCCTGGCTAAGTATCTTTGCAGCAACATTACATGTTTATATTTATCACAGAAATGTGTACCATCTGAAGCCAATTAAATATTGTAATGACCACAATCTGCTTGCAAAACTAATATTTTGGAGTTAAAAACTAGAGCTGAAGATAAAAATGCCTCTTTAATGTAAACGTTGAAAAGCACTAAGACCGAATGTCCATGTAACGCAAATTTGCTAGTTTATTGCCAAGCCCTAATTGTAACCTTACCATTAAGATGCTCCACTGTCCACCCCCCCTTGCTGCTTCCCTGAATCACAGTGAACTCAAATGGTGCAGAATTGGGGAACTTGTCTTCATCTACGGCTGTAACGTAGATCACATTATCCTCAAGGCACATAGTCTGGACTGTAGTGGTCAGTTTCGGACAGTGATCATTAAAGTCCTCCACCTGAATAGCTATGGTCCCTGTGGCAGTTTTTGAGGGATTATCTGAAAGCCAATCAAAAGAGTGATAATTATTAAATCTGTTGTGCACCATATCAGCCCATTGGAGAATTATTTTTTACAGAACTCACCATTGGAGATGCATATAATTTCAGCATAATATGTTCCATTGATCAACAACTTGGACTCTCTGTCAGGAAGCTTATTCAGCTTGATCTCTGCCGTCTTTTCATCAATATTCAACCAGTTGCCGTTATCTTTCAATTTAGCATACCTATAAATAGGAAGATCCATATATGTGAGGACAAAAAAAGCTATTCATGTAAAATACATCAAATCAGAGACGCAAAGAAAGACATCTATACGTCTGCTGTTTAGTGACTTTAGTGATCTTTCACTATGTGGCTGTACCTTACGTTGGTGGCTGTTTTTAGCGTATCACTGTCAATAGCAGAGTAGGTAGTGATAACTTTGTTGATGAAGACGGAAGACTGGTCCTCAGAGATAGTCACCACTTTGACACTTGGTTGGAATCGGGGACCTTCCTTCTGATTGATCACATTGATTTTAACAGGGTAGGTTTTTGGGATTATTGTCCCAGTTGTGATCCCACTGCCAAAATTGTATGCTGCTTTGTTAGAAAGAGCCACTTCCAAGTTAAGTGTCTTTAGTTCCTCATAGTCCAAGGCCTGCAGATTCAAAGATAATACACAGGATAATGCAGTTAGCCTTATCTTTTGTAGTAATGTTTACTCTGCTCATGGAACCACACTGTTTCAATTGCAGTCCATCAAAATGAAACTACACTCTTTTACCTTGTGAATCATGATAATTCCCTCATTGGTCTGACTATCAGTAGTGATAGTGAAATAGCCTGCCTCATTCCCTGAAACGATTTCATACACAGCCAACCAGTTGTCAGTGTAAATCAGATCCCTGTCAACAGCTTTGATCCTCATCACTTCCATATTAATAGTGTTCTCCTCCACACTCCCTTCATACTGCAAAATAAAAGACAAACAAAAAAGTTACTTTAGGACAACATTATTTAAAAAAAACAAAAAAACAAACATAAAGTGTTGGTTTTGGTAATTGTGTCACACATACCGATTCTTTTTCCATGGTTGGAATATTGTCATTTATATCCAGAATTTTTATCATAATTTCTCCGGTTCCTGAGTTTCCTCCCACTTGTCCACCCATGTCTGATGCTTGTATATTCAACGTATATGTATCCTTTGTCTAAAAAAAAAAAAGACCAGATATACAGTGCATTGATTTATACATTCTAGTTTTTAGTTTCCAATAAAACTTGTTGACTAACATCAGTATGATACTGTCATTTGGTTAAAATTGCTAAAACAAATGCACAAAATGCTACTTTCTCATTGACAGTAATTCAACAGGTGGAAAACAGTTGATGTTTTCATATTGTGATGATTATAATTGGTTTCATCACACTGTGATACTGATCTGATACAGTGTTACAAGTTAAAAGCTCTTCCAATAAATATAATTGGTTGTGCTGGATGACAATAGAACAATTTCAGGTCAGTGCCTCACCTCTCTATCTAGAGTGCTCTGTCGAACAGTGACCTCTCCAGTTTGAGAGTTGATGGAGAACATCCCAGCTGCGCCACTCTGCCCCACAATTCTGTAGAATATCTTGGAGTGGAGTGTGTTCTCTTGATCAGCATCAGTTGCTATCACTTTCATCACAACAGTACCTAGGAATCACCAGAGGGAATTAAATAATACATCAGTTCATTGAGTGCAGGTAGAACTACTGTATATTTGCCTTCACAAGGACACTTAAATATACTCTTAAAATACCTGCTGCACTGGATTCATTGACATATCCGACTTGCTGTACTTTAATAATCGGCGGGTTGTCATTCATATCCAAAACTGTAATATTAAGGTCAATATCCTTTTCAGCAAGGATCCCATTAGTGTATTTTGCCAAGCCTCGTAACTACAAAAAGAGATATCAGAAATACAATACCATTTCCTCAGTGTACAACTTGAGTGTACTTAAATGCTTTAGATTTCACACACAGGATGTTTAAGTGCTCTTACATGATAGTAAGGGATCTCCTCTCGGTCCAGAATGGAATAGATTTTCACGAAGCCCGTGTTACGGTCAATAGCAAATGTACCAAGAGGGGGCTGGTCAACACCAGGCCCCGATAGATAATACCATATCGTTGTGTAGTTCTCCTTATCAGAGCGAATCTGAAAAATTAAAACACATGATGAATCCACCTGATCTGGTAAGACCTAACAATTTCAATTAATTCAATCAATTACAAGGAAAAGTGCACAGATTATTGCGTCATTTATTATAAAATAATAATTTCATTTTTTCACACAAATGTGTTGTATCAGTCATAATTTTAAATGAATGCTACATGCATTCAGATCATGTGAAAGCAAGCATGTGGCTTAATATGCAGTGGTAGAGGTAAGGAACTACGTGCATTTGCTTAACTACTCACTTTGCGGTACTTGTACTTTACCATTTTACTATACTCTACTTTATACTTCACTGCATTTCAGAGGGAAACATTGTAAAAACATTGGAACTTTCACAACTTTTCACTTAAAATGAATGTTTACACACAAAACATTTGATCAGTTTATAAAATATGATCCATTGTTACGGATTCAACTCCCACTAGTATGTGAAATAGTTTAAATTAGACCAATATTACTATATTATATATATACTACTTTTAATTAATTAATTTATTACTTCTTCCACCACTAATTATATGTACTTAACTGAAATCTGGCATTCAATCAGTTTTTGCTCTGAGAACAACCAGCTGTGTCTGAACTTACTCATTATGAACATGGAAGTTTGCCAGTGTCATGAAGTTGTTTTTACAGAGTCGGTAAACTAAAGACTTCAAACTAACAAAAGTTGCCTGAGGATAAAACCAGTGAGGCAAGAAAGACAATCAATGTACTTAGTGTAGCTATTGAAAGAAATTAAATATTGTGCCAACATTCAATATCTACATGACTGTGAAAACATTTCTTAAATTAGTCCAAAAAAAAAAAGAATTAGGATATGTAGTTATAATAAAATGCTTTAGAAGTAAATAATAGTAAAATATATACACACTCGAGCAATGTAAGGCAAGCCTGTGTAATCGTGGTTCTCATAAAGCTGTCTGGGAGCTGTGATCCATTCTCTTTTCTGTCTGTGAAAGCCTTTTCCTTCTGCCCCCACAGGAACAGGCTGCAGGTAAAAAAAGAGGGAGAAAAAACGTGATCATTAATGTGTAACTATCCAAAATTATATCCTATATTATTGTTGCTCCTGAGAAATAGGCCTACACATATGGCATAAGTTTACCCATTAGCCTATTCATTTCACATCAGGATAGGTCAGGCACATTGGGGATCTCAGAGATCTTTAAAAATACAAAAAAAGTGATGTTTGCCCACAGCAAATTGACCATTTTGATGTCAATAAAATGGCCTGTTAAATAAATGTACAGAATGCCAACCTCTTTTTAACTTTGGAAAGTCTACATAACTTGAAAAGTTGCCCCCTCATCTAGTAGTTGCTGAAAAAAATAAACCATTATCATTCAAGACTTGAAAAACTAGTATGGCAAATAAGGATGGAAAGCTGCTTTGCTGAAAAGAACATAATACATTTAAAGAAACCTTCTAGCACAAAGTGTGTCCATATAGACTGCGCATTTTTTTTCTTTCCAGTCGTTAGCTTTAGCATAGCTACCCGTTAAAGTTAATGTTAAAGTTAAAGAGATATACGCGTACACAAAAACACGTCCGATGAGTTTAATCCCTCACCAGAGGGCCACACCTGTTTATAAACCCCGATAGGGAACATCTAACAATGGGAATCGTTTATCCTACTCACCGTTAGGAAGCACGCCAGCAGAATAAAAAGGCTGCATTTCAGCAGTGGAGCCATCGGGCTTGAGTAATGTCAACGTTAGTAATCCTCCTCTTTAAGTGAAATCGCGTCAAATGTAGTTTTGACTGTAGTCGTTGGTTTCGGGAAGACTTTGACCACTCGGAGGGGAGGAAGAACTTTTACAGCAATAGGCGGTCCCTCTCTCCCTCTCTGTGTAATTGCTCACCAGCTACTGATAACAGGCGGAGAAAGGGGGTGGTTATGCCCACTGTGTACATAGCTGTAATGTGTGCAGAGTATTGTCTTGGATAATGCAGGAGAAAAAAAAATACTCCAGTATTGGCAACAAAATGTGTCCAAACCTGACAGATACATTTTTTTTACTATCAATCTGAATGTTTTTTTTGTGTGTGTGTGGATAAAAACAAGTTTTAAAATAAGTTGACTTTTTGACTTTGCAGTATGGGATTACATCTTTATTATGTATGATTTTAAAGATGATATGATTTTAATAATTTAAAAAAAGTATCACCCTTTCAGACCAACTTCCTCACTCATCTGTAAAACTTCCCCTGTGCTTGTGAAATTCCAAAGAGTGCAGCACTCATAAACATTCAGCTGCACAATGGACTGTGTGTGTGTGTGTGTGTGTGTGTGTGTGTGTGTGTGTGTGTGTGTGTGTGTAGTTATTGAGTTGGTGAGTTTATGTTGCCAGGATACAAGAAAGTTTTACTCCCCATGGTCAAAGGTGAGTTTGGGAGAAGAAATACAGTACCATATTTTATCTTGCCTGATTAGGCCGGTCATTTCTACAGTTATGACGTATTAGTCTGACAGTTCAGTGGAATTCTGCTGCAACCTGTGTGTCACAATGAGAGCGCAATATGGTATACTTCATTGGTTTTCTCAATCGGCATCTAGAAATATAATCACAAAGGGGATTGGGTGAAACTACACTCCCATATGAAGCAAGACAAATCCTGCATGATTTGCACCTCAAATGTCAGATTGAAGCTAGCCACTTTCTTTATCACGGTCTCAAAGTTAGTAATCTAACACAGATTTGATTGAAATAAATGACATGTTAAAAGACCAACAACATTTTTTAATTAAAAACTTTACATTGGGCTTAGTCCATCATAAAAATGCTGAGAGTTAGAGAGAGAGAGAGAGTCATGCCACAAAAGCTGGGTGTGTCACGTCTGTCCAGTTTGAGTGACCAAATTGCTATTGGAGAATGCAACATTTCAAAGTCCTGAGAAACACTGCTCAAATCACACCGTCCTATTGGTTTGTATGTAATGGCTATTTTGACAGAAGTGACTATATATGCTCAGGTATAGGTTCGGCATATCAGTAAGGATATTATCTTAGGAATTAGCTGCAATCATGCAATGTCTTAGTCCATATTAAAACAGCAGGCTATACACTCAAATAAGCCTAAATAAAACTGTGGTCTAATATTACAGCTTTGCATTAAATCCTATCTTCGTTGAAGGTTCTAAACTTCAACTAACTCTGTTAAAGAAGTGTTGATTCAACTTTTTTAATGCAGTCAAATTGTATGGTTTCATAGGCCTACTAAGAGGGTTTTTTCTAAATATCTTGTCCACTCCATTTTTAAAGACCAGTGTAATACTAGAAACACCTCTCAGTATATAGCAATACAATTCAAAAGCCTAAAGTACCATGAAGTCAACATCTCTTTGTTTTTAACTAAACTTGAACCCACCTTCCTTTAGGTAGTATTGCAGTGTTGTCATAGTAGACTGTTAAGATAGGATATAAGTACAGCTATTAGTCACATTGTTCTCTCAAAACACAAATACCAGTACTAATATAAATGAATGCTCCACCCTGCCTCTTGCTGGCAATCACGCAGCAGGAGTGGAGAGAAGGGTGGAGTAGTTGCATTAGACAAGAAACCTTTTTTTTTTTTTTAACTCAGGCATATGACACGTTCATAAACAAGAACAACTGTCTTAGCTTTTTTAACTTCTTGATTTATATATTTAATATGCTATCCAAAAACAACCTAGTACGAGCCTTCTGGCATTTATGTCCTGGCAGCGCACAAGACTTGTTGTAATCATGCAGGTGGTTTGCTCCATCTAGTTTTCACAACATCATAGTGACACACCTAGTGTAATACCTGAGAAAATAACAACTGCATTGAACAGATGTGCTCAAAAAGAACACACACCCTGTAATTTGTTGAAGGTCTAAAATGAGTTGTCCTGATTAATGATTTGTTAGCTTCCTTCAAACTTTACTATTCATTAGAGACGTCATTAGGCACTGCTTTGGTTATTTCCAGGATCTGTAGTGTCTGATTTGACCACAGTATTTCATAAAGAGTGTTAGACATCCTGTCACCAATATAACAGGTAGAAACACAATGAGTTTATCTGTTCAAACATACTTATTCTGTGTTCTATAAACACACACTGAAGCCTGAGTACAACCATAAGTAACTTTCAAATTAGTGTTGGAATGACATCTTTTTGCTGAGTCTGTTTTGTATTTGCTGTTCAGACTCTTTCATTATGTCCACGCCCATGACTCACTGCAGCCTTTTTCCTGACATTTTTCTCACCTTTCCTGTTCCTGCAGCCCCACGTAGTCTAACTTCCCTTTGCACTTATTAACCAGGCCTACCCCGTTACAGTAGATCCAACTGGGACTTTGTTGAAAGGACAGAGGCCCAGTGTTGCTGGCTTTGACCACTCACACTTTTTATCAGCAGTTTATAGAGATAGTGAGCACTTCGCTGTGGGAGCAGAGCCTCCCCCACAGCAGGCTTCATTCAGCACACATTCCTGTGGCGTTAAGTGAGAAGAGCAATTCTGTTCCTCCTACCAGAATGCTTCAGTGGACCTGCAGAGGAGAAAGGAGGGTCATGCAGGGGTCACTATCTGTGTGTAAACATGGGACAGGTTTCTCAGACCAGAAAAACATGCAAAACACCTAAATGTACCAAGGATAACAATTCTAGAACATGAACATGTACTGTTCCACTGTTCTAATGTAAAGCACCTGCACAACATTTATATAAATCAATATAATATACAAGCAAGGGCTTTTAGAAACATTTGTATATCATATAGTACAACCATAATATAATTCCATGGGAAATTATAGTGTTCAGCTTGGTTTTGATGTCTTAACAGTGTACAATGTATGATGTATTTTAGCTGGCAGAATATGTAAGCAATATTTCCCCCTGCTGGCAGGAAAAAAAAAGATATAAATGCAAACTTTACAAGTTGACGTGTTCAGTGTGTTACAATAGCAACGCAACACTGAGCACAGCCCAAAGGTGCTTTCGCCTGCGGATTATAGGGAGAGTCTGGGTGGGGCGGCCAAGGTGTGTCTGTGTTGACTCATGGCCAGGAGCGACAGCTAGATATCGCGCTCACATTGAAGTCTGCCTGTCCTTTATTCAGAGAACAAGTGCAGGAATTGACAAGTTTCTTCGTCTGACGCCGACACAAATCCGTCAACTGTTGGAGGGTTGACTGTCGGTATAGCTTCCTCCATACGGACAAAGTTTAATGAAAAGTTTTCAAAAATGGCGAACGTTTTCATTTTCAACATTTGCCTGGTGTTGGTAAGTGCTTCCATTTTTGTTTGTTATCCTCTGATACAAAAGTGTTAAGCTACAAATGTAACGGTAGAGCATCGTGTCTTCTTCTAACGTCTCTCAATACCAAGGAGAAGTAGCCTACTGCCATTATGCTAATGGTATTAAAGTAAAACATTCCAGTCTTTTTTATTTGACTTTTTACGATAAGCCTATTTGAAACTCACGACTTTTTGACTTCAGATGTTGTCCCGTGTGGAGTCGTGTTTTATCCCGAAGTCTTTGTACATAATTGTGCCAAACACAATTCCGACTGGATACAAAATCACAACAGGTAGCCTACTGCACTTATTATTTATTCATCGAACAGTTTTCTCTACCCCAGGCTCCTGATGTGTAGCCGCCATTTACCCTTCCACCTTTCCCTCTCTTGGTTTTCAGTTGAAGTTTCAGACTGCGACACCGAATCATTGCGCTTAACTCCGGAGGACAGACGTTTTACAGTAACGGGTAATAGAGCAATAGTAGCTTTAACGCCTGTATCAGTGGCACCAGGAGGGCGGACATTTTCTGTGTGGGCTCGGGACAACAGTGGAATGGAAAGTGAGATGGTCGTTCACCTTGTCCACAGTGCAATACAGGAAAAAAAGGTAAGCCTATGCTTGTAACCGTTTATAGCAGGTTAAACATGTCAGAAGTACGTTTTTTTAACATTCCTGACATGTTTGCATGTCACAGCCCACCGGCTTCCTGAAGCGTTCCAAGAGACGTTGGAGTCCTCCACCCTTCAACGTTTTAGAGAATGATAAAGGACCCTTTCCAAAAGAAATTGACAAGGTAATCTTAATCTTGAAAATATAGGTAGGCTACATTATAACCATGCAGTGTATTCGGTTTACCCTAATAGGCCTTTGCAATACAAATCCACACATTCTCTTCACTTCACTGTTACTGCATTTGCCTCACTTTTTTCACACACCGCCCATGGGCATTAACCGTACGTTCATGGGCATCGGAAAAACATTTTTCCCAGTGAAAAAGTGATCATTCACGTCACTTTATATGGGAATCAGAGCTGGGAAACTCTGGCTAGATTTTCATAACAGAGTTTCCCAGTTGGTGATGTGTTCTTGACAATTGACATTTGATGTAGACAACTTTGGTTCACTGAAAATAGTTCAATGACAAACTGTTAATTGTGGACAAATTTCTCTGCCAAGAAACATACACAGACATAACATGTTTCAAATTATTCATGAATAGGCCTATCAACATCGTATCCATATCCTTTCCCACATAGATACATGGATACTTTACAATACCTTTATTTGACGCCACTTTACCCCCTGCTCATTGTCTGTTGTTTGCCTGTTTGTTTGTGTGTTTACTTGTTTGTTTGTTTGTCTGTTATTGACACAGGACAAACAATTCCAGGCTCAAAGGGCTTGAAACAGGTTTAATATCCTGTGTTGCTGTAGCCAATGCTATGCACCTGTAACCCAGTGAAGGGTCAACAGAAATGTAGCTTGGCCAATTGGAGGCAGTTGTGCCAGACACCTGCCTTTGGCTGAATCTAATCGGTCAGAGGGAGAGCAGGAAGTTTAACATTGGTAGTCTCCAGCGAAGAAGTTTGTTATTTCATGGCGCAGATTAGAACCCAAATTGAAACGTAAGCAACTAAAATTGCTCAATGTTAGAACATTGTGCCAAATTGGTCGTTATTACTGTAACTTATAAAGTGTCATTTGTGTCAAAAAATGTTGACATTGTTGTTCAGTAGTAGGCCTGCATGATATTGGATAAAATCTGACATTGCATATTTTTTTTCCTGCGATATATATTGCGATATGAAAAGTTTTTTTTTTTTAAAAGATGACCTAAATAGCTCTATTTAGAAATAATACATCAAACAAACAAACAATAAATCAACATCGCATGGTCAGATAGTGGATGGTCAGATAGCATGGACACATGCGATGTGACTATCTGACCATGCGATGTCGATGCTAAAACACAACATGGTTCAGCCCTATTCAGTAGCTAGCTCAAAGATTACACTTTTGTATGCACTGTATCCGTGTCACATTCTCATTAGGGGCTGAGCCCCCCTAAAGGTTTGATCCTAGAATCGCCCCTGCTTTCCACTGACTCAATGCAGTGATTAATACCTTTGATGTTTTAATACCCGCTCCAGATGGACAGTTTTTTGTTATCGTGTTTGATTTTTTTGGTTTCTGTTATAGATTGTATCGGACTCGGAAGCCAAACACCAAGTGTACTACGTCCTCAGTGGACCTGGTGTCGACCAGCATCCAGTGGGATTGTTCAGTCTGAGCCGTGAAAGTGGAATGTTGAGCGTGAACAGGGCAATTGATCGTGAAGAGTTCCCATCATTTACAGTGAGTGTGAAACAGGCCAGCGACCAATGATTATTTCCCTCATCCCTTATTAATCTCATAATCTCATTAATTGCCAAAATGCCATTAACAGACAAAATATGCCTGTCACAATTTCCTAAGCCCAAGTTTGGAACTTGGTAGAGTCATGTTTGGTAGTTTTGCCTAACAAACAATTTGAACTGTGAATAAATTATATTAACAGTTTTGGCTATAGTGTGAAATCAGAATGTTTATTAAGTTGATTCGACCCTTACATGAAATCATTAAAATTTGACATCACAGTACATCACACTTTAACTGACTAATCTCACTTTAAAAATAAATGAAACCATATGATATACTCGTGCTTTTTATGTATTTTTGTATGTGTTACACTTGTAAATTTGACTTTGTTTCATCACAGTTAACAACCAAAGTCTTCGACAAATTCACAAATGAGCAGACAGACCTTCCTTTGGACATCCGAGTCGTTGTTGATGATGTGAATGACAACGCTCCAACATTCGTAGACCAACTACAATTCACTGTGCCAGAGCAAAGCAGCGCAGGTAAAATAGATAAACATTTAATACACAACACTAATTCTCAGTTTTTGACTTTCAGTGTGGCTGATAATTAACTCAATGATTATGTTTTACACCACAGGGACAGTGGTGGGGAAGGTGAATGCTACAGACAGAGACGAAGCAGGAACCAGCCACGTCAAGATCAAGTATTTTCTCACAACTGGGTTAGACCTATTTGACATCAACTCACAAACAGGTGTCATCACCACAAAAACGAACACTCTGGACAGAGAGGTGAACACAAGTACCATTATATTGCGATTTACTATGAAATATGACGATTATAATATCTTGGTCTCTTGCCTCATCTTAACATGTTATTTACCCTTTTCTGGTATGATTTTGTCACTCATTTCTTTAGACAAAAGACAAGCATGTGGTGACAGTAGTAATCAAAGATATGGAAGGTGCAGTGAATGGCCTTTCAACCACAGGAACAGCAACCATTAATGTGGGGGATATCAACGACAACGAGCCCACTTTCACAAAAACATCCGTAAGTGATAACAGAAAGATTCACATCTTGAAATGATGTCTTAATGTTTTGTGACTATACAATTAAACCCAACAGGTGCATGCTATATTAAGTCTTTGCCAGTGTGTTTTAAACTGGTTTTACTAAAACATTGGTTGGTGATTTGATAAGTAAAACCTTTTGTTTCCTGTAGTATGCAGTTGATGTCAAAGAAAATGAGAGCCAAAAACTCCTCCTCCGAATTCCCGTTGAAGACAAGGATTTAATAAACACACCAAATTGGATTTCGAAATTCGTCATTAATAAAGGAAATGAAAATGGAAATTTCAGAATAGATACTGACCCCAAAACCAACGAGGGGCTTCTGTATGTTGCAAAGGTAAGTGAGATTTTGTTTAATTTTTTATTTACAAATCAATATAGCCTATAGTTTTGTTTATCTGCTTTTAAGGGAGCCCATTGTACCATTTGGCCAGGGACTGCAGATGAAAACTAACCTTTAGGCTAAATCTGGCAAATTTTCAGAAATGTTTATTAATATGCTCTGCCCCTGTCAAAAACAAATATGAAAACAAATGCTATAGAGAGTCTTTCCCTGTTTTCCAGCCCTTAGATTATGAGCAGACCCAAAATGTAAAGCTTGAAATTATGGCACGTAATCAAGCTGAGCTGAGTGGCACCACTGCCCAATGGAGGTCCATCCCTGTGGATGTCACAGTCCTCAATGAAGATGAGGGCCCAGAATTCTCGGCTCCTACTATCCGCTTCACTGTCAAAGAGAACACACCAAATGGCACACTGATAGGAAGTTACATAGCTACAGATCCTGAGACCAAGAGCAGCAACGGCATCAAGTAAGCATACTTACTTTATATTGGTTTTAAAACTTTTAGCTTTCTGTGTTACAATATGGCTGACAACAGACAGAATTGCAGCTAAATCTCAAGATCCTAACTTAAGTATATGTTACTTCTCTTAAACACTGGAGGGCAGACTTTCACTGCTGAAGAATACACAAGTACTTTTTCCACCCTTTCTCAGGTATTACAAGCTCACAGACCCAGCCTCCTGGATCAACGTCAACAGAGATAATGGAGAGCTGAGAGTGGCAAACACAATTGACAGAGAGTCATCGTTTGTCCAGAATGGGATATACAACATCACCATGAAGGCTGTTGATGCTAGTAAGTTTCTTGTAAAGGCTAAACATTTTCTTTATATTACTTCAATACAACATGGACTCCATTATGACAGAAAAAAACATACTTATATTCCTCAGATAATAGCACAAGCTCATACATACACATCTCCTGCACTTCCATAATACTGCTGAACCTGATTGACTGATGAAGAGGGTTCAACCCTGCACTGTTGACTAATTTCTGACTCATGTCTATTACTAGTTGTATAAACTCACTGTGTTTTCTTTTGGGTTTGGCAAATACACATCAAACTGTCACAAAGAACTGTGGGATGGGAAAGTGTGAAGTATGCATGCCAAATGAACAGATACATCATCACATAGTGTCTTGTGATGGTTTTGTTAGAAAGTAATCAGGAACACCGGCTCCACCCTCAGCAGTATCTGTCTGAACATACAGAATGTCCTGACTTTGTCTCACTTGGGAACACCTGTTATTACGATGTGATGTGACAAGTCATTTCTGATGACTCACAATTCTCTGATGTGATGGTGAAAAGTGGGCTCACAGCCCAGATGCTTGTTAGAATTTAAAATTTCATCATAATTTACACCTAAGTGATGGCACAATGTGACCAACTTGGTCTATCAAGTTTCTTTTTATCTCAGTGTCAACATGCCATTAAAAAAAATTCTAATGTAATTCCAATGTATTTCAGGCTCCAAAACTGGAACAGGAACAGTCATCATTGTGGTGGAGGATGTCAACGACAACGTGCCAGTGATCCCCACCCCCGAGATGGTGTTGTGTGAGAAGGAAGGAGAGCTCGGCTCAGTGCTGGTTGTGGCTGAAGACAAAGACCAGAGACCCTTTTCTGACCCCTTCAGCTTTAGTCTGCCACCCAATCATGATGGCAAATGGTCCTTGACAAAAGTTAATGGTAGGTGGTTGAACCTTTATTTGATCTACATCTTATAAAGAATGTATTTTAAACAAAATACAAAAAAAAACACTTGCGACATTAACAAAACATTATTGAAATCTGTGAAAGAAATGTGCAAATCTAGTGCTGTCAGTTAAATGCGTTTTTAACATCGTTAACACAAACCCATTTTACCGGCGGCACATTTTTTATCGCAAGACTAACGTTCTTTTGAGCCTAGCAAACTTTGTAGTTTTTTCACATGCTGTTACAACAACTAGTAGGGTTAGCTCAGTAGTAACACCACAGGCACGCCGCACACACTTGTTTGGGCTTGCGAGGCGGCCAAAGAGTAGTAACGTGGATGAGGAGCACATGACGCCAAAATGGATGCCAATAAGCTTCTGGATGGAAAGTTTACTTTTTAATAGTTGCCAGATGGTTCCATTGATAAGACCAAAGTGATCTGTGTGTTTTGTCGTTGTGAACTGAGCTACCAACGCAGCACCTCCAGTCTGAGATACCACTTGATGGCCAAGCACAATAATGGGACAAATAGAAAATGAAGGACATTTAGACTAGATAGAAATGAGTTAACTATGACATTAATGTAATTAATCGCAATTAAATATTTTAATCGTTTGACAGCACTAGTGCAAACTACTCACAGCAATACTTTTTTTTTTTTTTTGCACGTTTGTGTGAATAAACCACTAATACAATGGCCAGTGAACGAGCCAGAGTCAGGCATAAAGCTTGACTGATAATTGTGTTTTTGAGGCTGATACCAATATGTGGTGAATGAGAATTTCAGATAATTTAAGTAGTTAGCAAGAGCACACTGTAAAAATACCCAATTACAAGTTAAAGTCATGCATTCAAAATCGCATGTATGTAAAATTACAGAAGTATCATTGTCAAAATGTACATATAGTTATAAAAATATGTACTTGGTAATAATGAAAATACCCAAGTACAGTACTTTTGGAAATGTAAGTAGTTACTTTCCAGCACTAGAAAGATATTCGAGTTTTAAAAAATCTGATAACGACATATTAGCCAATATGTTTTCCACATAAATGCAAAGCATAAACATTTTTTGAATAAATTTCCCTTAAATTATTTTTTTTTCATTGGGACCTTAATATGTACTGAGTGGGACATTTTACAGTTGAAAAACACACTTGTGCTCCCTGGTGGACAAACTATGTAATGTTGACTGTTTCAAAAGTGCTGCAAACACATCTTTTGTGTGGTCATTTCTCTCACATATATGCTGATGCAATATACTGTATATATGATAAGATATGATATAGACAATACTATTTAACTTCCAATTTATCAGTCAGGCTCTAGTATGTGGTACATACAGAGTGTACACCTTGATTCTTTAGACATAGATTTTTCTGTATTGGCAATGCATTGAATAAGATTTTGCATATTGACTGTTTAAATGGCTGTAGAAGTCATTTTTATTCTATTTGCGATATAAACCAATTTGTATGCTGCGTTTGAGTTGTTCTTTTTGATACAAAATCTTTTTTTTCTTATTTAAACATCATAATGAACACTTAATTTGATATGTCCTGAAAAAAATAACTTTAGTGTTCTGAACAGTGTTGTATGGCCATTTCTTGGATACTCTTTATAATTTTGTACATGTGTTTCCTCCTCAGACACAGCAGCTATGTTGCGGCACATCAATGAGCTCCCTACAGGGATATACCACGTTCCCATAGACATTACAGATCTGCAGGGCTTGGGTAAAACACAGACGGCGATGGTGAGGATTTGCCAGTGCAGGAATGGAGCGTGCTTGGACAAGGCCCACTCTGTGTCATTAGGGCCAATGGCTTTACTGGCTATGCTGTTGCCTCTGCTCCTCCTCCTACTGCTTGGTGGGTCCCCCAATGCTATACTATTGCCAGCAGAAGTATAACAATAGTGTAGGCTACACTGTATAGATAATAAACAGAATTTGTGTGCTTAAGCTTGTTATAATTCCATTATGCATGAAGCACTTTTTGTGATATAATGCACTCCTTGTGCATTCATTTTTAATGTGCTGTATCTTTTGTTATTGCAGGCCTACTACTTGCATTTTTCTGCGTGACAAAGAGAGATAAAATAGAACTTGACGATGTAGGGGACAGTGGTGGAATCCTGCTAAAATCAAACACAGAGTCCCCAGGGGAAGAAGTGGTAAGGACACAATAATGAAAGCATTGCCTGGGCTTATACTCTTGTAAAAAAACAACATATTTTTATCTAACATTTTTCCCCTTTTCTGTTGCCTAATGTATTAAATTGTTACTTGATTGCTCTTTTTTATCTTTTCTTTGTTTCTCTACAGGATTCAAGCCTCATCACTATTCCCAGTAATAGGTTTGACCAAGCAGTGAAGGGCTCAGTTAAGGGTTCTGTGCTGAATGCAGGATGGACTGGGAACAAGAGCTTCAGCACAATCGGAGGCCAAAGCACACATGGGAATGGGATGTTTGGGACGTCTGGTGTTGTCACATCCGATATGCATGAGTACTACTCTGGCCAGTATGATAACCAATTTGGTAATCAGTCAGGACAGTTTGGTATGGGTAGCGGTGTAAACGTGGACAACAGATACCTCGCCCAGGACGCAAGCCTTCTTCACAACTGGCAAACAAATGGCCGCTATATACACCAGGTAATTTTTATTGTAAAAAAAATAAAATTGGGGGGTGTCTTAAGAGTGGAAAGATGCACAAAAGTGGGAGAAAGTGGCAGAATTAAATGTGTCCAGATGTGTACACCTTTCATTCTCTATGATTTAATAACTACTCTGTAAGAGGTTAGATAACTCTCACGCGTAATATAATCTTGATCTCTAAGCCGTAATAGTATCATCCGTACACTTTATTATTTCTCCAGGTCTTGGTGAGAGAAATTGTTTCTCTGTGTAATGTCGGACTTCCAGTCATATCCTGTGCAGCTTTGTGTTTTTATCACATTGTGTACTATCTCCCCAACCAATGATCAGGCTTAGTCCACACCGAGTAACAATACGCTTCCTCTCCGTCTTGCAGAAGCTGGCCCATTTTGGAACAGAGGACGGACGGTATGCAGATGACGTCATCCACTCCTACGGTTTTGAGGGGGCGGGCTCTGCAGCTGGCTCTGTGGGATGCTGCAGCGACTTTGGCGACAACGATAACCTCGACTTCCTGAACACGCTCGGACCAAAGTTCAAAACTCTGGGAGCTGTCTCCAGAAAGACATGAACAATGAAGCTCAAAAATAATGATGTGTACTTTTCACTGTACAGGATATAGACAGGCCTGGGATCTGAATGCTTGGTATTCCCCCCCCGAACATGAATGAGAAAAAGAACAAGCAGATGGTGTCAGTGTGTGCACACTGCTCTGCTATCGCTTTTTGTTGTTAGTTTGTTTTGTTGCTTTTTGGTAATTTTGTTAGGTATTTTGCACTGAAAACTATGCAGAATGCTGTCAGTTGTACATACTTTGTGCCGTGTGTTACGTGTTTGCCTTCAGAGTCTTGGTTTCATTAGCCATACTAGCTTCATATTGTATAGGAAGGTTGGGGGGTTGTTTTATTGATCATTGTATTGAAATATGCAGTGAAGGGCTGCAGGGTTTTCTATCTACTGTAAGAGTAACAGCATTGGGTATTTTGGTAAATGTTCATAATCTGTGTTCACAGTAAATAATACAATTCTGTATTTTTGCAATTGCTTGCTTAATTTAATAGTTTTGATAACATTTTTTTTAAAGAAAAATAAAACAAGGAAATACCTAAATGGTATAAGACAATAATAAAACTACCTTCTTTAATATTTTACAGCAACATACTTCATTTCAAATTGCGTGCTTTGAACTTCAACCAGTTTTAAACATTAATGTTGATTGTCTTTCACTGTTTTTCCAAATCATACAGTATTTATCTGTGCAATCACATTCCTCTGCAGCTCTTGACCGTTGATTGGGCGTAGTTTTAGCCCTGTGTGTCACCGAGGCCGTTGCATTATACTGCCAGTAATCATGTGAAAGTCAACGCGAGGGCGGGAATGTGATGAGTGAGGTATAACTGACACTGCCTAGAACTGTTTGAATACAAGACTGACTAGACACAAGAAAAAATTTCCCAGATTGTGGAATGAAATCTTGACATTCCCATATGTGTTTATTAAGTTATTGAAGTTGTAACTGTACATGGTCATTAAAGAATGTGTCTCTAAGTGAATGTGTGCCACTTTAAGCAATGTAGTTTAATAGAAGTCTTGGTTTAAATTCTGAAATGAAATAGTTATTGAACTGGTTAAATGTATTTTAAAGTTAACTGTATGTCCTAAAGGCTTTGCTTTGATCTTTATTAGCACTAACTTGCCAACAACCAAAGAATGCTTCTCGTACAGTTTTGACTTTGGCAGAACGATAAAACAGAATGTTGGAGCAGAAACAGTGGTTCATTGTGTCCAGTGTCTGTGTGTACTCTGGTGAATGATTAACTGGCAAAAATTCACTGTAGGGTCAAATCAACGTTGCTTCCAATTAATTATTGACAACATTTACAATGGTGAAATTATGTAGATACCAAGCTTAGCTAGACCTCCATGAATAAATAATACAGTATAACAATAGTATTGAAAGCCAAATTGAAATCCCCCAGCAGTTATTGATGTTGATATGCTCAGGCCAATTATGGATTACTAAATTATAAATAATGTAAAAAAGCATTGGTGCTTGTAAACAATTCACCTACTTTTGTTTAGATGACATGCAGATCATGCATCAGTGTGATGGATTACTAAAATAAAGCTGGAAATATAATTAGAGGGTTTAGAAAGGACCATATGTCATGTGATTGGGATGAGGAGTATCAAAGATGACAGCGGCGAGCAGGAAGAAAAGGTCTTGTAATGAAACTGATCTCGCGCTACGATCAAACACTGGCATGTTGTTAAAAATGCAGCATTATGTGCACAGATTACAATAATACTGTCACAATTATGGGAGGATGGGAACGAGATGGGAACATCAAGGGGTTTTGTTCAAAATCCCACCGGGGCCAATTAGGAGAATCTTGAAAAGTCACTTAACTCATAATAATGAAAAATAATCAGTTAACCCAAATATCTAAAGAAGGCACTCCAAGAACAGCAACGGTTACTCCTATTTTACCAATAAGAAGTATTTTTTCCCTTTTTAATTACTATACTCTGCAGAAATAAAAGTGTTTATGTATAACTGAAATTCCAGAAATCTGATATGAAAAGCTGCAATGATTCAAATTCCTAGAAATGTTTGGACACCCATTTCTGAAGAGTTCCATCCAAAGCATTTACCATGGTTACCATGGGCCAGATATTTAACATGCTGGATATGAGAGGTCATGCTCTCTGTTGTGCTCCTGTTAACCAACTGGCCACAGTGATGAAACAGCATTAAAGCCGAGGAGTTACTTGAACAACCTTACTTCATTTGACACATAGCTTCTTTATAGGCGGGTGTGAAATGTATCATGGGAGTCCAAACTGAGAACCAGGGAGGAAAGAGTTTGACGTGCCAGTATCAGATCTTATTCCATAAATTGCCTCATTTGGCATTACTCTTTCATTACTGTACACTGGCTTATGTTCACACAAAACATAGTTAGTGCAAAAGAAACGTTTTTGTAAAGGCCTACTGCACAAAACAACGTTTTCAGCTGTCCTAACATATGTTGTGTGTGTGTGTGTGTGTGTGTGTGTGTGTGTGTGTGCGCGCCATGGTAGCTCCATGACAAAAATACCTTTGCAGTAAATAAAACGACAACAAACAAGAGTTTTAGATCATTTCTTTGAGGATTATCAAGTGCATCCCTATGTAAACCTATGGCATTGATAAGCCACATAATTCAATAGACCACTAATGTGTGTCCACCCTTATCAGAGCTGCTTGAGCCATCACTTCCAGTCACTTCTGTAAAGATGCAATTAATTCTAAAGCAGTAGCGTGAAATTAATTTATTGCTTGTAATTAGTTTTCGGCATACTGCGAAAAACAATCTCTCCAGATAGGGTGTTTTCACCCTCCACCAGAGAGTCTGAGGCCACTTGGCTCCATCTGAGTTCAATATGGAGTCGTGCCTTCAGTTGCCAAGAAAGTGGTGCACAGACACTTCCTTAACCCCCTGTTGACTTTGGCCTCAGGACTGATAGTTTTGTATGCCATGTGTGAGATATTTCAGTCGCTATGAATGCACATGACAAAGTAATTTCTTCATTGTGTGTCTTGGGAAAGCACAAACCAGGTCAATTATATATGGAATTTAGGTTGGTTTGTGAATAATTAAATCCCTGAATGTGTGTGTCTGCATGTAACAGGCCTTATTGAAATTATTGTGTTGTATTCATTAAACTGACTGTAATCATGTATTGTTAAAAAATAACTTACGGGTAATTAATCATACAGGATCCATATGTGTTTCCTCATGAAAACGGTTATAAATACAAGATGTTATTACTGTCAGTGCCACTAGGTGTCACACTTACCCTCTTAGCCACACAGGCTGGGGGGGGGGGGATATTTTTATAAATATATTTTAGTCAAGATACTTCATCTGTCTGTCACAAGTGTAACCAAACACCTGAAATCACTTCAATTAAGCTTGGAAGTCACGACAGCCCAGTTAAAGTGAAGTGATGAGACAATTTGTGGCAGGAGCCTTATTGTGCTCCAAAGTGACATATGCCAGACTGTACGGTTATTGCATGCTTTTAGTCACCTTCACTGATATATGGTGTCACTTATCTAACAAGATCTGGCTTCTCGTTGCACTGCCATGCTCATTCTAACTAAAGTGAGATTGAAGCTGACCACCACCTCCCAAGGATAGGGTTCTAATTTATGGGGAAAAAACTGCCAAGAGAGACAGTTCATTTAAAACTCACACTTCCAATATGTACCCGTCTCTAAAGGATTATAATATTTTATAATATTTTCCCACAATTAATTTAAATCACAGATCAAAGAGGGATCATGGCATGCTTTTGTCATTTAAATGGAACAGTGATTTATTTACAGAAAGCACACACTAAATAACAAAGAGTAGAAATTAATTGTGAAGGTTATTATTACCATGCAAATTAAATGGTATTTCTGGTAACCATGTCAACTACTTACTGACAATATAATGTAATTAGGGAGAATAAAGGTGACAAAGGTGATTTTACAAATTGTTACTGTCCTACAGTATAACATCTCTTAACATTTGGCAGAATGTGCTTTACATTTTTCTAGGCAAGAGTTTTAATGACTTGTGACATCATTTGTTTGAGGTATTGTGCTTTTTTCTGGAGTTGCTGTCCATATCTTTCACACTCAAGCAAAATGTGCAGCTTACATATTAATTAGATAAATCTGTTTGGTAGGGGAAAGCCTCAGTGAGACATCTGGGTCTTAATTAGGCAAAAGGATTCAAGAATATGTGTATAAATGCTAAGTTAACTCATTCAATTACAGATTAAATATTCGTTTGCCATTCATTTCCTATTTCTCTTTTTGTTTTATGAGATGCAGACTTTTTTTTAATGATTTTAAATTTATTAACTGCTTTCTAAAATCAAAAATTGATTTGTGGTGAGTTTTTCCACATTGACATCTGATCATTAGCTCATAGGTCAGAGATATTAATTCATCTCCAAAAGGCTTATGAGAGGACTGACCCTGGTAGATGTTGTCTAAATAAATATGTCATTAGTCTCCCTGTATTCAAACCTGCAGTACGGACCTTTTGGGATTTTACATGCTGAAAGCATAGACGGGGAAATTAGAGGGTACTGGGGAATTGTTTCAAAATTGCAATTACATGAAACCATTTTTGTATTGACCTCTTTTCCCTCCAGTTATGGCAAAAAAGGTATAGTAAAGAACATAGTAAGATGAAAGCTTGAGTTTCATCTTATTTCTCCTACTGAGAATGTGATATTGGAGAAGGAGCTAAGCTGCTACATTCATAAAACTGTGTGCTTTACCAATAAGTATCCTCCACAGTAACGGCCAGGAGAAAGAAAAGCCTCAGACTCATACTGTATCGAATGAATGGCTGAGGTTGACCACTACTGAGTCCATTCATCTTGTTTGATCGAGACATCTCTTTGTGTTTGTCTCTATTGAACAGAAGTATTACGGCGCTATGAACTAGAGGTCAGGGTCCAGCAGCAGACATGCAAAAATCATAAAGCACGGCTCCCGTTCATTATTGTTCATCCAGCTGAGACATACAACACAGATTGCACTCTGGGTTAGGTGGTTATGCTTTGAAAAATGTTCTGAGAGAAATTCACAGCTTGTCTTGGTCTTGCTGGTGTGAACTACAGTACTGTTTGTCAAAGTGCTGCACAGTGAAATCTGTTTAACAAATACTCTCATATAACTTTTCTTTTAAACAGCCGCAAACAAAATGATTACAGACAACTGCTGCAAGCTCAAAAGGGTGCTGTTGGTGCTAGAAAACCTTCAGAGAAAAAAAACGTTTGTCACATGAGTTTTTTTCCCCGACTAGGAGCCTCAGTGTGACGATATTTAGCACGGTGGCCCCGTTACATTTATCTGATGGAAACAGAAAGGAAGAGGACCTGACAAAGTGTTTTCCTCTGTAGTAGTTGTAATCAAAGTGAGCCCTCTGCAAAATCTTACTCTCATGTTCCACAAACTGTTAGAATTTAACAGCCGAACTGCTAGGATTTAACAGCTGAACACGCAAGGATCAGCAGAGTGCGAGGTGCCAGAGTAAAAAGAACGAGATAGCTTAGATGGGGTTAGACATGGTGAGGAGAAATCGTGGGAGGCAGGGGGGGTTAACAGGTAGATTAGGAGCATAAAGAAGAAAGAGGCAGAGAGCCTGACATACACACACTCACACACAAAGAGGTGAGACAACTTCCAGGTTGCTGTTTGTGAGTTGATTTTGGGGACTGCCGTTGAGCATTTGGTCAGCACAAAGATGGAGGCTCACTCTGGTTCCTGGTGTGTAACCCCTGTAGTGAAGATCTATAAGACTGATTAGACCACCTTCTGTGTGAGCTGCTGCTTTTGCCTCGCTACCATTTTCTTGGAAGGCTGCAGACAGACACAGCAGACTACAGAACGCAGTCTCACACAGGGGTTGTGCACTGATAACCGTCTTAGCGAGCAATTTAATTGGCCCGCTGCACATTTGACTTCAGGGAATGTTTTGACACTGTAGGTGTGAAAACAAGATGAGCTAAAGGTTGTAGCTGTAGATACAAAGCGTGCAACCAAATCTCAGCCCCCTCAGTCCTCTGAGCTCAATGGCCATAACAAAAAATGTGCATATTGATGAGGATACTTTACTAAGTTTTAAGCCATGAGTAAACATTAAAATAAAAATAAAAAAGGATTATTGGACTAGACGTAAACATCCAAATTTTGAAGGAAGTATTATTGGCAAATATGTGCCTCTTCCATATTTTCTGCAAATAACATGGCATCAAAGCTGTATATCAGTCACAGAGGATCTGCATCATCAAGTGGGGGGAAATACGTCACAAATGCACACACTGCATGTATAACAGCATACATAAGAATACAACTTCATTATCTTTGAATAAATATAAACATGGCAGTGGCAAAAAATCCAATACCGCACAAGAGCAAATCTCCTATTAAGCCCCGTGACCACTCTGTTGTTTATTTATACCAAAGTCTGGAGAAGTTAAATCACACCGATACTCCCTACATGTCGATCCCTTTGATGTTCTAAGTCTTAGCTCAAAAGACATTTTTTTTTTATATCCACAAACACTGATGCTAAGGGAATACAATTTATTGATTTGCTGTCAGACTTGGATCAACATGGTCCTATCAGGAGGCTCGGTACATATAAACACAGCCGGTGGACGGCGAGCAGAGCACAAATAGACCAGCAAATGATGATGTGGACTGTGGAAAACAAAGCGTTGACCCGACATTCAGCTGGCTCAAAGGGAGTAGCATCACACAAATCTGCTGTGCTCCGTTGGGTTGACTAGGCTTGCATTCCCAGACAGCCGGGTGATATGCACTGTATATCAGATAGATATCAGACCTGATTCAACTGAATTAATAAATCAGATAATCAATACACAATGAATCACAAGAGCACACTGTACTTTTACTGATCTATCTTGGGTTACGTATTGTAAAGTTACAGATGGGGCAGTCTTAGTCAGTGTCCTTATTCAGGGTCAGAGTGGTCTGAGGATAGAAGCTTCTCCTTGCAACGCCTGGTGTATGTATTATTTAGGCAGGGTAGGGCACCGCCTATTTTTTTTGTTCAGCCCAACAAACCGTCTTCGAAACAAACAGCCATTGTCTTTCACCCCTGTTTCCCATCTTTGTGCTGTGCTAAGCTAACCAGCTACTGGCTGTAGCCTTGTATTTAATTCTGTCTTCAAAAATTGTATTCATGGGTACTGGTGAGAAGATGAAATACAACCCAGGAAAGTCATTTCATTGTCCATCTCCATGAACGAATTGTTAACAGTGTTCATGTTACAAAGAAATCTACCAGAAAAGTGCTCTTGTACTTTTTTGATTTGTTGATGCAGTGCATTGTCACAAAATGTTGCATTGTGCTAAGTCAGATTCATCATTGATCGTTTTTATTGAAAGGAACAAAAGGGCTGTGTGTTTGTTGCTGTGCTATTGCCAGTTTGAACGCAGCCTTGGTGCTTATGTTGCCATAATGTGTCATTTTGAACACCTGCTCACAACACACACCTCATTCAGCAAACAGGCAATCTTGACCTATTTGCTTTACAAGCAGGGTCACTTGTTCCCCTGGTTGCTATGCAATACTCTGTCTGTGACAAACCTCACGCTATGCCTTTCCCTTTAAACAAGAGCAAAGTTCCTTTTTTCTCCTCTTCCACCCCAACCAAAACAACCTCTTATTCTTCTCTCATCGATTCCCACCCCAACGTCCCAGAAATCACTCCATCTATTGTGAGTGGCAGGTAAAGGAATGACGGAGAAGGATAAATCGATGCAAGTACATTTGGCAGTCATTCCTTTCTTCTAACCTTTCATCCTTTCCACCAAGAGGTCAAATCAAAGCCCCGTCATCAGCGGTTCCAAAGATGGGGAATGAATTGTTGCATGTTATATAGTGTGAGATGTTTCTAGACAATATTCAGTTATTCTAACATTTCCTGCAATGATATAATATTTATCATATTGTGTTATCTCATTAGTTGTGATGTATTTCTGGTCACACAAATCATTGCCTTTGTGAAATTATTTTAGCACATTGTGAAAGGAAACACATTTAAATTCAATCCAGGAAGACTCATTTAGTATGTGCATTGTGATTAACTGGTATTGACCGGAGGAAGCCCCTTCGCATCCTACAAAAACAGGAATGACCAGCACCTGGGGGGTCTGACCTTCAGAGCTTCACTGTCTCGCTCAATGAATCCCTCTAAGATCAAATGAATGCATCACCAGGCACATGTGATTAATTGCTAACAGGCCCCACAGCAAATTGCTGCCACAGATGACAGCTAGTGTGATACCATTTCTTAACGGCGACCTCCATCACACCTTCCATAACTCACATGGATCACACAGCCCCGATGTAGACCTTCTTTTATGGAAGACATTATTAATGGAGCCAGTGTTGCAATATGATTGAATCTATGAGAAGAATTGCAACCTTTTTTTTCTTGAAAAAACAAAAAAGTTTAGGTTTAAGTTTAGGACTTTTTATGACTCGGTGGTGGCCTCTGCCTGCCTTTATGCTGTGGTCTGCTGGAGAGGGGGCAGCTCGGAGCAGACTCAATAGACTGATCAGGAGAGCGAGCTCGGTCCTGGACTGTCCTCTGGACTCCATAGAGAAAGTGGGGGAGAGAAGGATGTTGGCTAAGCTGACATCCATCATAGACAACACCTCTCACTCCCTACATGACACTCCTTCAGCCGCAGACTAATACACACATGGTGTAAGAAGGAGAAGTACCGCAGCACCACCTGATGATGTTGAAGTTTCTGTTCCTGTTTCAATTACCCCCCATGCACCATGGCTCTATGTATATTTTTAGTATCTGTATTTATATTTTTCCATTACGAGTACTTGCTTTTTCAATATTATTTATATTATGGTTACACTTCAATATCATTTATATTATGGTTACTTAATTTTGCTATATTATTTAGTTATATACTATTCAATTTAATTTCACGTCACTTACTTACATTGCAATATTTTTCGTACTATGGCCACCTCACTTTACTTTACAATACCTTTTATATAATGCCACTTTACATTCATTCAGTACTTTTTGCACATTGTTGTGATTGTTGATTGTTTGTTTGCTTGTTTGTCCCCCTTGTGAGATGAATAAAGTATTATCTAATCTAATCTAATCTAATTTAAAAAAGGAAACATGTTGTAAGGACACAAAACCTTGTTACAACCCAGCTGTAATCCAGTCTTTATGTTTTACATAAATTGTCCTCAAAGTTGCTTTAAAAGATAAAATATTATGTGTAAATATAAGACACTATTTTTTTGTGTGTAATTAAATCAAATGGAAGACATTCAAAAGATGCATGTTTCGGATTGGATGATTGCCTTGCCTGTGGTGTTGCTGCTTGCAGCTTTCTGGAAAACCGATCGTCCAAACTACTTCACACTATACATTGCGCTCCATTTGGTCCTGAGCAATACACCTGCCATCAGGGCTGGACTGGCCATCTGGCATACTGGGTATTATCCCACTGGGCCGACGCACATTTGGGCCGATATCATTTATTAATTGGTTAATTTTCTTTGGCCTGACCCAATCAAATCCAGGAACCGCCTCGCCTTGCCAATAAATGCTATTGACGGGCGGGTCTTGGCGTGGCCATAGTGGGATTTGTAATATCCCTATATACAGGTGGATGCCTCAAAATGGTCCAAGATGTCTGACATTTTTGGGAAAGTAGATGCTTCAACATCAGCATTACCTGAAGTAGAGGAAGGAGGGGAGGTGGCTGGCTATACAGAGAAGCAGAAACAACATCATGACAGGGAACAAGCTGAGGAGGAGGAGAGTGATTGGAAGAGAGAAAAAAAATGGAAGAGAGAGTAGTTGACGACGTGGTAAGGAGTAGGCAAATTAACAGGGACCAGGGACCCTCAGGAACGGAGAGGGGCTGTGTGTGTGTGTGTGTGTGTGTGTGTGGGTGTGCGCACGCTCTCACGTCATAACAACAACAAGCAGTTTGGCTGTAACATTAAATTTAGTAGCTGTCAGGTAACCTAACTGCTTAAGCTTACATTGAAAATGCTACGGATTAGCCTGTTGGGTAGCTGAAAAGTCTGTGTGATCTATAAAATCAGTGTTGATACAGGCATCAGCGTTCCTTGATTTGCTTAATTAGGTAATGTTATTCAGTAGCATTGCAAAGTCAAAGTTGCTTTGTGTGTCTGACCAATCATGTTGGGTGTGGGCTTCCTGCTATGACATAGTTTGCTCACATACCCAAGTTGTGGCTATCCACGGTCAGAAAATCCGGTGAAATACCCTCTGGTTTGTAGGAAGAAAAATGACAGAGCCATCCGCAGGTCAGTAGAGTTGAAGAGAATGAGATAATGCAACCAACAAAATATGTACACTAAATTCAATATGAAAACAAAGTGTGCATTAGATCACTTTAAAGCTCAACATAAATGAACTTGGCTGAAATACATGATATCTAATTCAACAGTGAAAACACAATTTAGCAGCCTACACTATATACTAAATCATTTTGTAAAGTTCTCATCTTGATCACAGACCGCCATACCAAAGAAGTAAAGCTTGTTTATCATCAACATTACAGTGGAAACTGCTTCTATTATAAACAGCGCAAGGGTTATATGGAAGGGGGAAACATTACATTGTATTCCCTGTTGCGGACAGTATATTTATGAGGTAAAACATTTTCCATTAATATTGTGGAGACTAATGGCCACGTCTGTTGCCAGCGGAAAATAGATAAAACCCTCTATAGCGCCACTGCTTTCACTGAACACAACATTCCAGTTTTTAAATAGAAGAGCACAAATGCACAACCTCATTCTCTATATAGTCACATGTATGTTGCTCATCTAAATGAAGGCAGCACGCCAGCCTGCACATGTGTCTCTTTAGGATTTTATAAATTATGTTTGTGTCTCTGTGGGATTATCCAGCTAATGGATTGGAAATTCCCTAGGCAACAGCATAGGCACACAGTGACTCAGGCCATAGGCAGCAAGTAGCCATAACAATGGAGAATAGGGCAGCTGAAGGTTGCATGTAATTACACCTACCCTCAGGCTTAATTAGGTCACCCTTAAGTGAGTATTGTGTGATAGTGCGCCTGTGTGTTTTCGGCTGAGTGAATATGTGTGTGAATGCAATCTCCAAACAAACCAGAGGTTCACGTCTTTGAGTCACAGGATCAGGATGAACATACAGTGGGCTGCTGAAAAGTGCCTCTCTACCCAGCTGAGAGCTTTTCATGAAACATTCTTGTGCAATGATTCACACACACACTGGTTATGAGTCAAATCCAGTATTTGGGCTACAATGATGACATGAAACATAGAGTTTTTTTGTACGCCTGTGAACAAAGTTATTCAGGTTTATGATTATTATTTGTTGTCTGCGCAGATGTGTATTTAACTCCTCAACATCGCAGTCTGTCTCTGTCATTTCTATGACTGTCATTTCTATATTCACGAGTGCGTAATCTCCACCGCTCTGAGACGCTGCTGCATTGTAATGCGGCGTTGTGGATTTGACTTTTTTATCTTATCGCTAGTAATAGAAGATTAGAGCTTATCGTCATATGTTGTTTGTTTCTCTGACCAACTCCCGTGGGACTCCAGTTGAAGAACAGTCCCTGCAGATATCAGACAAGGGAACAGATACTTGGATAAAGTTTACCTGCTTTAGCACTGTGATTTCTTTTATCAAAGTCCAGCTCACTAGTTTCTCTAAGTCCTTATCTACATTTCTTTAAACAGTATTTTATATGGACTGTTTTGCAGTTGTGGAAAAATGTATTGTTTGTTTGAAATAAAAAAATATAATGATATTTTACATAAGTCTGGTCATGTTTGTGGGCTAAACTTTATAGTCTTGTCTTGCATGTTGGAGAGACTAAAACTTCACACCCGCCTACTTGGAATTCAACTGTATTGACTCTTTTCAGATACTGTCATCATAGAAGAATGACTGGAGCTACTCATTTAATCATATTGAAATTATTCCAAGGTGACATTACTGTCTGCATTCCACGTTATGCTGTTTTTTCTTCCGCTGCTTCCATTTTTCATTGTCATTTTAAACTGTCAACCTTTTGTCCTGAGTTCTCTCTCTCTTTTGCTGTGTCCTTGATATAAGTACCCACTGCTTCTGTCTGAGAACATGATTATTACCATGCATGGCTGTTTGCTGAGGGAAAAAGAGAGAGAGAAAAACTAATGATGTTGGCTTGAGCTCAGAGCTAATTAAAATTCTATAAATATGGTGGAGGTAGGTGGCTTGATGGATGTAGTGTGTCAGAAGTCCGGTGAGCAGGGAGGTGCACGGCGATGTCTGGGCTATCAATACAACGATAGTGAATGCATAACACTGCATATGCATTTAATGAACTAACCGTTTTATCTGTTAATTACACACCAGGACACACCTTAGCATTCCTCACACTGTGCTAAACTTGCCTGGCTGTCCAGATAATGACCGGCTATTTCACACAACAAATCTGCAAACGGTGGGCACATTCCTCTATTTTTACCCGCTCACTTTATCTCTCCTCCTCTCCTGCCTGGGCTTTCATTTATTGCAGGTAATTCTCCATGCAGCAACACACTCCACGCTACATCGGTAAATGTAATGCATTTTTTCCTTTGTCCATTGACCGCTTAGTTTAGAGTAGCATCGGTATTCATTCTGCAAACATTGTGTCTCTAAAGATGCCAGCGGTTTCTCAACGTGCTGGAGAAATTGTGCAGGCAGGCAGAGGGGGCAAGGGCTAATTGGTTAACAGGTAACGTTGGGAAAAATAAGAAATAAAACACTCATGTTAAAGCCTGCCATAGAAATAATCTTCAGCAACTGAAGTTATTTTTTTTAAAGAGCCAATATTACTCTTAAAACTCTTTTCAAAGTGCTTATGTAAAACTGAAACAAAGTAATAATTTAATAGCCATATGTGCCCGTCGAAGCCACGATCATAATAAGATGATTGCTGGTAGTGGAGTAGTAAAATATCTATCTATCTATCTATTACACTATAGTTACACTATAATTGTTCTTTTTAAAGCACTTAATGTCATTTCATCTTATGACTTTGAAAATCCTGTAGAGTATAATCCATTACTACAGGAGCACTTTGTCTGTGTTGGTGAATTATTTTGAGGGTTGACCTTTGCAAATTATCTCGCACAAATTAGTTTGCTGTGGGGTGAAGAGGTCATATTGGACACAGACAGTTGAATGACAAAATAGCGGTGAATAGGACAGAATACAAAACCCTTGCTCTACTTTACTCATTAACTGCCACTTAGGGGTCTCTATACATTCAGACTGCAGGCAAAAGTGGCCAAAATCCGATTCTTTTGAGGTCAACTGACCAGGTCAGACTTCTTCAGAAGTAGTGTGGATTTTTTCAAATCAGATTCAGGCCACTTGCATATTGGGTCCTGAATCAGACCCAGGTCTATTTTTTTCAATGTGGCCACAGTGTGTACAACCAAGGCAGATTTGATGCAATTTTTACGTCAATAACCCTAACTGCTCCCTCTCTCCCTGCAGGGAGGGACGGGCCCCCTGCTCCCGGTGTGGATGTCAACCGGGGTGGACTGTCCCCAGAGCACCCCAACCCCGTTTCGTTGACAGGGCAGGGACCAGCTCAGGTAAAAGGCGTCAGGGGTCTGCGGGGATGTTGGCAACCCACCTGACCCGTCTTGAAACACGGGCGAGTCAGAGGGTCGCCCCGTGGCGTAATGAAAGTGAGGGCCGGCTGAGGGGGGATCCTGGCCCCTTGGGGTCGGACGCACCGCCGGCCCGTCTCGCCCACACCGTCGGGGAGGTGGAGCGTGAGCGCATGCAATAGGACCCAAAAGATGGTGAACTATGCCTTGGTGCGAGTTGTTTTTTTTCCAAGATGGTAGGGGAAGACTCATGAGTGTTCATTAGGGAACTCAACCCTGAATGTTTGGTACACGTTGCCTGCTCTGCTTGTGTTGGGTTAGGTTTAGGCAAGAGGAGGGTTATGATTAGGCAAGAGGAGTGGGATTAGGTATGGTTAGGGTAAGAATGTCAGGGCGAGCCAATCAGGGATGTGTCTTCCCCTACCATCCTGCAAAACAAAAACTCGCTGCCTGTGCAGGATGAAGACAGAGGAAACTCTGGTGGAGGTCCTGACGTGCAAATTGGTCGTCCGGTCACACAGACCTCTGTAGTTAATTTGCAGCCATAACCCCGCAAAAGCCAAAATATTCAATTTGGCTCTTTTTCTCTTCAATCTTCTCCTCCTCAGCACCTGCTCATTAATGTTACGGCTGCCATTACACAAACATTTTGAAATCAAAGTGAAAATACATACTTCCTCCTTAACTTCCCTAACTTTAGTGCAACAGTATGCTGTGTCTGATGTCATTGTTATTCAGTTCGAAACTGCAACCAGTCTGATCTGATATAGGCCACATTTTATATGGTAATGTGAAAAGACAAACAACAAAAATCGGATCTGTGCCAAAAAAATCTGTTATCTGTTAGTTGAAAGAAAATATCAGTACCACTATTTTTTAAAGTGGTGTCTTTTATATTCAATTCAACAAGAAATTTGTTGTATTTTAGCAGAATACAGAAAGCAGCAGAAAGGCAGAACTGAGTACACTTTAACCCGCAAATAACATGATGTGATATTCAAAAACGATATTGCATATTGCATATTTCCTTATATCACAAAGCCTTAATAAACATGCAACAATCAAGAAGACCTTTTTTAGACAGACTACTTGTGTTAGAATCAGAGATGGCAAAAGTACTCACTTCCCATACTCAAGTAGAAGTACAGATAATTGTGTTAAAAAATACTCTGGTAAAAGTAGAAGTACTGATTTAGCGTCTTTACTCAAGTAAAAGTAACAAAGTAGAGGCTTGGAAATTTACTTAAAGTATAAAAGTAAAAGTAGCCTTGCGAACGACAAAGCTACCTGGACCAGGCCGATGTTACTAGAGAGCACGCTACAGTGGACATGGAAAAAAGGCTCTTTATATGTCATTGCCTACATTTTAAATGGCTGTCTGCCAATAGGCCTAAAACATATAGTTATTATTTATATATAATAACTGTATATACTTATTTATTGAGACAGAGACTGGGACTCCAGGTTAATAAGATTCTGACCGAGTAGCAAGATATGTATTCAAGTGTGATTTTGCTAGTAAATAATAACAATAAACACACTATTAATTACATTATCTTAATGAGCAAGGACGTTCAACAATAGCTATTATATCGAATCAACAGCCAGGTGTAACCTAGGTAACAGGTGAAGAACACAAACGCTAACTTTTAAATGTGCCAGAACCAATACACACCAAAACACTCACAATCACACCTGATAGACAACCTTCAGTACAAAACTAAAGTAACGAGCCAGTTTTGTGAGTAGAAAGTACCAATATTTGTGTTAAAATGTAAGGAGTAAAAGTAAAAAGTCGCCGAAAAAATAAATAGTAAAGTAAAAATATCAGAAAAGTCTACTTGAGTACAGTAACGAAGTATTTGTACTTCGTTACTTCCCATCTCTGGTTAGAATGGACTACAGGTCCCCCACTAAGGATCTAAACACCTCCAAACAACCTTAAATCTGCTCAAAGGCAACGATCACAGTTTCATTTGACATCCACTGTACTGGAGTAGAGCACAATGAAAAACACATCACGGGCGCCTTGGAAGCCTTGGCTGTAGTCAAAGAGCAGGGGGCTGGAGCGTGATAAGTTACTATTCTTACTGCAATCCTTTCAACATATCTGCCTTGTCTCACTGGATTACATTATCAGAGGAATATCTTGACAGCTGCCAGAATTCACTTCAGTAGGATATGAAAGCTTCTATTTTTTTTTTTTTTTTTTTTACATCAGCACATAGTAAGCCACAGCACAATCCTAATAAGACCGTTTTCATGTATCACTGAATCTTAGTTGGTATGCTGGTTGGTATAGAGTGGACCTGTCCCCCATAATCCTGAATAGGGATAAGAAAGAATACTGTTTTTTTTCAAAGAAGCTTAATATTTCACCATTTCTTTTTTTTTTTAGAAAAACACAATGTCATTTAAATTGGATCATTGTAATGTGGTTAATGGTGGAGAAAGTGTGTTTAAACAAAGTCAGCACATTGTGGGCCATAATTAATTCCATTATATCTTCTACTTCATTCTCTTACAGTATTTCTTTAGTAGCCTTTTGTAACTGAAAAGTTTGTTCCAGACTTCAGCACAATTTTCAGAGACTTTCCAAATCAACTCTGCCTATTCGTCTTTTTCTCTTCCTCTCTAACACACTGTACTACTGTAACCTCTGGGCCATAAGGTCGGTCTTTTGAAGCCGACTCTAAAGCTCTCCCCAACTCTCTTCCTGTAAGTGCAGTTTCTGTTTATTTTTAAACTCCAGCAGCTGCATCTTGTCTTTAGCTCTTTCTTGAAACTCTGGCATCTGTTCAGATGTGCTCTGATGGAGGAGGCAAAGCAAACATTCCTCACCTTAATGCACTCATCTCCTGGAAGAGCAAGAGAGAAAAAAAACTGTAAAACACGTTTGCTTGTAAATCATCATGTTTGTCATGGGAGGAGCCATGGTTTTACTTAAAGCTATAGTGCATAGTTTCAGTCTCCCCCATAAAGAACTTCTAAGTTACGACAACAAAACTGTCGGCGCATCCACATGATACAAGCCTTCTGTGATTGCGCACCACCCCCACCCCTCCTCTACTCAGTTGCTAAGAACCAAGGAGGACATGGAGGATTAAAAATCCTGATCTACTCTGCAGAAGAGGTAATTATCTCCACTTGAGTCGCCAGACGACACTAGTTTCTGAACATAACCATACTGAGAAATACAGAGAGAGTTTTGTGGAGTTGACTAGCTTTGTATCAACTCATTGGGCAATGGCTTAACAGATGTTCATTAATAAAAAAAAAAGTTACGCACTAAAGCTTTAAGCACTAGTAAAGATTAACATGCATGCAGAATTTAAGTTGCTGCCCTCTGGTTCCCGCTTCAGTCAGCCACCAGCCAAAACAAATATCTTCTCCTTCGTCCCCTCTGCTATCTCTCTGCTTAACTCTGGAAAGAATAGGTAACGTCTGCACATAAGGCACACTGGGACTTAAACTTTTAATGTTGTGGTATTTATTTCCCCATTTGATCTGATACTGTATTTTTAATGGATGTTGTCGTCTTTGTTGTCATGTACTGTATGTCAATTTCTTTGCTACGGCAGCAAAATGAATCGCCCCTCGGGGACAACTTATTTGTATGTAATTCAACAGTTTTGTTTGTTTTGAAATGTTGTATACAGAATTTTAGGTTTTTAGGTATAGCCCATGTTGTGGTTTACAAGAAGTTATTAAAATAACAAATGCCTTTTTAATTACCTCACGGTGGCATTGTGGCTCATTCAGTTATCAAGGGAAGCGTTGCTGCATGTCACGATGCGTCTACAGCATTTCTATCACGTTGTAATACTATTATAAAGTGGAAAATTGCCTGAGTCACAATAACTTGGCAAAATTGTCCTGCAAGCCAGAATATTCATCCTGCTGACCAGGTCAAATGCCTGACTCTGGCAAAACAATATGTCAACGAGGTAGAATTCTTTGCATGGCAGAAATATCAACCTGTTTTTGTCAAAGCGACCGTTTGAACAGGCAGAATAGCCTTGCATGGCTGAAATCTCTCTCTGCCTGTGGAAATTTGGGTTGCCTACTCGCTAAGGAGGAAACAGCAAAGATTGGTTGGCCGATGGTTTAGCCAGAGGCAGGGCGATATTGCTCTGGTTAGCATGTCAATTTGCAAAGAGGCAGGGTGATACGTTTGGCATGCAGGGCGATTCTACCTGGTAGGCAGGTTCATAAACTAGAAGCACGGCCATATTTCTACCATGCTGGGTGGATTCTGCCTGGTTTGCAAGTTGCTTCTACAGCGGCAGGTAATATTTCTGCCATACAAGGCAACTCAGCCTGGTCAGCAGGTCGTTCTGCCAGAGGCAGAGCAACAAGGCAAGGAGGCTGATGCTTTTACGGTTCTAGTTGAAATTCTGTTAAAAACAGAATGGCTTGGACATAAAAAAGTGGTTCATCTGTGACACTTACTGTAGGTGTCTTGACATCACGTTCTTGCCTCAGGAATCTCGCTTAAAATGGCGGTCAGTGGAGTTGATAATAGATACAGCAGGCAACCTGCAGAAATAAGAAAGCCGCAGGCAATCAGAATAAGGTGTCAAAGAAGATGTAATGTACTCAATTATGTGTGAGTGTGGTTCAAATTAAAATCTAATTTAAGGTTGCACCAATATAATAATAAAACAAAGCGCGTTTCATGTCTTTAATTTGCACAACTATTCCATTCCATTAGACATACGTAATTTCTGCTCATCATACATTGGGTGAAATTAATGCCCCAAAGGAGAACTTTTTTAATTTAAAGTACAGGGATGAGCAAGCATGCATACATGTGTGCATTTCTGTACATGTGGGTGAGATAGGGAGATAAAACAAGAGGTAGAGGAGCAGGGGGAGATTGCAATAAGGAGCCACTTGTTATTTAGTAATTGAGTTTTGTATTGATTCCAGTGTATCAGCATTAAAACTACTGAACAAAAGCAAGACAAAATCTCATGAATATTTAGTCAATCTTTTCTATTCAAAAATTTTTTCTAGCTTAGCAGATTAGCAAAACAATGCAAAAACCAATACATGTTTTTTTCTTTTCTCTGCTCTCTACACCGCCTTATTTGTGGTCATTTATAATCTCTTACTGTTGACACTAATAACACCATCAAACTACTCTGTTCGGTCAGTGTCTAGACATGCATAGATAAAAGGTGCTGGATTTGTAGAGCCAAAAAAGTGAGATCCTGCTGAGACGACCTGACTGCTGCCTACTCACTTACAAAGTTATTAGAGTAACTCACAATGTGGCTGACCACGCTCATGCCAATATACCAGCATCCAGAGGATATGTCAGCATCTCCCAGACTCTGACTCTGATTGGAATGATTGTGTGCCACTCTGTAAGGGGTTTCATTGATCAGGCTTTGTGACTCATGATCTAAACAGCAAGACCACGTCACCAGCAGAACTAATAGTCTGGCCAAAGAAAACTGTACATCAGAGACTACCAAGCTGGACTGCAGTAATAATAGAGTTCTAGAATTGCCATCAGTGTGATCCAAAAAGAAGGGCACCTCTGTGGAGCCACACAAAAATAGCCACAAATACCAATTAGGCTGCTGTGGATGCACATAGAGAAACAAATCACAGATACCGGTTATGGTTTTAGTTTTGTTCCTGCTTCTTTTTCTGCATTTGTTGCTTTCTGTTATTCTCTGTGTTTCCTCCCTGGCCTTATGTTGGCGTTTCTGTCTTGTGTTCCCTTGTGAGTGAGTGTCTGTATGTTCTGTTTCCTGTTTTATTTTGATAATCTGGTTTTCTGTGCTGTCTTGTCTCTGGTTTTACTACCTGCCTTGTGTTTCCTGCCTTTGTGATTGTCGTCCCCGCCCTGATGTGATTCACCTGTTGTATCATTTGTTCCTCGTTTGCTCTTTATCTCGTGTATTTAACCTCTGTGCTTCCTTTGTCTCTTGTCAGATCTTTTTCTGTGTTGCTGTGTGTGTTCCTGTCGGAGTGATCTACATTTGTACCCTTTCCAGTGGCCTGTATTCCCATGTGAGTTTTCCCCCTGCCTCTGTGCTCCTGTTTTGTATTCCTGTTTTTGTCTTGCCTTTTCTATTGGACTATTTGGATTTTGGACTTTGTTTTTTTTTGGATCCCTGTGTTGGTGTTGACATTCTGTGTTTTGTAAAATAAACCCTTGTGAAACTCTCTTCCCCTCTCTTACTGTCACAGGTACCATTGTTATAGATTGAAATAAATGTTTAATAAGATTCCAATTGACTATCTTTTTTCTGTTCTTTGTCTATGGGAGGTTATCGTAGTGCAACTACTAAAAGTGGGGTAACCCATTTTTGCATCCTATCACAAATTCTTCTGTTCTGGCATTCACGGTAGAACCAGGCATGTAAGAAGAAAAGAGCCTGCAAGTTCTGGGTGTTTTATTTAGGTGAGACTTTCTTTAAAGTGACTTTTTTTCAATTGCTATAGTGAAGTAGTTTTTAAGGGGGTAGCAATGCTGTGATTTTGTTGAGGATATTTTCTCCTGGGGTCTATATACGCTGGTGGTGGTGAAAGGAGAGCCTGGAAATGAATTTCGTGCTGAAATGACAACTGGCGGCAGCAGATAGGAGCATTTATTTTAAAGTTTAACAGCCAGGACGTGATTGGCTAAGATCGTGGCAAGACCTAGTTGGGCTACTTGGAGTCGAGAGATGAAAAAGAATAAAGAGTTTTCAATTAAACTTTCACTAAGCTTCATTAAAACTGCTTTCAAATTCTGAAGTTTTTTTTCTAAACATTGTTCAAACAGTTTAATGTCATTAGCATTAGTTCTTATTACATTTTTTATTATCAAAGTGGCAATTCATTTTTTTTTAGTTTCCCAAAATTAAGATCGGGAAATGGCTCCATTCAAAGCACACATTTCTACTATGTTACCTGTGAAGGACAGCAGAATCACTTAAACTGTGCAACCTTCTGTACAAAAATAGCTTTGATTCTCTGACCAAACCCAATTGTTCCAGGCTGTAAATCATGGGTTTGTGCAAATTTCCCAGTGTTTTGTTTTTTTAATTGAGACCTCATAGCCTCTTAAAAAGTGTGTCAAATTGCTGAAAATAATCTGCATGGTTACACTGAGACAAGTCCCATCCAACCTCCTGGCCAGTTTACAACACAGGCTAAAAGCTTCTTTTTTTTTTTTTTGTTTAAATACCCAGCAGTTTCAAAATTGCAGAAACATATCAAGGCTACATAAAACAAGACTCCCACACACATTCCTTGATTCAAAAGGGAAAAAAGTATTCTCAAACTTTAATATATTTTCTTTTGTATGTTTTCATGTTTGGCAAGGTTACATCAACTATAATTACAGAAGAGTCTTGTTTACAGTTGCAAAGACGTGGTCCTAATTACTATGTCTTATAGGACTGGAACAATATGCTTTTGTCCAGATTTGATTCTTTTACAATACATTTGATTTGTATTGCGATTTTCTTTAACTTTAACAAAAAACAAAAGTTAACTACTACACTTGTAGAGACAATATATCATAAGACATTCTAAAAACTAATTGTTTTCTTAGAAGAATGCAAATGTCATTTCTTTTGTAAAGAACTACATAACATGTATTTTCTGCGTTTTTGTCTGTTTTGCTGGAAATGGATATGATGTAGTCACTGTCAGTGGCACTGTATACAGAACATATTTAAGTGAATCACTGGTAGAAATAAAAAAATATAAAAAATATCGCTTTCAAGGATAATTGATTTTAAAAATCGTAGCAAAATAAATCACGATACATACAATTTCTGAGTTTTTCCCCCCACCCCTAATGTCTTATAAGGCCACACTTAGAAATTATGATAAATCAGAATGAATAATGTTGTAAACTGATCAAAGATTAATTCAAGACCATCAGAGTCTTCCTGGACTGTGCTCTCAGACTATACCGTAGGAGTGGTGTTCTCGCTGGGATGGATGCACCCAAAATCAAGAAACATTGGTCACTCTGTAGCGCTGATCACTGACTCCCATGTTAAGGGAAGCAGTTAGGGGGACGGCCAGCTACACACAGCAATGTGCTCAGATAACACACCCTGTCAGCGCTGGCCGCCATGCCAGTTGGATTAAACTATGTACATCAACAGGCCTGCACCCTGGAGGCCATGGGTAACAGAAGGGCATGGCTCAGTGGAGTGGGTAAATGGTGTACACTGCTGCCTTTTGCCAATATGTTTCACTGCTGCTTTGTGTCGGACACACAGGTAGGGACAAGTGGTGAGATCTCAAGTGGAATTCTGTGGCATCAGAGCTGTGAGAGCGATACCAGCTGGCCTGTCAGTGGTTTAGACCCACTGTGCCGCTGATGAATCTCTGCTCTGCTGTCTTACCAGGGAGTCTTTTATCTACCACACCACACCTGCGGAACAAGATATTCTTAAAATCCATCTCCTTCTCACCCATGTTGATGTTAAAGAACACTACCAGGAGAATCTCACATAACCAGACTGGGAGGCCTGACCCAGATATGGCAACCCAGTGTCACACACAGACCCACACAGACCCACATACACACACACATACCCACACAATAGCAGTAAAGCTTGACACTCACGCTAACACACAATTCTTGTCCCGTTTCTCCTTCCCACCCCCTTTCCCTTTTTTAATTTCTAATTTCGTTCTATTTAGCCATCAAAAAAGCTCTCCTGGGGAATAAGAATGAGAGGCTAAAAGAGTTGCAGAGTGTGTCTGAAGAAAAATGTGCAAGTGTATTCTAAACAGTGAAGCAGTGAAGATATTGCTCCAGTTGTTCAGCAAATTGTTTTTTTACGGTATATAATTATAGTAATTATAGGAATGTTTAGAAAAAACCCGTAGGAGAAAAATATTGTTCAATTATATTAATGGCAATGCTATGAAGAGTTTAAATCTCCTAGCTAAAAATTAGCAGCTATTGTGTTCCTCCTAAATGCAATAAACACCTCCAGTATTTCCCTTCTAACATTTCAGTTTTTCTGCAGACAGCACACAGTGTACATGGAATGAAATACAACCAGAACATCAAATATACACAAAAAAAGTTAAAAGGGCCACCTTTGAGACTGCAGACTTCAGTAGATGTTAGCTCTACGGTGAATGGCCTTCACTAAAATTGCACTGCCAGAACCTTTGTTCATGTGACCAATTCCACAAAGAAAAAAGGTGAAATACAATGAAGTAAGCAACAGTAAATCCAGCCGGGCCACTCAGAATGAGAAACGCTATGGGTAAGAACGGGCTAATTTATCAGCATTAAGTCAAATAAGGATGAGGTAGAAAGAAGTGGTGGAAGTGGAGGGTTGGAGTGAGTGGAGGAGATAGTGTGGGCTGAGAATACATCAGTAGGACAGAAGCATTTAAAAGAGATAACAGCAGATCAACCCCCTTCATCTTCACTAAGTGCACAGTGGCTTGTGGCACTCCAACGGGGTCTTCCATGGAAAGAAATTACAGTAAATTGAAATGATAGACCTTAGAGGCAAACACATGCTTTTATCTGTCCATCCCTACTCATTTCATTTCACCAAATGGCCTGTATTTAGACACACACACACACACACGATAGCAAAGGTACCGCCATTGATAGCGGCCGTGACAGATTCATTAGTGGGCGGTGGACGTGGATGAGTGTATGCGGACATGATTTATTACACACTGAAGCTTACTGCAGTGACACACAATGTCACTGCTGGTGGTACAAAACTGTCTAGTTAAAGTCAGCATAAGATTATACCTCTTCATACTCAACTAGTCTTGTTTTTAGAATGCTGTTATTTAGTACATTGCAACCTTTGTGGCTTATTGTATAATCTTCTTCTTGTGAGTACCCTGTGTTTACTGTGCCAGAGGTATTCATTTTAAGTTATGGAAATTTCAGCTTTTCTGTGACCAAGGAAAGAGAAACGGTAAATGCTACATCAGAACTGCTAAATGTGTCAGCAGTGAGGTTTAGGCATGAGTAGTGGAGATTGGATAGGGTTAGGGTAAGAATAACCGGGTAAGCCAATCAGAGGCAGAATAAGACAAAAATAATGCGGGCCACAAGGAACATCCTGTGCCGTAGACACGCATAGCAGATCCGATATAGCATCTACCAAGAAAAACACTCTTTTACAAACTTTCCCAGAATCCCTCAGGCCAAAACAACACAGGATGTCCCATTATCTCTGGTACACAACAATGTGAGGTGTAATGGACATTGCAGCCTCTAGCGGTCACAAGCAGGCTTCAGTTATAGATGAAATTATTAGAATTTGATGGGAGTTTGTTGATTGTCAGATTGTGTCTTTCTGTTTAAATGGAATGTCCCCACACTTTGCATAATATCCACAAAGGAACACTTTATAATAAAAAATAAAAAATAAAAACACAAACTAAAAATCACCAGAATTGAGTAACAAGGGTTTTCATAAGACAGGTGCAATATGTATAGGTTTGCTTAGATTAAAGGTCATCTCCCCTTTGTGTCTGTGATAGAGTTTGCTCTGGACTCCAGCTGGGGTTCCTGACACCATCATGCCACGATTTATTCCCCTGCTCAGGAGGACAATCATCTTTCAACCCTGCGGTGCTCCTTGTAGTGCAAGACACAGAGAATAAATCACTGCTGCCGAGCCCAGACAAAATGGGAAGGCTGTTAACAAGTCGGAGAGGGGCCCACAGTGCTGTCCAGAGAAGGAGTCAAGGGTCAAAGCTTCACTGCTGGGTTAGTAGGTCTACTCCCGGCCAGGTAGGCTGCTACAGTATTTGCTTGTGAAGTGGCTTACTGAATTAAATGACACACAACATGTCAGAACGAGTAAGTGCACCAGTACAGACAACAGTGAGGAAAAAAGTTGGGAGCGCTATTGTGACTGATTAGCAATACCATGTTTCCTACTAGCTAGTGTGTTAGCGGTTAGCTGACCAGCTGCAGCAGTTTACCTTCTAACCCTGTGAAGGGTCCCCACATCAACAAGCTTCTGGAACCAATTTTTAATTTTGCTGTACCACTTTGTGATGGGACCAGCCCTTAAGAAAGACGTACATATCTTAGGTCCAAGGTTCGTGGAGCTTTTGTCAACCAACACAAGACCAGGGGTCCGTTTCAGGAAGGAGGATCCCCCAGTTGGAGCTGGTTAATGAGGCTCGAAAAAAGGGAAGTTTGGGGTCCCCTGCTGGAGCTGCTCCCCCCATGAACCGATACTGGATAAGCGGACGAAGATGGATGGAGGGATGGTTTAACAAACTCTGAGTCTAAACCTGAACTCTGAGTTGATTTACCCTGAGATGGCAAACTCTGAGTTTTTGGTTCCAGAACAGCTGATTTGAGTTGGTTCAATCAACTCAAAGTAGGTTGACTCACCGTTAGGCGCATGCACCATCACAATAATACTACTATTTACCATGGTAACAACCAAAACCAAACTGGTTAGCGGAAATACTCATGAGCACATACAGCGAGTTTGAAAAGGTATTTTGTTAAAAAAGCAACACAGAGGCTGCTGTAAAATAGCGACAATTGGTGTGGGAGAAAACTGCTGCTCATTTCATTCATTTAGGTGCGATCTACTACTCCCATTCTGAGGTAGATAACATAACAAGATAACAGAATTATGATTTAAAATCATTTATTTAATTTCAATGTGTCTCTTACTGGTTCAGTGTTCAGGGAACTCTACACAAATGTTTAAAACGCGTTTCAGAGCGAGTCACACTCTTCTTTACTAATATGCTCCGCATCAACAATGTTGGAAAGAAAACTGCCGTTTGCAAAAAAACGTGATGCAACACAAAGCATGTACTGGGATGAAGAGCATGTCCACGATGGGTGACGTTAACGATATGAGGACGGATAAGGTTGCGTATAATATATATAATATATAAAGAAGGAAACCCAGCCTCTGTAAAAAAACTAACCCGTAAAAAAACGGGTTAGTCATTATCGTGACAGATAATAGCGGACCGACTGATAGTGATGATAGATTTTTTACAAATGTGTTTTACGGTATCGTGCAAGCTTCTGCTCACACTATATAAAGTATTAAAAATGCAGATTCTCCATTTTAGCATCAGTAAATCTGTAACAGACCTTGCGATCTGTTAAGGAGAGCCGTGATCTATCCAGATTACTTCAGCCTGGCTTGGCCGTCGTGAAACGCACCAAGTCAGGCTGCACAGATTAAACTAGGTCAAGCCTCGCTTTATCGGTTATCCTGGATTTATGAATTTTGTTTTTGTGAAACAGCCCTCAGGTACACATTTGATCTTTGTTGAACACAAAAACAAGCGAAACTAGGCCTTTTTTTTACAGCTGACATTTTGACTGCTCATAGTAGAAAAAAACAGAGGTGTTACTGATAACATTAAGAATGGCTCTGTAACTCATGACAGTGTGTGAGTGAACCGGCAGCTGAATAGAATTAAGCCATCATTACTTTTATTATTTACATCTATGCGATACTGTGACATGTCAAAATGTCTTTTTATGAGAAATGAGAATGCCTATCAATATTTACATGTATAAATACACACAGACATATTTATACATATATTTCCATGTGTTTACAGACAAAAACTGCATTGAGAAGGAATTAAATGAGTGGAACCGAATGAAGTGCCTGCATGGCGAGCACCTGTCTGTACTTGGTTAGTCAGTGTTTCATTTCTTTGTTAGGAGAAGCACTTTTTGTTGCCTTGTTCAGATTCTTCAAATTAAACAATTAGCGGTCATAGCACAAAAGTTGCGTTTTGGCTTTATTTGGAAAAGTTATAAATCTGTGGATTAGTGCTTCCCTTCCAGTTTCATTTGACCATTAAATGATGCCTTTAGAGTAAAAGCTTTCACAGATAACAGCCATATTTCCTCAGATATTACAATGATAGCAATCTATGAGACCTGTTTATATATATATATATATATATATATATATATATATATATATATATATATATATATATATATATATATATATATATAAAAAGCTGCACTGTCCATTTGCAGTCTGACCAATTTTGAGCCACTTTGCACTTTCAGCACAAACACTGCCCAGTCACTTGTTTTTAAAACAAAGAGAACGCCTTGCAAAACTGGCTTTTTCTGCCACAGAAGTTATGGCATAGAAGTTGGAAGTTATTGCAATCCAAGGGCTCAGATGAAAGCATTTGGAAACTAATTCCCACACATGCGTGGAAACTAGCATTTTCCCTCTTTTCTAATACCCAGATTAACATTTTTAGACATGGCATTTTTTCTCTCCCTCTTATCAGCACAAGACAGTGAGAGATAATTATATGCCATAGCATTCCATTGTCTGTACAAAACACTTCTTCAGCTACTTCAGTCAATATCAGTTATGCTGAGATGGATAAACAGTTTGCCTTTTTAGAAAATAGGGAGCTTCATGAGTGTCACTGCAGGTGGAAACATAATTCATTTATTGTTAATGAAAACGCAGCGGTGTCTTAATGTCAATTTCAAACCAGTCTGTTGGTCTTTTCAAAGCACCAGGCAGACTTTTACTATAGTACTTTTATAATACTGAATATCTAATTATAAATCTCTATATATAGATCTATGCATATCTATGTAGACAGATATAGATGAGAATGTGGGCTTCTGAAACCCCACAGAACGATTTATTTGAGTTAACAATAATTACAGAATGTAATCAATTGCAATGTACCAGGACATATCTGGTCTTTCTCCTACTTAACCTTTGACCTGCTGTCTCTCTGGTATCTGGTCCGGCGTCAGGAGCCTTCACTAACACTTTGGATTCTGAACACATGTTGTCTGATGCTGCTAATACACTCAGACTTAAGAATAGAACATTTGAAAAGGATGTCAACACAGTAAAACATTTAACTTGAAACCTGGCCAATACAAACCCTATCACCTATAACCTGCCATCATATTTTTTTTACTAGCAACTTCCTTCTAGTAATTTCCTTTGTAAAGATACTGTGGTAAAGTTCTTTTTTAATAGTATTTTGGTGTTATTTGTTAGTATTGTATTATTTGATCATGAATCCATTAAATAGCTTTTATATATTTCCAAGTGCACATCTGGATGTGGTTAAAGGCTTGTCTTGTTTAATACATCATATTAAATTGAACATACCCCTAGAGCCTAGAGTATAAGATATCCTCATGTACAATGGCTGTGATGAAGCTCCTTTTAACTTCTGGTCCCATTTCCCATCCCAATTTAACTGGCCAGTTGTTTTGATGGGTAGCACTGATTGGAATATACTGTATCTATCAGTAAGAGCTTCATTTTAAAATGGCATTCTTGGTACTTATAAGTACCCACCTTTGTCTACAAAACAGCTGGGCATTGATATTTTCCAAAGTAGTGACAACATTGAAAGGTTCTCTGTTAGCTGAGAGTGTGGGCAGTGCAGGCCATGGCAGTAAACAAAAGTCACTGTAATGTGACTTTTGTCACATTACAGTGACACATGACTTGTTACTGATGGGTTGTGGCTGGGCAATATGATGGACATTAAATTATCATATATCTTTGACCAAATACCTCAATATCGATATTGTAGAGTTGACAATTGGACTTTGACAAAATATTTACGCAATCAAATTTGAGATAAATAATCATCAGTAATGTCGATATAATGATTAAGTGGGTAAAGGCAAATAATAGAAGAGCTAGAACAGCCCAGTGAGTTGAGAAAATGCCATCACTCAGGTCTAACTGTAATGCAGCATTTAAAACCAGGAAAAGAAAACATTTAGGTCATATTATGATATCACAATATTCAAAATCTAAGATATTTAGTCTCATATCCTAAAAAAAAAAAAAAAAAAAAGAAAAAAAGAAATCGGCTAACATGCACTCAATATGGGACAGAAAGAATTACCTAAAACAAAAGAGCAATTCAGTCTAATTATAAGACTGCAAATTGACCTGTGGTGAGTATGCAGCAAGATAATATTGTGGCATGTTATTCTATGTGTATGTTCCACAAAGCTCCTCTGAACATCCCTGTTACATTCAGCTGCTGTCTACTTGCGGCCTACATTTAGTTTGAATGGCTATTGTTCTCGTCTGACTTCTCTAACAACAAAGCAGGACTGCTGCCGACTGGATGCTTTTTAACGCTTTTTTTCTGTAAAAACTAGAAGCACAGTGCATGGAAATCCCAGGGGTGTTTGTGGTCACAGGGTTTCTGAGATGCTAGAGGCATATCAGGCACCTGTCAACAAGTTCAAATCACTTACAGTAGATCACATGCTGCCTATTTTAACATTTAGTCAAGCAGTAAATGTCGGTCTAACCTGTCTGCATGCATTATACTTTACTTCCTTTTTTTTAAATCACTGTTGAGAAGCAGACTAAGAAGTCATGGAAGCCTTCTGCAACCTTCATCACTTTGAGCCATTTTCATTGCTTAGGTAGGAAATTAAATCACCTCCTTTCAAAGCTCTATAAATGCATACATTTTCAATTGCTCATTATGATGCATTTACCACCCGATGTCTTGTCCTTGGATATGATTATTTTCTGAAATGTGCAAAGGATGTATTGGATTTTCCACAAGACTGAACGTGAATATCAAATGTGATGAAATTGCAATCAAGTACAAACCTTGCTGGGAACACACACACACCACACACACACACACACACACACACACACACAAGTTGTCAGAGAATACTAACTAGAAGCATGGCATCTGTGGGTATCCAACGTTTAACAAACACCTTATCTAAACCATCCATGTTTTATCAAGCAGTTCTCCACAGATGAAAAAGAAGGCATTCTTATTTATGTGTCAGATGTAGAATGTCCAAAAATATCTCTTTTTGAAACCAGTTGGGCAAAAAATGTGCATTAAGACGTTTTTTCTAATTAACACACAGGTTTACAGTAAATTATTTGAAAATTAGTTTTTTTAGAGGCAGGCAAACTGCAAGATTAATGTGAGTTTAACCCACAGGTGACAAGTGCCAAATAGCCAAGTGGGTGAAGCCTCGGCCTCTCCAGACTGCAGTAATACGTCTGGAAATTCACAACAGATTGTTTTCGTATTCAAAACTTCGGAAAAATCAAGAGCAATGCACGCACGACCAAAAAGTGGAAAGCAGAAACAGTCAGCCTAACCCCCTTCAGTCCAAGAACACATGTAGTTTGGTATGGCAAAGCTATTAACATAAACACTGATAATGACTTCTCACTGAGAAACCGGGGCCCACAACATGTTTTCCACAATAGCTACACCATCCAATTATCTACAGATGTTAACTTCACGGAATGCTGGTTCACCACATCTGTTTGTTGGTGGGAGATCTCATTATAACATGCCTCTTTTAAACCCCAGCATCAAGCACTGCTTGGCACATTTTATTGCAGCGTGTTGAGCATTTACAACAAACAATCCTGACTGCTGTAAAAGTTTGCATGTTAGACTCGATGACTTCCAACAGTCAATAAAATTCTCCTCATCGCTGCCGATTACAATCGACAGTTTCCATGACGACCTATCCTCATTGTTGTATCCCTCAGTATCAGTCACAATGGTTCTTTTTCCTAAACATCGCCTTTCAGTATATGAAATTAAATATCTTTTTTGTTAAAAGCTGCAGGCAGTTGCTAAAGAACATTTTTTGGTTTATTAAAAGGACATTACAGTAATTGCTGCTATATGGAAACAGGGATCACTACAGCTACAAAGTCAGACGGGGCAAAAGCATGAACAAAAACAACATACTGTACGTTATGTCAAAGGTGAACCAGGGAGCTGTTCTGTAAACGGTGATTGGTGTTAACAATAGGATAATAATTTTGATTTACATGTTCATTCTCTCTTAAAATACTACTTCCAAACTTCTTTTGAGCAATGTTGCCACATTTCCAGATCCCAACAATTTACTTAGTGGCTAAATTGTTATTATTACCAATAGGATTGATAAACAATCTGAAAATAAGACCCATGTTGCAATGAGCTATAATCATCATTTCATTTTCTGTGGGATCACCAGTACTAGTATTCCTCTCACACATTCACAAAATATTCTCTCCTACTCTAAATATGTCATAATGGAGCTTAAACTGGTATTCAGGTAAAACCCAAAAGCAAGTTTCACAATGCAATGAAAGTAACGTTCCCTGTTTCCCGTAAAAGAATCACCCCTCGAAATGCAAGATGAGGTTCTCTATCCCCTGTGAAGAACGTTTAACACCATGGAAATATACCTACATCTCACTTAAATTACAGAAAATTGCAAAGTAGACATTCCTGCACGTCAAGGACACAGTTGGAGCACATGTGTGAAACCTCTTTTATTTCATTACACCATCAGGACATGCGATGTCAAGCGGAGGTCCCATGCTGATAATATAATTAGCTCCTTCTATGGCAGAAGCAAAAGCATAACACTGTGCTCCCCACGAGAAAGATGAGGAAATTGACAAGTAGCAAAACATTTCAGATACTTGTAAAGTCAGTGTAATTTTTAAGAGACCTCTCAACTTGTGATAGTGCAGATCTTAAAACAGGGCCGTAGAGAGTCCACGCTGCATTTTACACTCATTTTTAAGCAAAAACAAAACAAAAACTGAGGCCGCTCAGGTTAACACCATAAATCACTGTTGAGTTGGAGGTTTGTGATGAATTTAGATACACTGTTTGCAAACGGTGCCCTCCGTAACGATCTTGTAGGCAGGGAGGCAGCAAAAACATGACCTTTAAAAGCTGCTTTGTTGAGCAATCCATTCTTGCATACACTGCAGTACCCAGCGTCCGTGTCCCCTGTAGAATTAGGTTGATTGAGCATGGCCTAAATTGGATCAACCATATCTTGCATGCTGGAACCCAGGGCCCGTTAAATTGCCTGGACTGTGAGGCAGCCAACTACTTGGCTGTTTAGACGGCGGGACAGATTCCAACCCAAAGCCTGGGAGAGTTATAAACCCATGGGTCTTTGGGACTGACTGCTGTCATATGGCATTGCTCATTTTAGACTTCAGACTTTTGTTATTGTGTAATATTATTGTGACAGTCATGAAACGAATGTATACTGCAGCTGAATCTACAGAATCTGCTTCTACTTTAAATGACTATTTTTTGGTTACTTGTCAAACAAATAGTATCACAAATAACACACCGGCAAAATTGGCTAAATTATGTGTCTGCATATGAGATTTAAGAATAGACTTAGTTCATTAGTATTGGACATCCACAGTGTAAGTGAAGATGGACAGCAGTCGTGTATCAAAAGCTTTCAGCCTAACCAGCCTCAAGAGTCACATTACATGAAAGAGAGACAAATTTACAATCTTATTTGGTGCCACACTAACAACTGTCTGCACCAATAAAAAAGCTACTCATAACCTCCCGAAATGTAACCGCTGTAGAAGCTATTAGTATCAATCAGATCTCAGTGGAGAAGGCCTTTTGAGAGGAAAATGAGGCTCAAATCAGCTCTGCAAAATAAAATTGATGAGAAATAAGATTTATTGCTGCTCTTAACACACCTCCTCTTGTCTGTCGCTTTTTTCGTTACGCTCTCTCACTTCTCCGGCTCCTTTCCCAAGTGTGCCCGTGTGTATACGCCGTGCTAGGTCTGGGTTGGGCAGACAGTTGCACAGCTGGGGGCTGATACAGAGAGGGATGGCTGATGATCCAGGCTGCAGATGGAGATGTGCCATGGGAGATTAATCCCCAGCACAGTCAGGAAGCTCCTGAGATTTTAATTATGCCCCAAAAAGTAGAAAACAAGAAAAAGAAGTGAGGAATGTTGTCACATTAATAATTTATAGGCAACAACAGAGAAATGTTTTTTAATTTAAGCTGAGGGACTGTCATTTCCCAGCTGCATGGGAATTTTGTCAGACCTGTCCTCACTATGACTGGTGGATGGTTATGGTGTAATGGCGGCATTCAGTAATAAGTGTGGGGAGAGGGAGGAGAGGATAGAACATCACAGGAGAACGGGATATGGTGTATTAGGGGATAATGGCTGTCTCCTTTTTTTCAATATTAACACTGTCTGGGTTCCCAAAATATGACAAACAATTATGTAACAAGATATACCGAAGAAGAGATTTTGAAAAAGAATATTAATGTTGACCATGTTTGATCCTGCTTTGTTGAGTGTGTGTGTTGGATAGGTAACTACTGAGCTCTGAGGCAGGTGAGCCCGGCTACTTGTGATTAATTGTGGTGAGGGAAAGATTTTCATGTAAAAAACAAAAACAAAAAAACTTGCCTTTAGCAGACACAGACTACTCTACTCTTCACTGTATCTCTGACTAATTGTCAGAGATACAGTGAAGAGTAACTTTTGGAGTTTTATTTGGAGATAAAAAAAAAAGACAACTATGCTGTAATGATGTTCTGCAAATGGGAAAGATCTGAACGTAATGGTGCATAATATGATTTGCAATGCAAAATTTCATATTACAACCATGTACAAGCAGCTGATGATAGTCATACTAATTGTTTCCATTATATGCTGGCTGATTACATTTTATTAAAATTAAATACAAAACAATTTAAATTGGAAGACACTATAGGCAGTACATTTTATCCACTTTCCCACGTTGCTGTTTTGGAAAGGTTTGTAGAAGTATTTTGCCTCTTGATGAGGGGTAAATGCATGAATAAGTGCTATTTTTAATCCAACAATTTGGAATATTGAAGTGAGGTTTCCAAGTACAAATGGGCTCATTTGTTTTCCCATTGAAAGGACACAGACAGCTGCCTATGGTAACACCCTTAGCATGCCTCCAGTCTTTGTGACTCTATTTGAACCTATTTAGTAAAATTAGTAATCTATTTGGTCAACTGCCGATAACAATTATCTTTATTGCGTTAATAAACCATCATAATTTAATTATTTAGTTTAATTAGGAGATATTACTCATTGTAAAGTATGTGCGTTGACTGCTGAGCAGCCTTCTGCATGATTTATTCCAAAGGGCAATCATGGCAATAATGCTGTAATGGACTGAAGACAAATAGACAAATAATGACTCAATCAATAAATAACAAATGGGCATGAAATAAGCGCATACACACACACACACACATACACACACACACACACACACACACACACACACACACACACACACACACACACACACACACACACACACACACACACACACACACTTGTGAATAAAGACAATCAGGACTTTGAAGTTGGAGCTGGCAGACTGCCCTGTCCTGTATTCAGCCGAATGACGTGCAGACTGACAAAGAGAGACAAAAAGAAGCTGTTTAGTGGGCCTGACTCATGCACTTACGCATCTCTGCCTAATAGGGGCCACCATCATTCAACAAAAAAGAAGGATGAGACATAAGAACCAGTGTTGGCTTTTGAGTTACCGTGTGAACAGGTCATCCTCAACATCATCCCCTTAAACATTACACTTCTTGTCTGGTCTTGAAAAAAAATAAAAAATACTTGACAGGAAGTATAAACATCTAGCCTTTTTTAATTTCTTTATATGATGGAAAGGAACAAATTTGACCTAATTTCCCAACTGCTTATACATTTTTATTTAGTTCATTAAAGCTTGTTAGAACGACTGAGCAGCATCAGGTTTGTGTGAGTAAAAAAAGACCAATTTAAGTTTTAATGAACATAATGTGAAGCTTAGGTCTACAGAGAAATAAACGATTTTTCATTTTTTTGACATTGCAACTGACACAAAACCAAGTGGTGTACCTGGTTTGCATAAAGGTATCAAAGCAAAGCAGCAGGAAGCATATCTTTATCCTTCTTGTCTTACCAATCCCTTCTGATCTCAACATGTAAAAGGTAGTGGCAATTAATTTGTTTGGTTGGGATGATAGAAGGGCTAAGGACTTGTTAAAGGTAGGCTCCAGAATTACAATTGGTTGAGGGGACAGGATCAGGAGTAAAGCGATTGGTATGGGAGATAAAGTAAAGGACCACTAGATTGGATAGGATGAGGAGTCTGCCGTTCAGGCTGACAGAGGTGATGGAGTGCTGTGCTGTGTATGATGGGGGTGCATGTGTCATCTGCCCTGGCTTCCCTCTCCACAAGGAAAAACCATTACCGTGATCTATTCTTCCTTGTATTGGCCCTCTTATTTCCCAGTGTCCAAAGGAAGGGTGTTAATAGGCTGGGAGGTGGTGAACAAAGTTGCTACCTAAACACATTGCCAGCTGAGGATGGTTGCTTAGCACTGTGTTAAAGACACATTTTCCAAAAGGACAGCAACAGGACTATTATGGTGTCTCCATTTAATTTTCATCGACATCAGTGCTGTCATCATTACCCTCTTCATCATTACCGTCAAAGTCGTCCTCTGCTCGTTTTGAAAAACTTTTTTTAATGCTAATCTCTCCATATTGTGTCTTACTTTCCACGGCTAACATAATATGCACATTCCTACTAAAGCACAGTTGAACCTTGAGTTTCTGAAGGATAAAAGCTGCTACAAATTATTGCTGGCATGTCTGACGGATAACAATACAGCATTGAATAGTGCCCATGCAAGGATGCGTGTAAATGCCTTCAAGACAAGGTATTGTGCTGGAGTATTAGTCAAGGGAAGCATATTGTTGGGCTGAAAGGAAAAGGGAAACAAAGCATTCCAACAATTGGGTCAGGCAGACTCACCCTACCAATGAAAATGAATCACCAACCAAAGTGACCAAAGAAAGATTCAGAAACATACATTAAGACACACAAAATGAGTGCTAGTTCTGAGAGCTATTTTTAATTAGGCTGGTAATTTGCATAGCATTACCTGCTTGTAAACGCAAAAAGTACCCAACATTACATTTACCTCTATTTCCTGCTGCTATATTTCATTGATGCCTCAATCAAAAGTGGAATAATTACTTTGCCTTGGTATTCAAACACTATCAGCACTTAATCTACTGGGAGTTGTGTATCAAATAGTGCTTGGCATGATGATTCACTGGCTCTTGGCGGGTTACATGAACTGATAAATCCCTTACATTTTGTTGTAAACCTTTGCCCACGATCTGTTCTCTTTAGACTTCCAGCACCACTGTCCTGCCTCTGAGGAATGGTGGGATCAATCTGTGCAGCCCAAAAAGGCCCAAGGAGATCAGTCTGAACAATGCTCCACTACTCACTGTGAGGCCCAGAGAGCTTTGGGTGTGGATTCAAAACACTTCATGTGATACTGCAGCCCGCAAGCAATTCCTTTGAACTGTCAGAAATGTACAGTACATTGCTGTATGTATTTGTCTGTCTTCTTTTTGCCTCACTGTTAGAGCTGTGCAATTATAACGATAATGTCTTATCGAGATTACGATTTTGGCTCCTAAAAATAAAAAACAAACAGATTATTTTGCACATTAGGCCAAGTTTCCGCTTTATACACTCATTCCACCGCTGCCACTCCAAAATGTCATAAAGTCGTAATTACACAACTCTGCAGAGCTGTCTGTTCCACAAACTCAAGTCTTTATAATCATATACCCAACAACGCGAGTACAGCATTTTTCTCCTCACACAGCGGCAAACGCCTCAACGGCTGATTCACCATGAAAACCCGGTGAAATATGACAGCTCCAGTCTCTTGGAAAACAGCGTTATGTATGACTTTGAGAAATTACTGTTTTTTCAGACCCTAGATGATACAAGAAACCTACATTAGCAGGAGACATATTCAAGCGACGCGTTGTTCACTTACTGTTAAAAACGTTGTCCAGGTTAATGGTGATGCATACCGCTTATAATACGTACCACGCATTATAAAAAGCGTAGTAATTAGTGTTGGGCGGTAATACGGTATACCGCAGGGTCTTAAAAATAGCAATGATTCATCTGTCATTAAAAAAATGCAATGCACTTATATAGGAGACTAGGATTAAATATTAAATATAATTTATTTAATGCCTAAAAATGCTTATGTGTGGTTGTAATCACATGACAGTGTGGAGGAGAAAGGGGGGGGGGGGACCTGGTCTCGAAGAACAGGACTTCTTCAGTTTGGCTGCATTTTGGGTTTATACTCAGTTTCTGAACGGTGTAGGCACAAGCCAACAGTTTGGTGACGCCGTCTGAGCCTTACGTCATCATTATAAATTAGTCATGGTGATACCGTGTACCGAGGAAAAATAGGGAGGATTGACGGTATCAACATTTGGATACCGCCCATCTCTAGTAGTAATGTTCCCACAGAATATTGTTTTGTTGCTAAACTGTATATAAAATGAGCGGTGATGTTAACCTACCTATTTCAGGTAACACTTCATATTTTGTCACAATGTTTAGTAATGACACAGTCATAGTGTGTGAATATGTGATCTGGGATGGGAAACTATGTTATGCATCTCGAACTGTTCATTAGCCAGTTCCTCCAGGATTGCGTGGCCTTTTTTTTTTTAGATTGTTGCAGCCCAAAATTATTTTTTCCATGATCAAGCAGCCCTACTCTGTTGCCTTTACATTCTATTCTAACGATATTTTGACATGTTCAAGTAGCTTGTCCAATTTATAAATAGGAATAACATGGGAGGTATTTCTGAGGTATCTTCTTTATATTCATATTGCTTGTATTTGTCCTAGGGGTGGAGAATTGCAGACTCTCAATACATGGCTCCTAGAAAAGGTCTATACCACTAAGAATATTATCTTTGGTGAATTAAATTTACAAGTACGAGAATATTGGTATACGCCACAAAATCTCATAAATCATGTCTAGGTGCCACTTCAAAATGAATCTCTTCAGATGAGGTCCATTGTCTCTCTCGTTGAGAGATCTTCTCTGCTTATGTGTACACTGTTTTCGCATTCTTTCATCACAGCATGTGGATTCCAGTGGGCCTCTCTGCTTTATTTTTCTTGGATAAAAACACAGGTTTGCTGTTTATCTGGCCCATCAGCATCTGGCACTTATTATAGAGGGATGGGAGCGCAAGCTTGGATTATTAGGATTACTGGTGGATTGGTAGAAGGACGGGATTCATAGCAAGGTTAATAACAGCAAACTTTCCTTTTACCCGCATAACAGCAGATAGGCAGGCCTGCGGGCTTACCCTACATCACAAACGTCTGAGCCTACCCCCACTTTTGGAATACAGTCCATGAGAAAAATCCCTCCAGCAATCTCCTCTGAAGCTGCGAAGGCTAACACACACAGAAACATGATAACACAAAGAAAAAACAGGTGTATGTTTTTGCATTAAAATGAAGACGACTAGATTCACAGCGATTCCTTTTAAAATAGAAACATCCCGCTGTTCGTTAAGCACATTTACAGCTTAAACATTTCACTGTTACATTCTTCCCATCTTACTATGCTGTCAGCTCGTTTATCTGTGAATCCGCCATGGTGTGTGCGTTTGTGTTGATGGTGTGTACTGTACTGTATACTGCTATTCCTCAAGGCAGATATAAAAGGACCACTAATCCAGAGCGACAGAGGAATAAACACAATCCCTAATCTCATTGATCCCTCACAAAACTATTCAATTATACTCCACCACTGAGTATGGCACCATGCACAGAGGGAGAGGTAATAAAGGTAACAATTTCTTTCCCTCATTACAGAACAAGAGACTCAGAATTCAAAAAAACATGAAAATGAAATACCGCACACAAGCAGACAGAAAGGCAGCTCTTTTTAAAAAAATAAATAAAAAAGGCCTTCCATTCTGCTTTATGACCATGAAAAGATAGCAGTGCGACAATGTGCTATATAACCAGCAGCAGTAATGCTTGGTGGTATCACTGGAGAGGATTGTAGTTACTGTTATCATGGGTGGGGGATAGTGGGTGGCAGGGCTAGAGAGGAGTACAGGGGGCGTAGGTGCTCTGTTTGAGAGTAAGCATTTAAAAAAAAAGGCTTTAGGGTGAGGAGCAAAGAGAAGAAAAGAGACAACGGATGTAAGAGGAGAGGAGAGGAGAGGAAAAATCTAGAAAGCTCTGCAGATACAAGCACCACAAAGTGACCCAGTTTAAGAGCCTAAAGCCTGCTACCTATTATCACAGGGGAAGCAAGTTATTTCTCCTGCTTCAGCATGGAGGGCAGATCCTCTCTCATAGCAGTGTCATTGATCATTGATTCAGGGGTTGTGTTTTTACCCTGTTCATTAGAGCTTTCTAAGCAATTGGAGTGCTTGTAGGTTTGTGACATTTCAGCAAGTCACATCAAAGGCTTTGTCAATGGGGGTGGTTGGGGGGGGGTGAAGCAGTGGGGGGTATGAGTGCTGTGAACCTCAGGCTGGAATTGGTAGCATGCACATATCATCAAAAAAAATGAATGAACAAGCATTACTGCGTTCTATTTTTCATATATTTCCCCCTAAATCCACACATAAAGTACAATTCCACCTCTTGGACTGGCAGTGACCTTTAAAAAAAAACAGGTACAAGAACCTGCTCTGAATCTGGACCTCGTGGTCCCTTTTCCCCCCTGTAAAGCAAATATTAGTTTTAGAAGTTAGTTTGATCGGGCCAACATTCAATGTGAAGGAGCTAGTTTGATGTATGGCACCAGATGCCCGCTGCCAGATGTTGTACAGGCTGACATGCAGGTCTGGCATGAGGCTAGTTTTCAGGGCTGGTCGTGAACTAATTAATCTACTCTCGCTCTGGTTTCCCAGAAGGTCACACTAAAAATACGTGAGTTTGTGAATATATGAATGTCTGAGTTATGTGTGTGTGTGTGTGTACAAGTCTGGTATGAAATGCATTTTTTACAAAGGCTTTTGTGTCTGAGAATGTGCCAGGCGTGGCTCACTATTAATGTGCGATTGTGCGAGCATATGCCTAGTATCCTCTTTGTGGGAGTATGTTATGGCCGAAGAGCATGTCTGCCAGTGAGAGGATATATTGAAACAAGATGTGCTGGCCCCTCGCTCCTTTGAAGGTGTTCCACATCATACCTCTGATTCTGTGGAGGGTAGGAGTACTACCATAAAAGGACACTCTGTTTACCTTAACCTGCCAGCATCTGCTTGCCAGATGTTCCAAAGTTTTTCTTTCATCTCCTCACACAAACCTTATTTTTATTTTTTTTAAAGCAAGTTTGTTGCATTTAGCACCGATGAGAAAGAAGAAAAATCAACTTTCTCCTGCTGGAGGGAGGAGAAGCTAAATTTGAACATTGTTTCATTTACTTTAGAAGGCTTGCGGAGATTGAAGGATTTGGCTGGAGAGGCAGAAAAGATCTCTCCTTCAGCCTCCCTGTACTGATAAAGACATTAATGCTACAGAGACTAGAGGCTGGGACCTATAAACATGGCCTCCAATTAAGTCCTCCACTTTGGCGAACTCATTTACACATGTCAGACTTTCTCTCAAAGTCCCTGTTATTCTAACAGAAGTGTTTTCTTTTGGATTTCTTACTAGCTGATTGCTGACGACAGTTAATAGTTATTTAATTTAACATAGTTTTCTTTTCATTTAGCACAAGGACATTGAGAAAAGAAAATGAATGGAAATATACAGCATCAATGACACATCCCTTAACCTGGCATACATCCTGCATTAAGATCACGCATTTTTTTTCTAAGAGAAAACAGTAATACAAAAATAGCATCTCTTCAATAAATTATTTAACAATGAGCAATAAGCCAATGAGTACAATGTGGAGTAGATTAGCCTTGTGTTTCGGGTCAGCGGCGTTATTCTCTTCTAAAATCTTCCATGTTGCCTGCTCTTTTTTTAAAACACATTACAGAGCTGATGGTTTATGTTATGGTGCGAGACTCGGGTTACTAATGTTATGAAGAAGGGACTGACATTTTTAATCAAAATTTACAAAGATCGTCTTTAAAATGAAGGAACATGTGGTTTGAGGTACTGTGTCCTAAATATTCTCCATGTACAGAAACACTGGCATAACCCAGTAGAAAAAGACAGAGGTTGTTAGTCGGGCTGTTATTTTATATGTTGGACAGAAAACCTATGTCAAAACACACGCAATCCTAATGTAGAACAGATATGCTGTAAAGCACATATTGATCAAATTTGGTCAAAGACGCAGTTTCACAGCATTTCTACTCTTATCAGATTGGTTAAGATTGTTGGCCTTCCACACATGTCCTCGGTTTTAATTTAATCAAGAGGAACACTCATGGACCGATTATGCTGTAGTTAATTCTTTTATAAAATTCTTAACCTTGAACCTCAAGTTTCATTTCAATCATTGAAATGCACTGGCTGTTAAGACCAGTAATTACAGGTATGAGGACCTTAACTGGATAGAGAAAAAAGAAGAATAGAAGGTCAAAAACAGAATAAATGTTTTGCATGAATGAAGGTCTAACAAAAATGTAGCTTGCCATTTTTAAACTGGCCAGGGACAACAGGTGAAAATTAGCCTGTTGAGCTAACTCTGGCTCATTTTAAAGTTGTTTTGCTGTTGATTAATGAGCACTGTCCCAGTTAAATAAATAAATGAAATAAATGAATCAATAAAAAAATGTCATATCATACATGTTAACAGGAATGTGTTAATATGGACTGGATTAATAGGCAGCCTTGAAGATGAGAAACAAGTTCACTTCAAGTAGTGAAAACGAACTGGTAATCAGCCCCCATTAATAATGCATAACATCTTAACAAGGTGGGATGTTTGGGAGAGAAGGTAATAGTAAAATGTTTTAAGCTGGACACGAATATTTGTGCTGTCTGGTTGAAAGGTTAATCATTTTATTAAGTATACAGAGAAGATACTCCAAAGAAAGGAATGTCTGACTGTGATCATAAATAGTTCTGCTTTGATTTAAAAGATAATAATTACAAGCCATTGTTAAAAGGCATGTCAGCTTTTAGAGGATAACTGACCTCCCAAGTTTGCTTTTGAATTTTCACACAGTACTTGCTGCCGATTTCTCACCACATAGGTTCTATACAGTTGGTTAAAGGGTGGAAGTCCATCCTAGCTGAGCTACTTAGGCTATATTTACATTGCGCCGTTTGGTTTTTAAGCGGAGTTTATAGACCAGTAGAAGCACTAATCTGCGTCTAAACTAACACGCCCAAACCACAAATCTCATGAAGATTCTCATATACTGGGCATGCGTGTGTCGGTGCAAACAGGATACAGTATGTATACTCTGCCCAGTGCTGGTAGTAAGTGCCATATTAATGTTAGAAATAAGACCCAATCAGGTAGCGAAACGTTGGCGTCAGAATCAGTGTTGCCAAAGGTCCCCGTGTGTGTCAGTTGAGCCTGCCACACAACACCGCAGAGACCAAACTAAATTTCTCATATTTAGGGGGCTCTGAAACGCCAGAGCAGTGTGAATGCAAGGTGAACATGTAGCAAAAGATAAAACCAAAACGTAGCAATGCAAATGTAGCCATAGGGAAGTGTTGTGCTCTGTCCAAGGGGGGATGCTCCATTGGCTGTGGATATTACCTGGTACTTATTATGGTACCAAGCAAGCTAAGCCAGTACTAGAAGTTGTAAAACACTAAGAGACCACTGACTGGTCAAAGAGAATTGTATCTTGTGTGACACAGAACATACTGCACACAATGGTGCAGTACGGTCCAAATCAAAAACAATCAAAATGAAAATAAGAAATCTCACTCTCCTTTTGTCTTCCGTTTGTTTCGGATACCATCTGAAACTCCACTCTCACCTCCCCCTCTTTTTGCCGGGATAAAAGTGACAATCTTTTAAAAAGGCTGCTTGATTAGGCAGAGTGCAGTAGTCGCTGGGCCCTGCGGCTGTTGTCAGGCTTGTCTCTGCTCCACTGCCTCTGCTGGTGAGATTTATCCTGTTTGTTTTGGTACAGCAGCAACATGTTTCTCTTTCTGTGCAGATATGCACCTTCGCTTCCTTCGAGAAAAACAACATTTTCACAGAAGCAGAAGGAGAGGTGGGTACCTGCACTGCTTCCAGGAAAGATTTTTCACTGACAGATACAGTACATAACATATTTGGTGTTCCTTTATCTGCTCTGCTTTGAAGGCACTTCCGCACCTTTATTGATGTAAACATAATTTGACACAGTAACACCTCCTGTGTGATTTTACGGCACGTACACAAAATGCTCTGCACCTGTACATCCTGCTCAGAGATCTCAGCTAAGACCATGGCACTTTAACTTATTACAATATTTGTGTTTGTGTGTTTGTGTGTGTGTGTGTGTGTACAATTCAGAAGCAGTGGCTGGTCTTTCAAAGAGGGGGCTCATTTTCGGCCTACATCATAAAAATGCCCTACAGTCCTTTTCAAGAAAATGCTCTGTGACCCTGTCGTACCAACTAGGCGTCCTCTCCAGTGACTCGACCAGTGTCCAATGGCCAGCAGAGCTAGGCCTTGGTAGGGGTTGGGGGTGTGGAATTGATACAGCATAGTATTGCGATACTTTCAGTGGCAATACTGTATCAATACACAGGCGCCAAGTATACTTTTTTTTTTATTATATACTGTATGTGTTGGTCAGTTTGTCTGCTTGACAATCCCATTTTGCAGCAATAAAGTGATATGAACAAACAAAGAAATGTTTCTTTTTAGATAAAACAGATATTGACAACGTTTCCTTTTGGGGACATCATTTGAAATTGGGAAAAATTAGAAGTTGGAAAGAGGTTATAAATTGCAATATATAACAGAATATTGCAATATGTTTAAAATCGCAATAATATTGTATTGTGGCGTAAGTATCGTGATGATATCGTATCGAGAGGCGTCTGGTAATTCCCACCCCTAGGCCTTGGACCTGCAGATGTAGCTCCAATTTTTGGCACTAATGAGAAAAGTTTGTAAAGCTGAGACATTGCACTGTCCAACACAATGTCTTTAAGGAACACCAAGCAATCACAGACTTTCCCCCCGTTTCCCTACAAGTCCTGATCTGAATACAGGACTTAAAGTTCAGACCTCAGTCCCACTGAATCAAAGTGATGGCCATGACTTTTCAGGACACTTTGGAAAGCCTCCTCTGGAAACACTTGTCTCATGTCATCAAATTTCCCTAGATTGACTAATTCTAAGAGTAGCATACAGACATGTTACTTTTCCCAGCTTTTGCTAAATCAGTCTTAGGTGTTGATCTGCCCAGCTGTTTAATTCTAAGTTTCTTCTCAAAGGAAGACTTTCAAATGGCTTCTCCAAAACGAGGTCAACAATATTAGCATTGTCTGCCATAGTGTGCAGTTTGCTAGCTGGCTAGTTCTGCCCTACGACACTAGCCTAGCCAACTGTATTAATAAATGAATGAAGGAACGATCTAACAAAACAATATTAAACTCAAGGAGGAAATGTGGGAATTAGGTTAAACTAAAACAAGGAATGTGGTGTATGAAAGGTATGATGGAAACTGGCTAGCAATTTCGCCAAGCAAATACCAAAAAGTCGGTTGCAGCAGTTCGTCTTTCAACAACACTTGCAAAATCTGCAATGGGACTGAGCTTGAATAGCTTCGGTTTTTATAGTACAAAAATCACCGTCAATCAAAAGGAGATGCAGTCTTTCGACAGACCCTCCAATCATCACGCAGAAGCTCAGAGTTCAGGCCAGCCCAGTCCTTCATTCACCCCCAGAGACGCTGATTGTCCGTGGGCGGGACATAACAGCAGCATCTATCCAATGACCGTCAAGTTTAGAAGCACTGAAAAAAACTGTTCAAACCAGCCCCATTGAAGTCCATGGACGCCAGGCTTTGGGAACGTATGAGAAGGAAAATCCAGTCAGTCGACCTGCTATATGTAGCTGATACTGAACGAACTCGTCTTCGAGATGAACATGTTCTAACACATTTTCAGTCAAAACACAATAGTACGTATTTGACCATTCATTTTTTTTACATTTTAGCCGAGCTTCTCTTGCAGTCTTAAAGAAATCGCCTCTGGTCAGGGGTATTCACACATATGTACAAGGCTGAGACTTCACCCACTTGGTGATTTGGCACTTGTCACCTGTGGGTTAAACCCACATTAATCTTGTGGTTTGCCTGCTTCTACAATTTCCAAAAAACTAATTTTCAAATAACTTACTGTAAGCCTATGCCAATAACATGTTATTAGAAAAAAGGTCTTCATGCACAACATTTCCCCAACTTGTACCATTTTATTGACTTTCAAAAGGATAGCTACATCTGTTTCATCTGTGGAGAACTGCTTGATGAAACATGGATGGTTTGGCTAAGGTGTTCCTTTTATGTTGGATACCCACAGATGCTATGCTCCTAGTTAGTATTATCTGACTGTTGAAGGATTTGAAACCTACTCTGTGTGTGAATGTGTGCAGGGATATTCACACATAAATACGAGTTGCGACTGAACATGAATGAGTGTATGCCTGTAGTTTTTATTCATGTTCACGCATAATATTGCGTATATAGTATTTTGCTCACTATGTATGCAGTCTTAATTAAGCAGGATGTTCCGGTGAAGCTTGAATCCATAGTGTTATGCTTTTCACCTTCTCCGGTGACAACAGGTTATTAAAACAGTGTTTGAATTGTTGAGCTTCAATGGTTGAGGATGGCTGTGTGGAAGCCTGCTGTATATTTAAATCAGCCACTGCAACAACAACAACATAAAAAGAAAGAGAAGACAGCTAGCAAAGCATGATATTAGTTCTCATGCAGCTTATTTTGATGCAGGAGAATACAAACATGGTTTGAAAGGTGTCACTTACAGTGCGCTGGCTGTTAAGATGATTAACAATTCTCAAAGAAACAGCTCAAACCACAATAAATGTGCCTTTAAACCATACAAATTGGTAATATAACAATGTATTGAATTATAGACTTATAGTGATTATTGGCTGAAAATAAGGAAACATCCTAACCCAGAGCAGTAGTGGCCCTGGTGACAGCTGGACCACAGGATTGGATAAAACATGTGTTAACTCAGCGGGTTTGCCTTTTAAATACATTTTGTCAAAAGAACGTAAACAATTATAAAAGGCTAAAGCTGAATTCAGCAAGGGGAGCATTCCCCCTACCTACAGTATCTGCCATTCTGTGCATTTGTATAAGGATGACAGTTTTGGTGTAGATTAGAGTATAACAGATCGTTTAAAGCGTAACTCTCGCCAAAAAGTAATCTAGGGTCTTTTTATGATTGTACCTGAGTCAAACCTTAGTTTAAAAGCACAATTAGGACGGAAGAGCCACTTTTAAGATTTACCGTATTATCGTTTTCGGTCAAATGGCCTTTTGAATGGGAGAGCTAGGGGCACTTCTATGATTGCACTACACACTAAGAAGGCCCAACACAACCTGAAACTTTGCTTTAAGTATCACCAGGGGCTCTAGACATGAACTCGAGCATTGAGCACATTGGATTCCGACCAATAAACTGAGTGAACGTTCTTTTGTGGTTTGAAGTGATGCATTTTGGTACCCTTGGATTTTCCTCTGTGTTCCATGTTCACAAACTCATTATCAGATTCAGACCAGATCAAATGAGCTACATGTGTAAAAATGCCCTAAAACACCCTTGAACAGAATTACAATGGTCCAGCCCTCTTTGTGTTTCACATCACACACAGCTAGTGTCTCTCATTAATGGTGTCACCACGGCTTTTACCGTTGCACTGCCATGTTACCGGTGTTACATATAGGCCAGTGCCTGCCTGCTTACTGTGCAGGGTCAATAACTGGTTGAACATGAAGTTCAAATTTCAGTTTCCTTACAATGCCACACTGATGAATATAAATGAGTCACTTTAATATGTGGCTTGTTCTTTTTGCTCTGTGTGGCTGATCTTGCAAGGCTGACAGTCTGTGTCCACAGAGTGTGAACTGTCATGGCACAGAAAGCTTAGCAGCTGCTTGACGCTAATTGTGGGCCTCAGGTGAGATGGCAGCTGATGCTTTCTCAGACACCTGAACGCAAACTGAAGTATCATCATCAGATTACTAGAGTAAAACTCAGAAACCCACATTTAAATGCAAACTTCTACCAGTCTACAGAAGAATGGAAGATTGAGCTTACTTTCGACCTATATAACCATCATATGACATCATCATATTAAAATACTGTTGATTTCTGTTTTTGTTGTCATTATTCTTCTTTCCCTTATATGTCTATCTGCTAAAAGTCTTCATGCAGCAAAAATCGTAAGAACAAAGTCACAAAAATTGGCAGATTACGGTTAAAGGTTTCACCCACTACTTCGGCAAATAAAACACTTAAGGTGGCACTGTAACAATCTATTTTTCTTTTCCACTTGGTTTAAAGTAGGGCTGTGCAATAAATCAAATTTGTATCCCTTTGCCAGGATCATTTACAGACTTTGATCTTAAATTGTTTGAAGAAATTTTGATAAATGTCAATCCGTTTCAATTGTATGAGCCAGTAAATTTTTATCAAACTGTCATTTTCAAACCTTTTCAACATCCTCTATGCTGAGTATGTGGCAAGTCAAGCTTGTTGTATGTTTTAAAATGCTTGAACCCCTTGCACCACTGCTGCTTGCAGCTATATTCTGAGAAAAAAAGTACTATAGATCTGTTTTCTAGTATTTCCTAACATTTAACATTTAAATCCTACAATCAGAGCTTAGAAATATTAAAATAACAAATGTGACAGCAAACGGTGTAAAATATGTTCCAAAATATAATTTGTCTTCACATTTGTTACACCAAAAACGTATGGTAGCATACTTTATATACACATGCAGGTGTATCCTCTTGTCACACACAAACACACACATCATTCACTGACTACCATTTTGTCAACTAATGTTGTGTTGCTGCAAAATAAATGGAATCTGACAGAGCAGGGGGTGTGAGCAGAAGGCAACATAAAATTGTTTGCTTTCAGATAACTACATTCAAAATAAATTGCATATGGCAAAGACTGTAATGAGCTTTCTAATCGAGTATGACCTCTCCTGTGTGTGTTTTTGTCTGTGTGAAAAAAGAAAAGAACCAAGGAACAGAAAGCGAGAGGAGGAAATAATACTGTTTTGTATCCGCTACTCTGTTGCCCTGTGGCGATGACATGGTCTGTAGGAGTTTCTCCATTAGTACATGCTGACCTAATGTAATAAACATCCAGGGCTGATTCCTCCCCTCCCAGACTATGGGTACTTTATCACAGATGATAAACCCTGTTCTGGTAAGGCTTGAGGGAGATATACAGGAGGGAGGGTGGGGGGTGGAGGGGAGCTTAAAGGGTGAGCACAGCCATTACAAAGGGCAGAGACGGACTGTCATGCTTTTGAGTCAGCCCCAGACCGCCTTTCTCTCTCTCTGTCTGCATTCTGCTTCAGTTGTCAGAAAAATTGGCAAGCAGAGGGAGTGAAAAAAAAAGCGGATCAAGTTGAGCAAGCTCCCGACTCAGAGGCCATGCTCAGGCCTTGGGAAAAAAAAAAGTAAAAGGTCCTCCCACTTGACAAAACAAGTGGAGGAGAAAAAGGGGAGAGGGTTATTTTTAGATCAGCCTTACAGCTGTGAACATTTTATACTGCAACAAAAGGTTGTCAGTTTTGACTGCATTGGGATGAGGGATTTGAACACTAACCATATAAGGAATCATGAAAGGGCATAAACTGGTTTCTATGGTTAAATTTAGCGTAAATATCACTGTCTTTCCAGCATATTGCACAACAGTTGTAGTCAAAACGGAAAAGTATTGGCCAAGGGTGGGTGGTTCTGTTCTGTCTGTTCAGCTAAACTTCGGTGTAAACTCTCCTTTACATGAATGCTAAATGCACTGCTCATCTCTCCTTGGAATTGTTCACTTCAAAAACGGGAGCAAAAGGAAGGTGCGGTACACAGTGTGTGGTATCCGTCAGAAGGGAAGGTGTTTATCTTACTAGGGATTTTGCCAGTACGTGCACAAGAAGAAAAAGTTTTAAAATCAAAATCACAAACCTGAGGCACAGCCTGAACTTTATACACACACAAACACACACACAGTCTACTCAGCCTTTGAGCACTGTATCAATATAAAAAACGCTCAGCCAAGACTGACCCTTAGTCTTGTAAAAACTAGCCAGGTGGGCTCAGTATAAAAGCAAAAGAAGATTTTGTGTCCCTGTGTTGCTATAGCAACCCTGAGCTTTAGTGATTAATATACCTCCCACAGTGTGCTCTCAATTATCAGACAGCTTGTGAGAACTGTGGGAACCTCTGTAATTGGGTCACGAACTGTAGTGTATTTTGGCTCTTACTGTGTTAACTTACCTTAAGTCCACTCTCAAGAAGACATTAAACACATGAGTGTTTGAACTGGGTCATCCCAAAGTAACTTGGCTGTGTCAATTTGTATTCCTCAATGCGATTGCACTGCCATTTCTTGCAGCTTTGTTTCAATATTGAAAGTAATATAATTCCATGGAAAGCAATGGAAACTAATTCACAATACTGTAATGAGATGCTATGCACAACTGGTCTGAAACCAAAGGTGGTCACATTGGTAGGATTGTCAAAAGTCTTTGCTAGTATCAAACTAGGAGCACACCAACAGTGTTGCTGCTCTGTACAATGACATCGAAATGGAATGGAAAAAAACATCTGTTGGGAGGTCTGCTTGGCAGTGATTCAGCTGACATCTGCTGACAAAGAGACTGGAGCTGACAGTTGACTTCCACACCAACACTTACCGATGGCACTTTGCAACACCTAAATGTCCAGGAGTGATTTAGCCAAGTGCATGTTCCTGGATCAACATCCCACAATGCATTCCTGGACCAACATTGCGATCAACCAATCACAGCCCTCTGACATCACCAGTGTCCTGCCTCCTTTGGTCCTGCATCAACATAAGCAAATGATCTAGGATCACCATAACGATGGCAGGCCTGGATCAACATAAACAAATTACTCAGCATCACCATGGCAATGATGATGCTGGATCTACAAAAACAACAACCTAATTCAATTATTAGGCCTATACAAGAGTGAAAACATTTGACAGTGGTATTACATTATCACTTTACTACTACAATGTATTAACACTGTTAGTACATTTGATGACAGTGGTATTACATTATCACTTTACTATTACAATGTATTAACACTGTATATATGTAAAAAATGTGTCTTTACCTAAAGTTAGGAAAACTATTAATGACATAATCATGATAATGTTATAGAGAAGAGTACACTTTACATTAAAGTGACCTTATTAACAAAACACACTTTAAAAACAACCATAAAGTTGAATTTATGTTCATGTCAGCTGTCCTGACACTGTTAACGTTAACGTCCCTTCAAATGAAGTGTTGCCTAACAGTTCAGTGCTTAGAACCAGCTAAAGGATCCCCACTTGAGCCACAATTTTTACTTCAATTCTATCAAATCTGTCTCCATGCCGAGACAGCTGGGTGCACTCCCTGCCGATATATTTGCATTTTCATACATCTTCTGACAAATCCTGGCGGATACAGGCCATTAGGAACCTGGGCTAAAGGTACGATACATGAATGCTAAATGATCCGTTAAATAAAATCACCCTCCTCATATTTCCTATCTGCGGAGCTTGGCAAGCCCTGTCCTACTGCTAGCGGTGACATATTGCTACAAATGTGAGTGAGTGGAACATATGTCTCACTTTCGCAAAGTAGGGAAGGCTGTGCTTGTTGTCTATGTTGCTCCATGCTGTGATGCATTATCTCTTAATGTTACCGTGATCAATGTATATGAAGCAAGTATGCTTTATGTTTAAAGAAATAAAATGCTTTTTTTGTCCAACCTGTTACACATTCATTTCATGATTACATTTTTTTTAACATTTCATAAATAAGTTATATACATTACTGACAAGCTTTATAATTAGACTTTTGACAGGCAAAATGTATCCAACCTAATCTTAAAAGAATTAATTGAATGGGAACACACTTCTTCTGGAAGCTCGTTCCATGATTTAACTGCACGGTTGCTCATTTATTATCACTATTCATGTGTTTTTTTTGTAGATATATAAAATAAACTTTAATTTAGAGCTGCTCATGACTTTAAATAAAGATTTCACAAGAAAAAAAAAACACAGGAGAAGAACTATTTGGTTTAGGCCTGATGCATCCCTGTGTGAATTACATTTGCAAAAACTGTGAGGCTGCCCTTGTTTTCAATGTGTTCAGTGTTGGGTGCTGAACATCAATAATTAAAAGATTTATGGAAATTACATTTAGCAGGATAAGATTTTCTTAACATGGATGCGATCTCCAATGACTTTTCTTTAATGCTGCTCTCAACTTAACTAACTTGGCATTTAACTTTACACATGCTTGCTCTCTCTCTCTCCCGCCCTCCCTCTCTTAACAGCTAGGCCTACCCATCTAACCACACATCAAAGAGCAGACTGTTAAAGTCCTGTGGTGAGTGCTCTAGAGGTTCAGCATAGTCCGCATCCACTGAGGTGTCTGTATGCGTTGGAAGTTTAAAGAATCACCAGGACTTTCAAAAACTTAAAATCTTGTAAAAGTGGGATTATGATTTCTGATTCTCTTTTATACCCCTGAGTCTGACAGCGCTGTTGGCCTAATACCAATCAAAACATCTGACTGTTGAGTCAAAGGATAACTTCAGTCTCTAGGCGGTATCACAGCCTACGTCTGAAACTGGATTTGACAGAATTTCCACAGAATAAAGCTATTTTGACACTGCTGCCAATGGTTGATACAGAGCTGTATCAACCTGTGCGGGAGTTCGCTATAGGAAATGTCAAACCCATCACGGCTTGAGGTGACTTAGAAAGTGTTTTGTATGCATACAAAAGTGGATATAAATGTAACTGTAAGACATTAGAACAGGGTGTAAGAAATGTACAGTAATCAGGTATGTACGTATGAGGATGTGATATTTTCTTCTTGCAGCACATTTAAGCTATACAATTACAAGGATGTTGACCATTATCATACAGTGCATACTGCACAAATAACAGTGCAGCCTTTTTAATTTTTCATGTACTTATTGTAATTATCTTGACATGGTGGGTATGAAAACATACGCGGGTAAAACAAGAGAAACATGGGATATATTAAAGCTTCTAGTGTGTGCGCCTCGAGGCTTGCATAATTTCCATCTCTTTTAAAATATTCAGTATCTTGTGTTTAATAACAATTATTCTGCCACCTACACACTGGCAAGAGACAAAAGAAGATATAATGTATTACATATAACATACATTTCTGCTTATGACACATAATACCACCCAGGCCATATTAATGTGCCCTTTAGCTACTATAACTACTGTATAGCACATCATGGGTTTGTTTGATGGTACAGAATTTCATCAGCTGAATGAATTTGCCTGTATATTTAGACAGATTAAAATAGCCCAAAAACCTCAGAATGCCTTTCAGAGCTTAAAAGCCCCTGGGAGTGGATTCCATTTTTGATAACATGAGATATGTTTTCTCTCTTGGGGGAATTTGGAAAAGTAACAAAAAGATAAATGATCTCAAAGACACCATGGCTGGCTCATATATTTTTCATCTGGTTATCTTGGGTTCACCCGTTTGTTGCTCTTGTGGTGACCAACAGCAGGTGTGTTCAGTGTCTATCCATGCAGTGTTTCCTCTATGTTGATATGTTGATTGCGGCCCGCTATGGTAAAATTTCTGCCGCCATGCTATAGGGCAGACGCACAACATGGTTTCCGGTATGTACACCATGCTCGCTGCTCCATCAGCTGTTCATGAAAAGTCATAAAGTGGTAATAACACGAATCTGCAGAGCCGTCTGCTGCTCTATTAAACTCAAGCAAACTGTCATCCGCTGGTAAACCTTGTGAGCGACGTGTAACCGACTGCTATCTGTTGTGGAATTTTCCTCATGTTACTCTGTCCTTTGTGACTGTCTACATCTAGAAACTAAGCTGAGCTGGGAAGGGAAAAACTGACTGGCACCTGATCAGACAGTGGTTTACGGAGCGGCAGATTGGCTTTGCAAAAAAACCCAGAGCGTTCTAAGAACGGAATGAAAACATTTAAAATATTGCTTGATTACGCAAATTTGATCGTGGGATGCCAAAATCGTGATCGTGATTTAAATTTGATTAATTGTATAGCCCTAAGATTGTTGCAAAAAAACAAACAGCACACAATCCCTGCTCATTAATTCACTATATTAAGACTTTCCATAAGCCAAAGGTATAACCTCTGAAGCTTTTCAGCTGAAAATCACATCTTAATTTTTTTTTTCTGATGTCTCATCACACCCTAAATTAACACAGAGCGACTCACTTATTTGCATTATATTAATTTGTTATTCATAGGATACAGCAAATTGGCAGGAGTGTCTGTCTTCTTCAGCACTTACATCTCAAGTGCTACAGATGTGTTTCACTTCTTGATTGAATTGACACTTTTTATTTAAATTTCTCTGATATTGCCAGGTCTGTCACATTTGTTGTCACTCCTACCAGTATTTATACAGATAGCATTTTTTTAGGTGTTTCCATGCTTGCAGTTCAATGACCAGGGGGCTATGGTTCGTTCCATTTTGCATTAATAAAAAGTCAGAGGCTCAGCCAAGGAAGCTTAAACATTTTGTCTTCGATACTTACTCTCTTTTGATTCCAGCGATTTGACAGAGGGAGCTGATAGCTTTTGCCAATAATAAGAGGTGCTTGTCATGACTCAGTACGAATATAAATCACTCTGCATAGGGCTGTCAGCCTTCACAACTAAATTATTGTGGCAATGGTGTTTAGCAGCGTTCACATGAAACACATTTTTTGCCAAAATGTTGAGCATTTAAGTAGCCTCTGAAGTTCCACATCTGATCCTCAGATTTATCAGACCCATGAAAAGCCTGGTTTAAAATTAAAATCTATAATAACACAAGATTATATTTGCACTGTTTTAAACACATTTTAAAAAAAGGTGTGAAAACATCTCAGGCTCCATGTGCGCTTATTTGGGTCTGTTAGGTTCACATCTTCATTATCCATTCTCTGAAAAATTGGTTCATGTGGGAAATTAGGTCTTGCCTTTTAATGTTTTATTAATGCAGATAAATACCACCAGAATTTTAAAAAAAAATGCAATGCAATCTAAAGTACAGTGGGCAGGTGCCCATCTTTTTCCACAGTGATAATTCCTCACTTCATACACATCAGAGCATTGCCTCAGGGGACAGGGACAGGAAACACAGATAGAGCCAGTGTAATTCTTTTAGCGATGGCTCGAAAGAAGCTGAAAATGGCACATCAATCATGGCTTGTGTTTGGTGCAGTAATATGAAGCAGTAAATCACATAATGTTACCATCTCAGGAGAGACTTCACACTTGTATACTAACAATATACAGAAAACGATTGCGGCATATACAGTATATGCACTGTATATATACGGAAATGTTTTGAACTCAATAACTCATATCATACGGATCATCAGTCTAAAGTCGGATATACAAATATTGTATAAACACAAATAGAAGCCTGGAGTTTTATTTAAAGAAAATAATTTGCCAGAAAAAAATGTTCAGCACTAATTATTACAAGCAACAGCTTGCATGAAACGTCCATTTCTATTAAGAATATTATATCATAGGAAATGTATTGGTAAAGGTAAGGTAAAAGTGAAATTAGGCATCATTTTAAGCTTTCATTTTTTGTGTTGCACACAGATACTGCAAGTCTAACATATCAGTAAACTAGAAACATTGTTAAGAACTTTTGCCAATGCTTTAAATTTCCTAGACTGGGTAAACCCCGCCCACTCTACCGGCGATTTGATTTCACCCTGCAGCTCGGTCTGGAAACCTGCACGTTGAATTCTCCTGCTTCATTTCACAATTTTGCGTAAACCAATCACAAACTGGCTTATCTACCTTTGCGCACTATTGGCGAGTTTAACACAATGACGATAGAAGTGACGAGCAGCTAGTTGTTTACATTCAACATGTCGGCTACCAAAGTGCAGCAACAGCAACCCGTTCTTGCCGCTGTCGCTGCTGTTTTAAAAGATTTCCAAGGCCAGTTTTCTCTTAAAACGGAACAGAAACAACAAGCTCTTGCGGCTTCCTTAGAATTGCATTCTTATCCAAATCAGAACAATGGGCCTCATCAGCACTGACTAAGAGATAATTGAAACAGTCATCTCTGACTACTGGTTCTACAGACCAGTGGTTTAATATCTAATCAATCTGAATGAATGATGAGGTCCTGTCGGCTCTATTAGAAATAAAGACCTGACCATTACATTTTTAATTAACCCCAAGTACAACATATTGGAGAGCTGTCCCAGATGTCCCCATGTAGAACTCTGGGTAATAGAATGAAATGGCTTCACATATTCTAAATTTGAAATGATATTTAAAAGTGAATATCTTTGGCCAGACTACAGCAGGGCTTGTACTACTTATCAAGTGATTAAGGCAATCTCTTTATTCGACTCCAGTTTCCATGGAGACGTGGCTTGATTTGACGAGCACAACGTGTGTATGTGTGTGTATATAATTTGCACAAAGGTCTGAAGTAGGAAGGAGATACAGCTTAAAGTAAACTCCCATTTTTTGTACTGGGGGTTTATGCACATCCTTTATAACTAACTTCAGGGTCCTAGTAACCATGGCAACCAGGATTAAATAATGAACAAATCCATATACTTTTAATGTTAAAGGAAGAACATCAAGACTAAAATAAAATACTGGTGTGTCCATATTTACCAAAAACACTAACTAATTGAAGGTAAACACAACCTGAGTTAGACACATGGCGTAGATTGCCCAAGGTGATAAATATTATCTGGAAAGCCTGATGTGATTGTTAGTGATATAAGTTTTCGGTGCTCTTTTACACTAAGAAAAACAACAACTTGGAGAGCTGCAGGGTGGAGAGTTTTGCCAGAGGCGAGTCTTGTTTGATGAATAATGCAGTTATCTATGATCAACAAAGATGCAGCAATCACAGTGTGCATGTATGTCACACTTGCTGTTAAAAGGCAGTGCCTCCTAAACGTTGTCCATTACGATTTTCACACACAGAGAAACAAAATACTAGAAATATATCAATCCAATTCAACACCATAATAGCCTACAGCTTCAAAAATTCAAACACTTCTGTGAAAATGTCAACAAACGCTCGTTATCAGTTTTGGCAAAGACAGATTTATTGCAAAGCTATTGTATTAAATTGCATTGTATGAGGGTTATGTACAGTACATCATTATAGCCATTAGTTATAATCATAGCCAATTTAAGCCGGAGCTAGCAGGCAACGTGAGCCAGCCCATACCGACAAACATGGGCTCATGCACTGGAGCTGGCTGCAAAATCGTTGTCTGTGACCAGCCGCTTCTTGGCCACTTTCACAGGGCGATGTGGCTGCCTTTCATTTCCTCGCTCCCCAGTGGGATCGTATTGTAAGGTGTAGAAATGGTATTGTTTCAAGGGACGTGATTCATGACAAGGGATGACTGGTTGATGGTGTCACAGGTTAATGCCCATGTATGATGGATAGTGACAACCCTAGGTCAAATTTCCAAAGCTTAGAATGTCTTTGAAGACTGACACTTTGTGGCCCTAACTTCTGTCCACGCTGATGGATCCAAGCTTAAAACTGTAGCCTTTCTTAATTTCAGTCAGGTGATATCTTCAAACATCACATGCTACCTTTAGTTGCCAAAAAAGGAGCCAAGGGTAATTCTCTGAGCACATCCATTCTTCCTATGTACATCTATTGCACTCATCTCTCAAGGTAGACACACAGCAGCAACAAAGCACAGAGGTCATCTGCAGTTCACTCTGCAATTAACTCTAGCAATTAATTACTGATTTCAGAAGAATAAACTCTTCTGAAAATATAAGGCACACTGTGGAATTTGGAAGGCTATGGTTTGATTGGCTTTCATGGTGGCTTAGGCTGAAATGGTAATGCATAATGGATAACACTGCATTAGTATGCCATTAGGTCCCCTTTTGCATATGGAGATGAGTATGTGTTTGGCAGGAATATATATCTAATCAAATATGCCTTGTGTGTTTAAATTACTGTAGAATAAGAGGGCTCTTATTGTATTACTTGTCCAGCCCGCCCATTAGTTATCCTTGACTTTCATACAAATTAATTTAGCCTTCAGCACCCAGAGGAAGACACATCTGTTCAGTATTCATTGCTGCATTAGGATTGTACAGTTTGTGTACAAGCACAGGTAAAAGGTGTAGGTCAGTTACAACCTCTAGCAGCCAAGTGAAATAAGCCCTGAGTGAACCTGGGTTTGATCTCTAGAGGGAAGAGAAGAACACTAGAAGTGTAGAGCTGACTGTCACAGTCAGTGCCGCAATACAAGAAGGAAAACGCAGCCTCTTTGGCTATTAGAGGGAAAAAGACTTTCAGGCAGAGCCATCCTTTTACAATTATCTCAATGTCTAGGCTTTCTACCAGAAGAAGAAAGGCCACTGTTCATTAAATTTAGACAGAAAAAAGTTTGCGGCCTATGAACCATTTTAGAAATGACATAAAATCCAGCCGACTCAAAGACAAGAGAATAGAAATGACAGGCTAATTAGTTTGGTTTCAGCCTGGTTCAGGATAGAAAGTACTGATGCTGTGCTGTGAACCACGCTGTAATGATGAGAGAGCTGGAGTGTGATTGCCTTGCGTGTGGCCTTGAGATCTAGAGGTTTGGGAAGGCGTAGGAGGAACGGCAGCCAAGATTTCTCCGTAGGACTTGACAATGTTTGTTTCACGATGTAATATTTGACATAATGAGCAAAAGTGTGTGTGTGTGTGTGTGTGTGTGTGTGTTCGTTCATTTGTACATGTCTGTGTGGGCTACTACTTTGTAGTAAGCATAGATTGGGAAGGTGTTACCAAATGGGAAAAAGAAAACAAGCGCTCTGTCTGGTGCTCGGCACTACAACTTCGGCTGTCAACAATCCCTAATCACTGGAGACAGGCCCTATTAAAGAAAACAGACGGAGATGTCCGGCCTACACCAGAGCCCCTCTGATTGCAAATCACTACTCTCCGTATGAGCCCCACTCTCTTCAACGCAGGCCATTAGCCAGAGTAAATATGTAATGCTGTGACATTTAGGCTAGCAAATAGGGTGTAATGTCAGCGCAAACTTAAGTGTGGGTAATTAGGAAAAAGAAAATGCAGGGAAATTAAATGAAAATGATCAATAACTTCATGTTTTCCTGTTCAATAGAGAGAAAATAACTAAACCTAATTTAGCACCAACCTTTAGCAATAACTGTCATTCTAATAAATACATATGTGTTAAGGATCAGGGATGTATAATCAAATTCACAAAAGGTCAAATAGGATTCACAGTACATATTTAATTTCTCACAAAACGGCCCAGTAATCATTTATTAATATACTGTATACTGTACGTCTTTCATCATTTGTCACCTACTTTGCTACAATTTAATTAGCAATTCACCGGTGATCGCCACACAATGAATGCCGGTTAGATCCCGTCTTGCTCTGACGTCATGCACACGTGGGCAACGATAACCTCATGAGATCAAGGCAGCCGCAGGTTTGAGATGCAGGCAGCGCAGTTGCTTTTCACCGACTGCAAGACTTAGGCCGACCCAGGGCATGCTGGGACACGTCGGCCTCTCAGCTGATTGAACAGCTGATTGGTTCAGAATTAACTCAACATGATGATGTTTTATATAAACGTTTTAATGTTTTTGAATCAGAAAGATGTTAACTGCTAACTCCGGCTTATTCTGTACAGAACACATGTTGTGTGGCTGATAGTGACGTTAGAAGTCAGAGAGACTAAATCCGTTCAGATTACAGTCTGTTAATTAACATCAGCAACAGATCGCATGTAGAGCATTTTGAGAACTACTCTATCATAATTAAAACAACTGGAGACTGTATACAAGCTGATATATGGGTCTGATTACATTTTATTAAATCGGAACCCCCCTCCCGCCAAGGCGATGGTAAGGGAAACAGTTGCACTGTTTTGAAAATGTACAGAACAGAGAGAGGGGGATAGCAAGAGACTGAGCCAGTTTTAATTGATTCCACAAACTTCTGGATAAATGAGGATTTAAAGATCTGGTAATCAGTCAACGAGGCTGTATCACACATACCCCTCACTGCTTCACAGCATACTGCCGATGGCATGTAGTTGTGCAAAAAGATGATTTTAATAATCAAGTAAAAAACACAGAGCCGACAGTGGCATACTGTATGGTTCACATGCAAAATGTCACACTAATGTGGAAAAACTAAACAATATAAGTTAGAGGTATTACTGCATGTAAACATCATCAACTGCTATTGTAAATGTATAAAAATATATATATTTGAGTGATTGAATCTGTATGATCAACAAAGAATTGTATTTTCCAAAAGGACAAAAAGATTGTGCCTGTCAATACCAGATGAACTAAGTTTCGCCTCTCTCGGTCAAGTCCTCCATTTAATCTATAGAGAGCTTTTACTTTAAGTTAATGTGTGCTGTTGAAAGGGAGAGCGTATTGGTTTGTGTGTAAGTGGATTTGGCTGCGACGCTGACCGAAGCTCAGCACCAGAGACCTCTCACACAACACATTTGAGGCCAGAGAAAGCCGTCTCTGACCACCGGTCAACTTTAAAGCCATTAAAACAAGCAGCACGGTGAGAGATGCAGGGAGAATATTGACTCGTACTTTACCCAGGGGAAGGCAGAGCACAAGGAAAGAGAGGAATGTGAAAGGGAGCTGAAGAGGGGAGACACAGACTGTTTCCACCACCTGACATAGTTGGGGTTGTAAGGCTTTTGGAGAAAAATAGTAATGATGGCTTCTCCTCTGGGAGAAAAATGCCAGCCACCTGTAAAACTCAGTCATTACAGCTTGTGGTAACAGAAGGATTTAGTCTATTCCATTACTCAGAGACTCTACCATCCCACGCCATATCTGCTCTTGTCACTCACTCCACCCCTCATATCCTTTAATGCTAGCCTTGCAGGATAAGCAATTTAGGAGGACAAAAAAGGGCAGCCTGTGTTAATCCCGCAAAACTCCAAACTTTTAATTAGGACAAGCCACAAAACAACAACAACATTAACAATAGAATACAAAACAATAAAAGGGTTATTATCATGAAGCCATAGTCTGGCTGCCAAAACGCCATAAAACTAATTACCGATGGCTGACAGCAGATGGTTTGGGGGTGGCGAGTAAAACTAGGCATGTATATCATCAGAGTATATGAGAGTATATGTTGGTGCATGCATGTAAAAAAAGAGGTGTTGATACCAAACAGAGCCTTACAGTATTTGTAGTTTGCCTGAGCCTATGTTTTTATTGCAGCAACAATTTGTTAGAGAGTGACAGAAAAGTGGAAGGATTGACAGTTTCTCTTTAGAATTCAATTAAAGCACAGTGCTGGCACTGGCAGGATGTTCACCGAGCTCTAACAAGACAGACTTTTTCTATTATTTGGATAGGAGATGAGAGAGCAGACCTTACAGAACCACACAGCGCCGACACGATGCGACACTCATGAACTTCAGACTTCCCTAACTGGTCTTGTCCAGCACATTTTAATTGCCTTCAGATGTTATGAAAAGTGACCATGCCGGTTCAAGTGGAGGTAACAAGTTTATGAAAGGTTACCTAATGTGTCAGCTAAAAGGGAAGAACAAGCAAACATAGACCAGGCAAAGCAAACACCCAGGGAGTGATTTCTAGTTGACATAAAACAGTTTGATGTACACTATGTCAAACTATTAAGCCATGTCGTGGTGACTCATGCAGAACTTGTCTCTAATGGAGAAACATATTTGTGTATGTCAGAGTAGTCTAACAACACATTGACAGGTTGGCAGACATTCTAACAAAGCCAGTGTGTCATGTAGTTTGACTCTGTAGAGACTTTATCTATCTTGCTTTTAAACGTCTGTCTTTCTTCCTCATATGGCCATGTCTGCAGATTGGAATAGGACACTACTTATTGAATTTCAGGACTGATCCTTTAGACCCATTTAAGAAGCTGAACCTGGAACATGTTGAGGACACCACTTTATATTCCTGAAAGCATCATGGCTGCATTCCAAAAGCACTGGAATAAATGTAATTATCAATTACGGCCTGCCCTGCTTGACATCTGATTATTTGAGCTTTCCTGATGTCCTTCACCTCTCCTGCACCACATCCCCCCCCCCCGCCACAGATATGCTTTAGGCAGTCAAAACACACAATGATGGGGAGGGGGACAGACAGGAGTCTAAGGAAATGCTTGTGTTTAAGTACATTTTTGGCTTATGCTTCAAAACCGGGGGTTGAAAGAACTTCCAGCTAACAAGTGGATTAGAAAATCCATTTGTGAGCCCTGACACTGTGCTGCCTGCTGATATTCTGACATAAAAAGAGTAGGTGGATATGTGGTATGCACACATCAAACACACACACAAACATGGCTGTCTGCGGCAAGCCATTAGGTCCAGGTGAAGTGGCTGATGGATGATATCTCTGTCTGCCTCAAATCGTTCACATCCAGCTTAGTCCAGAGCGTGACTGGATGAGGTCTTGTAGAACTTCGCAAAGTCATAGAGTGAGCCAACTGTCTCTAGCTCACCTCTGAGCACGGTGACAGCAACATAGCTTTTATTCCTGTGCTACTGAAATTGCTTGAAGATCTTGCTTAACATATATTATATGCTTGAATTTTACATCAAACCCATTCACGGAGCAAAAATGGATCTAAGCAATGTGGGATGTACACGTAAAGACATGTCTTCACTATGAGATGAGACACTCCGCCCATGAGACAAGACACGAGATTGGGTTCACAAGACCAGATTTTAATACTATTTTAAAGAACACTTAAATGAAGAAATATGACTGGAAAAAATGTCACAAAAAGAAAAATGAGTAAAGGTTTTGCCTAGTGCTGTAGTGCCAAACCTGTCCCTACAACCTATTAGTCAAAAAAGTTTTCATTTCTCACACTGCACTATAACTAGTTTTCTTGTATTTTTATCTTATCATTATTTAGCCTTTTTTTTCCATTACCGTTTTTAATTGCCCTATAATGTTTTATGTACAGCACTTTAAATTGCCTTGTTGCTAAAAAGGTTCCAAAGAAATAAAGTTGCCTTGTCTTTCCTTACAACCTCCAGGCTGTCAGTCAGTCACCATGGCATATGAACACTTCTGTCTTGTGCCTGTCAGTCAGTCACCAGGGCAATAGAGACCTCCGTCTGTCGTGGAAGGGTACGTTAACTGCTCGGCAATGTCTTTATTATATATTGCAGCAAACGCTGTCTGCGTGAAGTTGTGAAAAGTGTAACCACACTTGTGTCCCCTCTACTTACATTGCCGTTCTCTCCGGCACGTATTGGGAACTTGAACCATCAACCCTCCATTTCCCAATCCAACTCCCTACGGACTGAGCTACTGCCACCTCGCGGTTTAAACCCGCAAGCTCTCTTCACACCTCTAATCTTCACTCTTAGTTTGCATTTTCAGCTTTTCTCATTTAACAATCAAACATACTGTATGATCCAATGAGACAAACATGAGGACACTGTGTTGTCTATAGCAATTGGAATGCTAAAAGGCTATCTACCTGAAGTAAATGCAGCTGAAGAAACACCTTGTCACTCACATTAAAGTCAGGCAAACACTGCTCACCATCCTGGGCCATGTGCTTCAAAGCTAAATTATGCATGACTGATGAAACTCTTGCAAAATGAGTTTCAAGCACACTACATCAAGTTGACAGAAAGCAGTTCTAACATGGTCATACAGAAGAGACTTCAGCGCTTTATACAAGCTCACTCTTTGATTTCAGGGCAATTCCACTTAAAAACTAAATTATTCAGTCTGTTTGGGAAAAATGTGTGCCTTAAGTGTAAGGAAGGCATGGGCATTCAAATGAGGCCACAAAACATGGTGTACATTACGATTAAAGAACTGTTAAAGAAATTAAAAATCCCCGCCCCTTATAGCCTAGAAAGCTAGATAATTATGTTTGCTAAAGCCCATTTTCGACCGCAAGAACCTTCCTCAGGCACTAGGAACCTTTTGAGAAACTCATTGCATTGCATGGGGGTGGCAGTAGCTCAGGCTGTAGGGAGTTGGGTTGGGAACCGAAGGGTCACTGATTCAAGTCCCCATATGGACCAAAGTACGATGGTGGACCAGTAGTGCAAGAGATGACAGTTCACCTCCTAGGCACTGCCAAGGTGCTCTTGAGCAAGGCACTGAAACCCAACTGCTCTGGGTGCCTTTCCATGGGCAGCCCCACACTCTGACATCTCTCCATTTAGTGCATGAGCGTATGTGTAATTCTGGCTTGTGTGTAATATTTACAGAATGTAAATTGGACCAAGAAAGGATACATTAATCTTAATCACCAGTATCTAAATATTTAAAAAATTCTGGGGACATTTTACCTGTTCAGGGGGGGTCCTCTCTGGGTGGGGTTTGCAGGGATGACCATTGCTTAATGGTTAAGCACACACACACACACACACACACACACACACACACCGCTGCTGCATCATCATGTGTGCCACTTCATTTATAAAACAAGGACGAGATCTCATAATCCAAATCCAAAATAAAAAGTTGGGTAAACAGGCCAAAGAAATGTAAACACAGTACTATTCACTGGTAAATGTAGTCCTTCACCGTGGTGCCATGCTGCAAATACTTGTGATGCATCAGCTTTACACTGTTCTGCTGTACGATATCAATGTTAACAGCTTGTCTGGATGTTCGACGTGTGGTGAGTGTGGCCCAGATAAGTAGGTAGGAGAGTATTTTTCTCTTGCTCTTACTGAAATCCCAGCTAAGGGAGAAAAAGAAGCTACACTTAGGAGAAATCAATACCAGCTTTCACCAAAGTAAAATGGATGACACGCCTGACCCGTTGAACTTGTTGGAACAAAAAAGTCACCAGATCATTATCCGAGCATTCGTGCAAGATGCTCACAACAGCAGCGAGAACAAGGACAGACCTTCAAGAACAGCTTGTTGGGGACACAGAGACTACACTCAAAGGCAAAAACAAATGTTGCAGGTAACCAGCTAAGAAGATTGACCTCTTCACTTGTAATGTGTTTGCAAAGATAATACAAAATGATAATACAAATCATTGAAATTGTATTCAAAAAGTGATAACAATAACATCATTGCAAATTTGAAAAAGTTCAACTCTGGAGTAAATCATTGTGTTATGTGACATTGTGTTAGGACCTTATTTCTGTCATATTATGCTACTGCAGTGTTTCCCAGACATAGGTTATACTTTGAGATAGGGCTGGGCGATAGGGAGGAAATCAGATATAACAATATTCTTGACCAAATACCTCGATATCAATATTGCGGCAATACTCTAGGGTTGACAACAGGTGCTTCAACAAAATATCTTCACACTAAGATTTTAGTTAAATAATCATCAGTAATGTGGACATTATGTCTAAGTTGGGAAAAGGCAAATAATAAAACAGCTAAAACAGTCTGGTAAGATCAGACAAGTACATCACTTTACTGTAATGCAGCCTTTAAAACCAGTAAAAGACAACACTTGTGTCATATCACAATATTACGATATCCAAAATCTAAGACGATATCTAGTCTCGTATCACAATATCGATATAATATCGATATATTGCCCAGTTCTACTAAATAAAAAACAAAAAACAAATATATGTGTTTATACATGAAGATTTCTTTTCGTTAACGAGAACGGTTGAAGATGAAGAACGCGGTACTACTTCCACACTGCATGTGGTGTGGGTGTGGGATTAACTGTACCAGTAAACCATAAAAACACCATGCCCACACTGCCGTGAAAGCTCCCCAAACGTAATTTTGCACAGCCTGGTTGTTCACCCTCTCCGCAGTGTTTTCCACTTGACCTGATCTATATTTTTAATCGTTGCTAACCGAGCCTTCAGCCAACGTTCTCCAGTTAACGTTATTGCTGTGCACATACCCATTAACTGTAACGTTATTTATGCACTCGGGCCCAAATAAAACCCAACATTTTTATGAAGTGTGCTATAAAAGTCTTAGACTACAATCCAGAGATGTTTGAATGACAAGAATTACCTTTGGACAGCCTTAGTGTAATTTGTGATTTAACAGGAGATGCACATAGTGTTGAAATGTATAATAACACGTGACTTACTGCATGGAACATAGTATGGGTTTGAGGCTAAGTTGACAACATTTGAGCTCTGGGTAACATTAAACAGGTATTATATCTGCTGAACGTTAACATTTGTTTGACAAACCAATCAGATTTAGTTGAAAAAGCACGGCTAGACTTCATCATCTTCTAGTCTGATTTGTGTTTAATATGAAAATATTTCTTTCTAAATGATCTTGTTATGTAGTCATTTTTTTCAATAAATAGTTAACATAAACCTTTGTTTGACTAGTTTTACTAAACTCAGCCATGATGGCATGATGCCGCGCCGTCACGCAGCACCCACCACCACAAGTAAAATCTCAACCTGTGGGGAACGCTGTACTGTAATGGATCGCTGCCAGTCTTAATTGATTAGATGGAGCCTCTTCATGTACCTTTTACTAAAACATCCTCATTGTATTGATCAGGTGAAAATGTAGAATTGCCTTGCTTTTCCATAAGAGAAGAATCACTCAGGGGAAACTGTCCTATAATTAAGAACCAGCCCAAAACCATTAACATGCTCAGTAGCTCAAGCCTCTTTAGTTTGGAGAGCACGGCCTCCAATAGTCCATTACTTTGATCTACAGGTTACAGAGGAACAAAACTCAATACGCCAGTTTAGATGATATTATGATCTATATCAAGTACAGCTCAGTGTCGGTTGGAAATCCATGACTTTTCTATAGTAGATCAGCTGCAATTTCTCATACGATGGTAAAAGTAGATAAAAATAGCTTAAGACTGTCACAGCGCATAATACAGCTGAGCGGCTCGATGGTGGCAGAATAAATGAATAGGAAGGCCCAACTCCAAACAGCTCCATCTAAATCCCCATAAAAGTATAACTACATCTCACTACATTTAAATTGCACTTGGATGTTTGCTGATAGTCTGCCATATCTCTTACTTTAAACTGAGGTTCTTGAAAAGCAAGTATATATTGGCAGAGCTCTCTGTGCCATATACAAATTGTATAATCAACCATGAGTGTAAAGTGCAGAGCCAAGATCTACAGTCCACTGAGAAAAACTAAAAGTGCCAACAAATTCCTACAACAACCAGGTTGACATTTTACAATATGCAATGCAGCCATTTACTCCCTTTTCCAACTAGCTTAACTGACAATTAAGCACAAGTCAGAGAGAAAGAATTTAAATATGTGAATTGTAAAATTAACTAGAGCCGGACCGATAAAGGATTTTTAAGGCGGTGAATATTTGGTTAATTAAAAATCCGATATGCCAATATATCAGCAGATATATATTTAAAAAACAAATCCAGAAAGAACAAAACATAAGCAGATTTCCCTAACATTAGTTTTTTGTAGTTATGAATAAGTTCTCACTAATATAATAATTTGTTTTATTATCAGAACAGAGGAATAAAAAAATATAATAAAGTTCTGATAAATAAAATGTATAAAAATACAAACTTAAGATACACAACTTAAAGTAATTTGACGAAAAACACATTAACAAAAAATAATCAGTGTTGCCAACAGGGACGTTGTAGAGCGTCCTCTGGTGGACAAACTATGCAACGCCAACGCTCATAACATGGTTGACTGTCCGTTTTTATTTTTTAAATATTAATTTATCAGAATCATGTATTTGTCATTATAAATAAATCTGATTAATGAATATTTTTTTCAAATATATATTAACATTTTTTTTTGTAAGCGGCCATTATAAATGCCGATACCGATAAATTGGGAAATGTCTAATTTTGGCCGATACTAGCGGTTGGGCTGTAACATTGACCTTTTCAGTCAACCTTATAAAGTTGCTTTCTATTGACAGAATCCATGACCTCTTTTTGTGGCACTTGATCTATAATTTACAAGGCTATTGTTTATTAAAGAAGTAATTTCGTAGATAGGTGATTACGCCAACAATTGCACAAAAGGGGGGTTTCAGCATTTTGCATTTAAATAGGACCTTGAAACTGCCTATTCTTATTTAAAATATCCTCTTTATATCCTGACCAAACAGCTCTGTCCTCGGACAACATTGCAGTTGTGAAAGAAGTTTTCAGATCTTTCATTTAAGTAGTAACAATGCTACAGTGTTTCTGTTCAGTGCACAGCTCAGTTTAGTCCATACATGTCAGGAGATAGAACATATGATTGGGTTTCCATTTATACACAGTTGTTGGGATTGATATGTGCTTGAAAGTATAATTTCCTCAAAAAAAGTTGTTCCACTTAACAAATAGTATGTACACGCCAAAAGCTGCTATGGGGTAAACATACAGTGAGGCAAATACGTATTTGAACACCTTGCTATTTTGCAAGTTCTCCCACTTAGAATTCATGGAGGGGTCTGAAATTGTCATTGTAGGTGCATGTCCACTGTGAGAGACATAATCTAAAATAAAAAATCCAGAAATCCAAATGTATGATTTTTTTAACTATTTATTTGTATGATACAGCTGCAAATAAAGACACCTGTCCACCCCATGGAATCCAACTACTAACATGGCCAAGACCAAAGAGCTGTCCAAAGACACTAGAGACTAAATTGTACACCTCCACAAGACTGGAAAGGTCTACAGGGAAATTGCCAAGCAGCTTGGTGAAAAAAAGGTCCACTGTTGGAGCAATCATTAGAAAATGGAAGAAGCTAAACATGACTGTCAATCTCCCTCGGACTGGGGCTCCATGCAAGATCTCACCTCGTGACAAATTTGTCAACAATTAATCACAATTTCATCAAAATCGCAATATGGACTAGTGCAATAACCAAATTGCACGGGGGCGCAATATTTGTTAAAAGGCAAAATATGTTTCAAACCATTCTTAATAAAGTGTTGTGGTGCTGCAGAAACATCCCGGCCTAGAAATTGTATACTATAGACTAATGAAAAAATATTCTTTTGGTACAGATCCTCGCAAAAATCACCAAAATAATCCTTCGCTCCAATATCATGCATCATATCGCAATCGCAATATCAGTCCAAATAATCGCAATTCGATTTTTTCCTCACATTGGGCAGCGATATTTATCAGTGGCATTCATTTGCCCGTGGGAACACATGACATACAGTCTTATTGGGAGTTCTGTACATTTGTGCTTTGGGAGTCTACACCTGCCGGACATGAACTGAAAGCCTGGCTTTGTTTCAATGGTGAACACTAAAGAACACTCCAGCTCCACCCATCAAGGATGTAATCTGCCTTATATGCACCATGATGCTCAAGCCCTTTTAAGATGGACATACTCACAATATGTAAATTCTGCATATTAGGTTAAGTCTTCAGTGTATCATTCTGTTATATTGCTTCATATTTCTGTTATGTTACATGAAAAGGATGAGCCACCATCTAGAAATGAGAAAGAGGAAGAAACTGCAAATGTTTACAAAAACCTTTTTAGAGACTTATTAAACGCATCAATTATTCAGCGTTTCTCACATCATTTTTTTGACTTAAAGAGCTTCAGAGCAAGAATTTATTTGGTGAGAGGTTAACACTTACAATAAAAGGTCAAAGAAATCTCAGCCAGAAGATGTTTCCGTCTTCTTCCCTGGACTGGCTGTTGTTCCAAAGGACTGTGTAGAGGGATTGGTAACAAGTGTTGCAGAACCACCCTTCTGCTGACTGAAAGATGCCCAGAAATGTTATGGACATTCAGAAATAATAGCAATAATTACACAAAAAGCACTCAAAGTCTGCATACTTGTTCAAGGCTGCCGAATTCTGAACAAAATGTGTTAATAAAAGAAAATTCACAATATGTCATTGGTAACATTACGTCCTTGATCACATTAATAAGAAGAAAACAAGGACAATATAGGCAGATAGGAATAATAGGCAGAGTGCAGAGTCTCTGCAGACACACAAACGTGACACAGTGCCAAGGAGCTATAAGTAATGATTGAGTAGTATCATTTAGGCTAATGCTGTTTCAAGGGAGAATATCTTTCAGTACTGTGGTTTACATTAACCTCCTTCTTTGATTAACGATTGATTGTGTGTTTTTACAGCACATTTTCATTAAATTGATCACTCAAGATTTAACTAGTTCTAAATGAAGTGTTCAAAACCTATTGCTTGCGGTGTTTTTGCATACCAACGAGAATGCTGTTGACGTTCTAGGGGACACTTGCAGCAGCTGTACATTGATTTTGAAAATGAGAAAAGTGTCCGAGCGGATTTTGGTCAAATGAAAGGAGAGTATTGGAGTCAAATTGTGCTAAATTAAGAATAAGTTTACTGACTTTACGGATTCCTGAAAGTGACACCTGTGATATTGTATCATTACATGTCTACAATGTCCTATAACAAAATAGAACATCCTCCAACAGCATTTTATATCAACAGACAACATGTGTAATGAAAATCCTTTTAAGCGCCCATATTATTAAAAAAAACTTTTTGTGTCTCTGGTGCTTCCACACGCATATAAAGTTCGGAAAAAAAAACTATCCATGCTGTTTTGAGTTAGATACGGGTTTCTGAATTTCCTCTGCCTTCAGTCTCCGGGTGAGCTGTTCAAACGCTCTACGGCTTTCTACGTAACTAGCCAAGACAAGGTGGCTAATCGTAGCATTCTAGCTCGTTCTCAATGGCAAAACACTGCTACAACACACACTAGTTCACCATAATCTACAAAAGAACTACTTCCATGTCCCTGTTCTGCAGGTATTCCACAAGTGGCCCTCGTTTAGAATAAGTCTCCCAGCTAATCCTGCCTTGTACTGACCAAAGAGTTATCTCAGATGTCTCACTCTGTAGCTAAAACAGAGACCTAAACACACAGAGTGAAAACAGGATCTGCAGCAATATGCAGCACAACAAAAATATGGTGCTTTTTGAAAATAAAACCATGTAAACCTATTCTGGTGCAACCTAAAAATACAGTTATGAACCTGAAAATGAGCATAATATGGGCACTTTAATGTGTTCAGAAGTCAGTTTTCTACTTCACCCACAGTTAGGATAAGCTCAAGTGATTTGTCTTTGCAATCCCCACCCTAATTCTGCAGCAGCAGTCTGAAAACCATGCTTGGCCTCCAGTGCAGCAATACCATTATAATATCTGATTGCAGTTGTCTTAAAACGCAGGTATAATAAGTAGTAAATGATGCAGTTAGTCTCCCTACAGAGGGGAACGCCCTGACTGCTGCAATTCATTTGCAGAAACCCCTTGCGAGCTAATTATGTTCTCTTTCAGGGTAAAGTCATCTAAATCAATCAGCACAAAAGCAATAGCATCTAACAAAGCCTTTCCCTGGGTAAATGCAATCCTTTTAATCCATTTAATATTTTTGGACAAAAATAGAGACCAGAAAAAATACCCCTTTATCCCCCATCTAGTAAATGTTGAATACCTCCAAAGTCCTGCTCCAACTTTTATTAGAGAAGTTGGATCCATTATTTACTACAAATTTAAGTTCTGATTGAATGTGTCTTCTTTGAGAAAATGTAATCATATAACTTATTAAGGGAGTAGATTTCCCATGTCAGGTGAACTGCAATATCCTTTTCGTGATAGCTTCCTTTAGATCCCAACTGTCATTGCATGTGACAACAGCACCGGTACCCACATCTTAGTCGGAGCGCTTACTTTTTTTTAACACCTTAATCAGCGCTGTTCAGTGACAGTTTGACACCAAAAGATGCGCTGTTTTTCTTATCAAAAAGTCCTTTTCTACAATAGGCCTTCTGTTATTGTTCCCTATATCAGAATGGCTTTGTTGATAATCACGATCAACTAAATTTAGGCATCAAAATGCTTTGCTGCTCTTTTGAATAAGCCACACATACCCATTAACTGCAATAGGTAGGGGGGGGGGGTGTGCAGTACAGTATCTCTCTTGTATCTAACTTTGGCCATCCACTCATTTTAAATATAATCTATTCCAATTACTGTGACATTTTATTAACCCTAATCACCTCTTTGTGAAAAACATTTTAAACATAATATTTAATCTTTACTTTAGAATAATGACAGGTCATAATTCCCAGTGCTGCATACACATTTTTAACAAGGGATCAAATGCAAAACTCTACAGAATTGTTAACTAGCTTCTTATTCGAGCTGTTATGTTGTCTTTTGAGTGTAATGAGGGTACTGTTCAGTGAGAACAGAAGTGAGGCATTTTCATATAATCCGTATAATGGAAAATGCTTAAAATACCACTGCTGTTCTGTATGTATCAGCTGCCTTTGGTGTTATTTTATGGTGGGCTATTGTTTTATAATTTCTGCCATGATATTAACGAGATCCAAAGAGCCTTTAAACATTTTTTTACACATATTTACATACGTTTTTCATCTCTCTTCGCTGTTTTATCCGTCTGATGTGTCATGTTGGTTTCACCTTGAATAGTTTAAAATAGTGGCTGTATTATCAAATAAATACAGTAATGTGTCGCTATAAGGGCTACGGCGTTTTAAAAAATAGTCCAAAGATAGTCAGTACCTTCAGTGCCATCCAAACCAATCTAGTACTAGAAACACAACAAAATCGAGCTCCATCACATCACAGGAATCCAGACAGCAACAAGGCTGACTAAACATATAACGTTCATTGAAAGCAAAGAGATTTATTGCAAAGCAGCACAAGAATGTCAGCGGGGGGAAATAAAACAAAACTTTACTCCTACAAGTTAGCAATCAAACACAACAAAGGCTGTGAGTTGAATGGCGTTTTGTGCTAACGTTAGCAATCAAACAATCACAGATAGCTGAAACGTTTTTGAAAATATTCCCATCTTCTGTTATTATTTGTAATGCGAGAAAAGTTTATTATTTCATGGATTTCACAAATTTCAGTATGACAATTATGTTTAAACCTGAGCATGCGCAAGTCAAATCTGCACTCGATTTACATCTGGGAGTGACAGAGGTTACATTAATTATCACACCAGTGCACTAAATCCGCACAATTTTAAGTTCCGCTCTGTCATTATACTGCACAAAATGCATAAACAAAAGTTTTAAAACGTGCTAATTATTTATGCATCACAATTTATCGTTAATTTATGCTTAGATACTTTATTTTTGGGAGGCAAAAATGTTTTTGGAAGGTCTGCCACTGAGGCTTCACCTACTTTCTATCTGTCATCAATTGTTTGAGTAGGCCTATATGAGCTGTCCAAATAAATTGTCACTTTTTCTTTATTCTTCAAACCATCCGAACATCACTTTTCTTAATCCAACATTTAAAAGGAGACTCCATTTCCTCTGAAAACTGTATTATGGGTTGTATTACTGTACTTTGACTGCTTATTTATCTTGTTTTCACTCCCCTCTTGTCATCATACTGAGCTAAAACACATGTGGCTGTTAGCAAGGGTAGTGCCAGGTCAGGCAGGATGTGTGACCGCTGGCCCAAGGCATTTTCAGAAAATAAGGCTTTTAGGCCAAGGCCTTTAGAGATATCTCGGGGTGAAACTGAATTACTGCCAGCACCACAGCAGCGTCTCACAATCACTGAAGTAGTTTCAGGCAGAACTTGAGTGAAAAATTCAGGCCTGTAAAGATATTCCATGTGTTACGTATTTGTTCAGTCTATCTGACTAAGATTACTTCTGACCTTTTGGTTTTACATTTTCCCAATAGCTTTAACATTTCAAGGAAGTAAAGAGTGATATGAGAATGATATCAGCTTTTGAAATCTGGGGCTTGTGAGTATTTAAACTACAGAAAAGTAAATACACACTGCAAAAGAATGTGCTTACAGTATTTGTATTTGTATGCTTTACTTCAGCTTTCACTCTATTGCAGTGCAAAGATGAATGACAAATGTTGTTATAGTGTTGCAATGTTAAATTGTTTGTTTTCCAATAGGCCTAAAGTGAAGTCAGAGTCCAACTATTATTATTCCCCAACTGTGAAATAACCACCTGCAAGTTTGCAGGGCAGTAAACTGCAGTGCTCCATCTCAGGGAGGTCCTATAGGCCAAACGTGGGGCAACCTAATTTCTCTATTTGTGGCATATTTTACCAAGAGAGCGTGCAGGAATAATGTCAGCTGGTGAGTTTCACCCAGCAGAGATTAAGCACTCTTATTGAAAACAAACATTGGTATTATTTCTCATCTTCTGTTAAAGCTATGTTGAAGGCTACATGAGCAAAGCACATGTGCAAGAAACATTTTAATCAAATAAATAAGCAAAGGGCTTGTGTGCCTTCCAATTATGCTTTTACAATATGTCCATTTAATGGCCACATATAGTTGCAGAAATGTGCAGAGGTGCTAGAGGTATAATAGAGGTCCGTCAGTAAGACAGGGGTGATTATTGGAAGCAATGATGTTAGCTGCAACCATATGCTAATTCACCAGGTAATTTGTTATTGTGCCAGCATTAGATATATCCCATTTAACAGAGCGGTGGGGAGGAGCAAAACAGTAAACAACCACAGACCGTTGCATGCTCCGACGAGGCAGGATCATCAACAGATCAGCATGCTGTTGATGGCACCTCGGACACATTCCCACTAACAAGGATACAAATATTTATCTAGTAAAATGTGCAATTATTATTCTTGCTTTAACCTGCAACCCTGAAAACATTCATTTTATATGTAAAGAGTAAGTGCTTGGACTTGGGCTTGCATGGGATTGATGTTGACAAATCAATACCGCTGACAACACATTTTTCAATTTACCTCATACAGTATGTTCCGTCCACAGATGTGTAGCTGTCGTCGCTACAGAAAATGTATTTGTTGATGAAATGCTGGTTAATGGACACACATCTAGGCATTTAAAGACATACTTAAATAATAAATTATATAAATTATAATTATATAAATATATACATACTGTGTCATATAATAGGTTAGTAATATGCCACTGGAATTAGACTTTGTTTTGTTTGATAGCACAGCATTTGCAGAAGGATGTTTATGAAAATCGGTCTTCAGCCCAAATGCTCAACATCAATAAATCAAGACAACAAATTATTTTTGATGTTATTGAGGAGCTCTGTGCCAATACACAGGCAGTAAAATGTTTCCACTCTGTTGGCAGGATTAATGGTAATCATAAACATGAGTATGGCCCATGAAGGACACTGGTAGGAGAAGCCTGTTTAACATGTCAGTATTCACATAAGAAATCTAATTAGCTATTATAAGATAACACGTTTTTCCCTACTTTGCATGCAGGGAGATGTCCTTTCAAATTGTACAGTGGGAATACAAATTATATTAACATCATAATATTGCAAGGACAATTTCAGCATCCTATTCATAGCATTTGTTATTTTTACCCAGCGGGCTGAATGCATCTTAGATGTCTGATGCATTTGAGAAGTAGAAAAAACACAGTAATGCACGACATATAAAGTGGGTTTCCACGATAGATTTTGCTAATCTTCAGCCCCATGTGTGGCCTATTACTCCCAAATTCCCAGTCACAGTTGGAAAAGCACAATAAAGTTGTCCAGCCTTTAGACTCAAACCTTTGGCGTGAGCCAGATGATGAAGATGATGATGATGACAGGAAGCCACAAAGTTCATTTCTCTGCCTGTTTGACTAAGAGGCATCATCTCATCAGTGTATCAAATCATAAAAAATATGAATCAAATCAATCATTATAATCAATGATTTTAATTAATAACACAGGTTGTAAGAAGGTTCACAGCATATAGAACAGCATTTTCAAAGAATACAATTGAACAAGCTACAAAAATAAATGTCTATTCCCTTTAGTTAATTGAATTCTGAATTCAAATTTAATTGCAGCTTAAGAGCAAAAGCTTTCACAAGGAAACCATAAGTCAAGGCCGACAAGAAAAACACAGAATAAAAGGATTAGAGAGATAAAAATAATAATAATGATAATAATAAGCACAGATGTTACATGGACATTTTCATGTAAGTTTCTTAAAAGCTGGCACCAAATAAAGCAGACCAAGGTTCTGCATAGGGGTGTTAAATATGAAAGCATGTTCACCTGTAGATACTTTCCTAGACCCAGAATTGCTCAAAGAATTGCCATAAATTCAATCTAGGTAATGGGAAGTGGTACATCCCAGCTGGATTCCTCCTCTTTTTTACCATCACATTTTGTGATTCCAACATGAAGCCTTGGGGAGACTGAATGTTAGATTTGTTCCAAGTTTATACTGTGGATGTGGAGGTTTGATAAGCACAGGAGCTTTTAGCTTTTATCTGTTTCTGTGTGACATAAAGATGCCTTGGGTTGGTATAAAACTATGTTTTTAGATTTAAAAAGCATATGGCACTTATATGTGTGTGTCTACCCTAATGCATGGTTTACAGTGAGTAGTGCGAAACCCAATAACTTAAAAAACGCTTGGCTACACCGGCTCTTCCTCTCCGCGCTTCAGCAGGCTTGTCAGGATTCAACAATGTTATGCGCTGACTTCCTCACTGCCACCTTGTTTAGCCTGATCCGCCAATCTTTAGCAAGCTAATGCAAGATGACACTTTGTCACCGGAATCCTAAACTGTACCCACAATACAATTTGTCATCACGCTCAGGAGCCCATGACATTCATAAGAGCTTCTCTGTCAGTATCAATTCCAGGCTTATTTTAAAGGGTCTGAGCCCTGGCATTCTCACCAACAGATGCTCAAACAGCATCCCAAGGTTCAATGCCATTGAGAACGCCAAGAGTGCCCATGGCCCCGGACTAACAGCTGGTAATATCCATAGCCTAATATCTACATTTCCCCTGCATGTTCCGGCGTGTCACTGATTAAGATACTGGTTTTGAAACAAACAAAAGAGACAAAAAAAGCTTGTGTTTCTTTTGCATAATGTTGAAATTGGTGCTCCTGGGAATAGAATAATTTATACACATCAACACATGCAATGTAATTGTATAATCATTTCTGCCGCATTTATCACTGACCAATGAAGCTGAAACGTTGGAACAGCAATGTCCAATAGAGGTGAAGTCTATATATTATGAGAATGGATTTCTAACCCTAAAGGAAACAAAGCAAATTAGGCACTAGTTCATTAACATTTCAGTTCTTGACGCAGCTAAAATTATACCAACATCCACATTACTGTTCTCCATAGTATGAGAAATGTGAATAAGGTTTTAACTGAAGGTTGATGTAACCTTTTCATGTGTAAGGTTGGACAATCAGTCTTAATGTAGTGTATAATGCTTGGTTAACCTACTCAGGTTACATCACGTCTAATATATCTAGCTTACAAACCGCGTGCATTAGAAAAGCAAAGTAATGAAGTGAACATGGAACCTAATTAAAAGTTGACTGTGAATCTGTAAGTCAAAAGGTCAGCAATCTGTCAAACTGTACACTGGACCTCATAAAATTAACCCTGTCAAGTTAGATTAGGTTAAAAAATACTTGTGGCAAATAAAGAAACACAAATAGAAGCAACCCCTCGATGAGATTGATCTGACTTTAAAAGGTGAAGCCGTAGCCCGTTGTAAGTTACTGCTTACTGCCTGGCGAAGTGATTATTTTTTTTCTATTTTAAGATCAGTTTCCTATGTATTTATTTCTTTATTTTCTTAATGTAAAAGGCAGACGGCGGCTCTGCCAACAGAAATACTTTGTCAGCAACTCAATTGCATTTACATGGTAGAGTGAAGCCAAAGCTGGAGCAAATTAGAGAGCTAAGCCATGGGCTCTGCTGAAATAACAGGAACTTTAAGAAATGCCATGTGAGGAGACCTCTCAAAATTAACACCTCATGAATGTAATTTTTTGTTTTAACATGCTCTGAAATTATTTCTGTTTTCATACACATCCTGAAGATACTGTCACAGGAGAAGATAACAGGATGGTGAGAACTGTATACAGCAAAAAGTCAGTTTTGCCACCTAAATCTTCAAGAGAAGATTTTCTTTAGTTGGATATAATATAGTAGATATTCCAGGACAGCAATAGTTTTATGGTTTGTAATTTAGAGGTACTGTAAATTCAAGTTTAGTACTGTCGCCAGTGAGGCTATAAGCACGTCTTGACTTTCTGATTTGGAAGGGCTGACGATAAAATGTTTAGCATTGATGTTTTAATGAAGCATTTCCACGATGATGCATTTGCATTATTAAAAATCTCATGGTGGCCTCACTTCAGTTTGCATCATTTATGAATGAGCAGTCCCTACACAATAACATAAAAACATCACTGAGCAAATAGTATATTACCAAGGACTGTTTGATTTTTAAGGTGGATTTTTCCTTTAACTGGAATATTTTGGCTTAAAGCAGTACTAATGGATTTATTGGCCACCTGAGGGCAGCAAAATAAGCGGTAATCACAACATCGACAATTATTAACCTAATAACATTGCTGTGGCTAATGTGTTAGCATACAGTAGCTCATTTACAAATCCCGCAGAGACCAATATTCACTCTCCATTTAGCTTAGTTTTGGTTCTCACCAACTCCTGAGGGAACTAACTGGCTCTTTAGCTGCTAAATGTTCCTTATCTTCACCAGCCAGTCGATAACTTTTTCTGTCAGCGGTTTGGTGCTGGGCAGGTAGTGTGGTGGGTTTATTGGACATTTTTTGCTAAAAATAGAAATATCAGCTGGAACTGCAAGAAAGGGTAATGAGACCAAACTGAACTGTTCTGTTTACTTGTCTTTTGTTGTCAAAAATGCCTTGTGATTTCTGCTGCAACCTAATTTCCCTACAGGGACAATAAACTAACTAACTAACTAACATTACCCATAATTATATGCACAGTTGGTAATATAAGAATAGTGCAGCTTTAAAGCTTAAGCATGTATTGCATTCAACACACATACCATATCCTTTGGTTCACTACACATTCACAAATCATCCTAGAAGTGTAAATATACAGTTTTTTGCAATTTAAGTAATACCGGGGTGTACTGTATAAATAATATAATCAATTGGCTTTACAGTGCTCTTATGGATATACATCTATTGTAAGGTTTGGTTTTATGATTAAAGTTGTTTCAGTGTCCTCCATGAATGCAAATCTGCCCATTTGGCCCACTAAAATGTATTAATATCTCCAAGATTAAACAAATCTGAGTTCACAAAACCACCAGTGGCCCATGAAAGTCTAAATCAAACAATAAAAGCCTAATTTAAATTGTGAGTCGGGATCATAGCACTGTGAATACAACAGTTTTGTGAGGCTGATTCATGTAATATTCCCCTCTCTCTGAGTCCCGCTGACACAGCAGCTGTGAGCAATACGTACGTGCATGGGGGTGTGTGTATGTGTGTGCATTTCTGCTCATGTGCGTGTCTGTTTGCCTGTGCAGGTGGTAAGAGGGAGGACAGCAATGCCTGTGAGCTGAATAACAAATCTAGCATACTGAACACCTGAGGAGCTGTCACTGTCATAATCAGCCGTTTATAATGCATGGCAGAAGGGGGACAGGAGTCGAGTGGAGGAAACGAGGACACAGTTGGTATCAAAGCTCTGTCTGTATTATATCCTTTTCTTCTTATCCTCTCTTGGTGTAAGCAGAATTAAAAAGGGGACTTTTTTTCCTTCTTTTTTTGGATTCCACTCACTGCTTGAAGTTATTGCTTCTCTTTCTCTCATCCACTGAGTCACATTTGTCACTTATGGAAAGCCGAATAGCTAGCTCTACTTCCTCTCTGCCTCCATCCTGCCTCCTTCTTCACACCCCGCCTGGCCCAGCAGGTTTGTGTCCGGACACCTCCTCCACAGAGCTCAAGGTGACACATGGCTGCTCAGGCACAGATGAGTGGCTGTGTCCCCGGGCCTTCTGATGGCCGACATTTGGCCCCGTCACTTTTTTCCCCTCTACAGCTGTACCAGAGTCCCAGAGCAGTGGGTACAACCCCCCCCAGAGCCTTCTGTTGTTTCAGTGCGACGCAAATCTATGGTTCTGCTGTGAGGGCCACAGGAGCGGCAGGTTGACTCACTTCCAGCTCACTGACACAATCATTCACTCCTTGAATTGAGGGTGCTGGGTGTGTATGTGTGTGTGTGTGTGTGTGTGTTGCCGGAACAGTGCCTGTTAGACAGCCTGGCTGATATTTTTCTGCAGGGTCAGCAGAGACTTGGCCAAGCCAGCATCATGGAGGAGTAAATCAATGAAATCCAATTAGACACCAAGAAAGGGGAAAAAGGAATTGAGCAGCTAAAAAAGCAAAGACTGAGACAAAAAGTGATTCTCGAGACTTTTTGTGAAAATACCTGAGAGTATATCTAACATCTTCGTCGTGCTGACACATCCTTCCTAGGTTTAACAGTGCAAACGCTGATATTGAAAAGGACAGCTTCACTCACAATTTGTGGGAGTTTCAAAGGTATTGTGTGGGACATGCCTTGTGTGTTGAAGAAGTGGGAATTGTGTGAGTCACACTGATGCATCATTCTGCTTCCCTCTAACCAAATAAAGTTCTGCTGTGACTATGAAGAGCTTTTGATATTACAATTTCCATGAACAAACATTGGTAGAGGCCTTAAATACTTGAACTGATTCACTTCAGACGGTTTGTGTCCTACTGACCCTTTGATGCTACTCTGGCTGAATTCTCTAGCGGGTGAAGGGAGCAGTCATGTGTCTGTGAGGAGGGCGAGAGTAAAGGCAATATGTCTCATGATCACCTCCTGAGCGAGCCAAATGAGGCACCCTTCGCTCTGAGCAACCTGCCACTAACATCTGTTGCCATGGCCGCAAATGCTCTTCAAAGTTATTTACATCGTGTCTACTTATTGGTTTGAACCAATGTCTATCTATGCTACATGGATAAAAACCTAAATTAAAACATTGTGCTTCTTTCAAATAATTCACCATTTCTTAATTCAGATTATTATTATTAATATTATTTTGGCCGCAGGACTTTGCTTTGAATCACTTCAAGCGGCAACAATGCACTTGTTATGTGCATTGTTCCATATTGTTGGTATGCAGTTGTTTTATTTTCAGCTATTCCTATTCTGTTGAAAAATGCAGCGTTATTTTTTGAATGAATGAAAAAAATTAAGCATTTGATAACCTGCTGACGGCTAATGAGCCGTGGAGATAGCATTATGCACAAGATAATAATCCTGTTTATATTGAAAAATTAGATACTAATACCCACAGCCCACTGTGTTGGAATAGGTTCTATGGGAATTATCATGAATTAGGATCATATTTTAATCTCATTAAAACACAGTATATTGTGTCAAATCAACAATAAAAAACATGTTTTTAATGTAGTCGCTGTCTGTAGGGTTAGAGGTTTTTCATCTACAATGTTAACATATATTATAAAAAAATATAGCTTGCTTTTTATCATATTTTTATCATGAATTTCATTCTTTTAATGGACTCCCTTTAGCTCTTTATGCCATCTGACAAACTCAGCAAGCAAGCCATCTCTTTCCCACCTTCTTAAGCCCACAGTAATTTTTGTAATCAGGCTTCTGTGCCTTTTTCATGAAAGCAATCTTAATAAATTTGAAAATTAAACTCTTCCAGCTGAAGACATTAACATAACCAAAAAGTCAAGCATTTATTAAAGTTACCTCTAATCTCATTACCTCTGTGATTACAAAAAATAGTGGCTTTTTCCCTGACTGCCTACAAAATTAAGCTCATGATCAGAACGCCAAGTGTGAGACAGAGGAAGGTGCATGGGTGCATCAGCAGCCCTCATATGAATCCCTCCAGGCCCCTGTGCTCAGACAGACTGTTGGTCCATCCCTAAATCAGGCAGGCCAGGCTGTCACGACCAGAGACCTTGTCTCCTTACTGATCAATACTGATAAGGGGGAATACATTTTGGTCTGCAAATACTGAAGACACCATGGCACTCAGGTTGTACGGAGCGTGATAAGCACTGCATTTTATTGTTATAGAGGAAATATTGCACACTGGACGTTTTGACAATAATTTGATTGACTTTACTCAACATGAGGATAACAGCAAAGATGAGCTTGTTATTTAGGTGATGTTGTCTTGTCACTTATTTTGCTGTATTTGTTTGATGCAATGTGGAAAATGGCTGTGCACTGATTCAAAACCTGTGACTGATAACAAGAAGACATTCTAAATAACTATAAATTGTTTACTTGTAGCCTTCATTTGAAGTGCATGTGTGTGTGTGTGTGTGAAAGAACTGGAGTGAATAACCTGTCATGTATGGAAGATCGGGTTATTTATTAAAGCAAAACATTCCAGTTTTGCCCTGAAAACTCAGATAACAACCCCACAGCCATTAATAATTTATTTATTATATTTAATATAATATATTTAATTGTGCTGAACAGAGAAATAGAGATATGTTTAGTTGCTTCTTTCTTGTCCTTTAGCTATTTAGCTAGTTTTGATCCATAGTGAAATATGTCAACAACTGTTGACCTTGTTCAGACATTCATGGTCCCCAGATGGTGAAGCTAAAGCCTTTTAGGTGATCTCCTGACTTTTCATGTAGTAACACCATCAGGTCTAACTTGTAATTTGTCCAGTTTGGTTTATAAAATACAACTGCAAAACTAATTATATAAAATGATAAACTAAGAGGGTGAACTAAGATGCCTGACTAAACTAAGATGCCTGAACAGAAAACTTCCACAACAACACCTGCTAAACATAAGCATATTAGCATTGACATTGTGATCATGTTAGCATGCTGCAATTAGCATTTAGCTCAAAGCACCACTGTGCCACAGTACAGCCTCACAGAACTGCTAGCATGACCGTCATCTTTAAACAAAAAATAATAATGTCATTTCTAATTGCTGTATTTTAGTATTGTAAATATGGCACAGACCTCGCACAAAACAACCCATAACATTCTGTTTTTATTGTAAACATTTCAGTTATTTTTAAATATTTATTTGTACCGTTTTTTAATATAAAATGATGAAGAAATTAGCAATGAACAATTTGCATGCAGAAAAAGCTTTTGGACATTGTTTGTTCCAAAGAAAATACAAGAGAACAAGGGAAAAATGAATAATTGAGACAACTGCCTTTTTGCACACGTGCCATTACAAATCAATAGCCACACTTTTATTGCATCGCTAACTGAAGATGCTCTCTTCTCTCCTTGGGTTGCTCTGGAGTTCAACACAATTTGCTTTAATCAGGCAATCAATCACTATTAGATCCGTGTGCCGCACCAGCACACAGCAGGAAGATGTGGCTCCCAGCAACAAAACTACAATCCCTAAATTGGGCCAGAGCCCTGTGACTTGGTAGACGTTGTAGGAGCTGTTGCCTAAGCAGCATTTTGCCTTTATTTGTTGACAAGGGGTGGCATCAAGCTGCTTTACTGACATGTCTTTTCACAAGAAATTACAGAGAAAATGTTCAGTGGAAATGTTCTTGCATGTCACTGTCGCTGTTTGTCACTTTGCATACACTAGAGCATAAGCAGATCCTTTTTAAGGTTACACATTTTCAGCAAAGTAATCACGCAATATTTTTTAGTTAAAACACATCATGCATTATATTTGTGGAAGATGACATGCAATGACCTTGCTATAAAATATGTGTGAAAGCCAGAAACAAATTCAAGTAACCAGATAAGATTTAGACATGAACACCATAGATAAACACCATGCATTTACAGAGGTGTGTGTACGTGCTCCCTGATATATGCATAGCTCTATTTGGCACCATTGTTTAAATGGCATAAAAGATTGAATGAGCCGATTTGGCACAAGAGGAGAATAATCAGAGCATTACCGCGGTCCTTAGAGATCTTTTATTGAATGCATAACAATGAGCCTTGATTGGAATTGATAATGGCTTTGAGGACTAGGTTGCTCTTTTCTAGCCACTAATTTGTTCCAAAGCCACCTTTGACATGCAAGGGATTGCCAGTGACAAGATAATAAGAAAGAATGTTGAGAGGGGTCACAATATGTGTGTTTATACCAAAAGAGAATATATTCTCCCTTACTGATTGAATACTGAGTGTCATTTCAAAATACTGGATCTGTGGCTCTGTCGATTTACATAGGCAGCCAGTGAATTCAAAAGAAAGAGGCTATGTGCATGAATGTTTTGTTATCTATTTTTGGCTTTCAGCAGAAATGACTGAGCCCTGAATTACAGTATGTGGAAGTGTGAACTGTGTGATATTCCTGTATCAACACAAAGTCAGCATGAAGAAGTGCAGCGGATGAGAAAGTGCTGCTGACCTCGTCCATTTTTCTTCCAGTGCCATCAAGGCCACCGTGCTGCAGTGCTCCACGCTGCATCAAATTGTGCAGAGTAAAAGGTGTTGAATCAAGGGCCCCTCCAGGCCACCAGCCCTCGGACACCTGCGCTTATGAGAGTCAACAGCAGTGTCAGCAGCACGACCAACATGCATCATACAGCTGCCTCACACATGCCTGCAAAACAACGTTATCTTTCGACACACAGCACAGGCCAGAGAATATATTAACCACAGACTGCACAGGGACCTTGAATGGTACAGTTCATCTTTGATTGCACATTTTAGACAATGCCAAATTCAGGTATATGCTGCACATAGAGTTCTCAGGGGGGGACTCTATGTTCATGCAACATGATATTGTTTGATTGAATGCACCAAGTCCAAATTGGATTCCCACTGTCGCCTCCTCCCCTCCCTGCCTAGACAAGTGCTGATGAAAGATAACCGCGTCTGCATTAATCAAAGAGATGGAGCATTTTGATCCCACTTTCAATTAGATTACATTACATCAATTTGTACAAAATGCGATATCAATTATCAACAGGTCATTTCATTTGATCTCTTTCCCAATTCTGCCAAAGTGCACATTGAATCTGACTGCCTTTGGTGAAAACATGATTTTGTCATGGTTCTTAATAGTTGAATGACTGTGGGAAACCATGACCACAACTGTCTTTAACGTTATCTTAATTTTGTTGCACTTTCTTTCTTCTTTTGATTGCATTCATTTCCGCTGAAGAGACAGTGTAATTATTTTAAAACATGGACAATCAGGCACGCTAATCAATGACAAGAGTGTGAAGTGACATGAGTCTCTTATGACAAGACGCAAGCACTTTAAAAACTATTCATCCCTCTCTTCCCCAGTGTGTGTGTACTGACTGTAAGTGGTATGATGTGATAGTGCTTACTGTTTGTTTAGGATTACAGCCCACTCTCAAGAGCGGATGGTTTGATTTGTAGGAGGAGGAGAGCAAGATCGCTCCTACACATACTCACATGCACCACAAAACGCCAATAACTTGAAAAAAACAGATTGCCCAGGAGAAGGTCAACGAAAAGTTAGCCGTTGTTTATCATTTGGTATGGAGTGAGTATTTTCTCTCGTCTACCAAACTGAAATATATCTGCGTCACGGATGCAATCTATTCCATAGAGCCATCTCTTGATAGTTAATTAGATGTCAGTAGCACAACCAAGGTAATTTAACCTTCATCAGCCTGTATCACATGAGAAGATAATGTTAGGGAATTATTCATTGCATATTTGAGTGGAACATGTAAAAGCTTTACTTACAGATTCTAGGCTTAAGTGAAGATGAACGAATAGAATGCGAAATTCCAGTGTTAGTAATTTGTGAAACACTGAGGTTATGTGGCAGCAACTCACTTGAACCCCCCTTTCCCCAACACACACCCACACCCACACACACACACAGATTTAGCACAAACGCTGACAATTAATAGTCATTCAGATCAAATGTGCAGTATACCGATAATACCTGAGGGCAATGTGATCAAAATTTCCCACCTAATGGTCAATAGAGTCTGGGTAACTGTTTGTGCAGGCCAAGAAACAACTGATTGAATCTTAAATTACTGATGTCCATGACATTCAAAACGCATTTATCTCAGAGGAGTCTGGAGCTAATAACCAAAGAACTGAAATGGAAAACAACATAGATAGGCTATACATACAACCCAGTGTATCATGATCAGAAAAAACACACTACCATTTTGATAACTTTGACTTAACTTAAAAATAAAACACTGCCGATGCATAGAAGTTGTAAAATAATCACATCCAACAATGTCTGTTTTGATTTGTCTCTGCTTTGCATTTCTAGTTTCTCAGTCTCATTTAAATAGTGTGTGCATAAGTAAGTCAAACCAGACAATAAGCAAATAAATGGTGACCTCAAATTGATCTTAACATGTTGAACTACTGCAAGGTGTTGTAGGCTAATCTAAAATGGTGTGGCATTGTTTTCAAGTTAATATAATTTGGACTTGAAGTACAGCTTGGTCATATCAATAAGAACCATACTATAATCGGTTGGTATTGATATGATGTGGTTTAAATCAAGATACCAATGCCTTATCATCAGTTTGCATATCTATAATATTTTTTCAAGCTGACAGTTCTAGAAATAACAAATATAAAAAAGCCTATTAAAAAACTTAAATTTGAGTAAATAGCCTACTTTACAGATGCAAGATAATCGGTTACAAAAAAAAGTATTAACAAAAGTAAATAAATATACCATAATGTAAGATAAGACCACCATAAACTCGACACTCACTACCACACATTGTGAAGGAACAAGTGTGAATATTGTAATATGTGTGACTGCTCTGTCATTTGGGACGGGTCCCGCTCCGTCCCAGCAGTGAAATTGTCTGTGTGACCAGTAGGGAGAGACAGTGAGATGGGCGTTTAGACTAGTGGTTGGGGCTTTTTTTGTGTTTGTGTTGGACTGGATGGGAGGGAGCAGCAGCCTCAGTACCAGGCACTGCTCTCCCTCACTACTGACTGGATAGTGGAGGAGGCTGCTACATGCTGCCGCCGCCGCTCCTGCCTTTGTTGTAGAGGGATCTTTTGTCACCGCAGCAAAACTTGTGCCACGGATATTCTTTTCTATTTTGCCTTTATTTCTTTTTATATTTTTTTTACTACACGGATTCCGAAGGGGGACATTAAGCAGTCGCGGGCGTAACAATGCACTCACTACACGAGGGCAGCGGTCTGTTTCTGCTGGCCGTCTTGGCAGGACTGCAGGTAATGTAATTTCAGAGCGGTTCCGAGCAGAGTTTCACCGGACAGTTTAGGTGCTTTTTGTGAGGTGGCGATGCTATATGTTGAGTTACGAGCGACAAGCGGCGTCGAGCTGCTAGCTTTCCAACAGGCACTTTACATAGCGTGCAGTTTAGATACATTGCCATGAATATACCAAGAAATGTAAGATAAAGTAGGTCTAGCACGTGCTGTAATGACTGGCTAACGGTTATTTGCATTTGTATTACAAGTATTCTCACGAGGTGCTGTGTTACACTACTACGCACATAAACATGTATACTTTCATCTAAAATAGTTCAAATTTGCAATGACGTAGACTGATTTATGAGTTCATATAACGTTGGCTGAATATTTTATCGGAAGTTGGGCGATACAGGCCCACGTTAACCTAGTTCTCACTTGGTTATATTTAGTTTAGATTGAATATTTATGTAGATGGCTGCAGCGTGTCCGTGTCCCCCGGCGAGTTAATTGCTTCTCCGGTAAAAGCCGTTATGAGCAACAATGAAAAGTAGCCTACTGTAAAACAGTGTGGTTATGTATAGCCTAACTACATGTAACCAGTGATGGTATAGTAATTGTTGTTGAAGGAACATTACACTGTAGCCTAATGAAGCGTTTTGGGGGAAATTATTGTCTTTTCTTTACTATGCTAGGCTACATTGTTAAAACCGTGTCCCTTTATCAACAAAATTATAGCAGCCACACAGGTAAATAATGCAGTTTGGGTAGCTGAAATAGTTGTTTGGGGCTGGCGTCTAAATTAACACTTATACATACTCAGAAATGTACATCATGGTGCCATTGTTGTAACGTGCTAGAATTCCAGCTCTGCTCCCCCCTCCATCTCGACAAGCATTTTCCATTTAAATTCCTCTGATTAAAAATGGCAAGTGGCACGGATACCCACAATGCTCTTTTCAGCAGGACTCCTCTCGTTTTACATTCTTTTGAGAATGCATGCAAAAAAACAGGGCCCTTCTTAGGAGCTGAATCAATGGTGAGGTTGTGTGATGGAGTATATTTGGACATGCCTGGACATTTAGTTATCATCTGCATGTAGTTAACATTAGCATTAGTCCCTCTATATTTGTGTTGACACCCTAAACAGAGTTTTCCTTTTCAAAATGATGCCAAGAAAAAAGCACTGTATTGATCACAGTGATCGCCTTGCAGTTTCTTTAGACACCATCAGTTATGTATTGCCCATCAGACATAAACACATACATGTTTATTCCCACAGTGGGTCGTTAGCATTTTTACTTTTCATTTATCGCTTTGTTCCTGTACTTCAAAGTAGAGTGTTTGTCTAGAGCAGTGTGTTGATTGTGGGGGCAGAGTGAGAGAGTTGGTCATATAACCCTACCCTGTGCCTAGGCCCCTCCAGAGGCACAAATGGAGCTTGTTCTTGCCTAGCCATGCTTTTTGGCTAATGCTTAACCCTTTTGGCCTCATTATCCTAATTGCGGTCCCTGCTATAAAAACAACAGATGCTTTTGTACAACTGCAGGGACTTCAGAACGTGACCAAGTGGTTTTTGGAGGCAAGAGAGTGTATTTTTAAGGTTGATTTATGACTTATTGTTGCCCTCCCCCCAACATTACAGATTGCAGCAGAGGGCAGGGGCACCCCACCATGCAGGCCAGGCTTCTCTGAAGATGTATACAAGGTTGTGGTGCCAGATATCACAGAGAAAGGACATCCCCTTTTCAACGGTGAGTGGTGAAATATTCCTAGTGCCTGCTGTGCTTGATGCTCATTATGTCTGTTTGTTTGAGTATGCGTATGTGCATGCTTGCCTTCATGTGTTAGATTTCAGGGAGGATCAGAACAAGCCTGACATATTTAAACAATTAGCTTCGGTGTAGTTGTGTTGTATTGCAAGTCATGTAGCTTGCCTTGTAAACCAGCTCAAATGTGGTTCAACTTAGCTATACACGTAGCTCCTGTCAATTTTGCTTTCATGCTTTTTTTTTCTCAAAGCAGACATAAACGTTAGCAGATTGTTACTTAAATACTAGATCATACATTGTGGCTAAATAGTTTGTGTTTTTGTAATTTGCATTTTGTGGCGATAAATATTAACGGCTGGCTTTGTCATTAAAAGTAGGAAAACCTTGTTGATTGCACTGGGGACTTGTTGCAATGACTAAAAAAGTCAATTACACACAGATTTGAATACATAAGCAACTTTAATCAAGCAAATAACCTAGCTATTAAACATTCCATGCCTCGTGCTGGTGCATTAAATTATTTCAATTACCGTATGCCATTATCTTGCATTTGGCTTCCAACTAATTCAACATCACTTCAGTATAGATTTGAACCATATGTTTCTTAAAAAAACTTGTATGCCTAAAAGTTCCTGCTAGAATCATATGGTAATGTATCCATTTGCAGTGTTATACTGCTAAGCCTACTCATGGGCAGTAATAACAGCTATTTAAGTATCTTTCAAAATGTTTGTTACAGCAATGGTCTTTCTGTGGGAAACTCAGATGCGGTAGGTAGGTGTGTGTGTGTGTGTGTGTGTGTGTGTGTGTGTATATATATATATATATATATATATATATATATATATATATATATATATATATATATATATATATAACCTTGTGCATACAAGAAAGTGGAAAAAAAATCTATATATATTTTTGCAGTAGCCCATTACATTGCAGCAGGCATGACCAATACTGCCTCTTTAATTTTGGCAAAAAGAAGATGCAGCTACCATGAATGAGTATGCAGGCCTATAGACCGTAATAAAAACTGGAATATATCACCAGTGTGCTATTAGAGAAGTTAGTCTTGAGGTCATTTGGACCAGAAAACATTCTCACTTGTGTTGGATTTCACAGTGTGTGCCTAAAACTTGCACGCTGCTGTTGGTGTGAGTCAAATAGGAGGAGGGGGAGGTAGCAATGTCGAGAGAAGAAAAGAGAGAGGGAAGAGAGTGTTTAGATGGGTGGGTACAGCTTTCACTAGGCTTTACCTTGTGCACAAGTTTCCATTTGATCCTGCAGGTGATGGATTTCCCTCTTTTGGCTTGTGGATGAGCCGTGACTGGGGGTAATCAAGTTCCCTTTTGTTTGCCCCCCCCCCACACACACACACTACCCCCCTCTTCTCTTTTCTCTGCCATCCCCTCCCCCAGCGAGTTGTTTCTCTGTGGACTTTTCCTTGACAGAGAGGGGCACTCCGGTGTCATTGTAATGCAGCAGAGCTCAGCAGCGTGGGATGATGTTAATGAAACTGCATTCTCTAATGAATAGCTCCTGTGGCATGTTTTGAAAGACAAAGCCCCCACATTGTGGAGAGTAGGCACAAAGTTTTTCAACTTTGCTTTCACCATGCTGGTTTGGGATTATTGTTTTTAACCAGGAGCTGAGCTGAGCTTTTTATTATATTGATGCTCCTGTAGCCACATGTAGCAGGCTAATGCTTTACATTTCCTTGAATTTCATTAGCTTTGTCAATTATGCCCTGGAAGGCTTTAGATAATGAATAGAAAAGCATTAAGTCAATCTTGTTGGAGACTTTTTATTAACCATAAGTGAAAGTCTGAACACATTTCAACAGAACACATACATGTTGTCATGTTATAAATTACTCAGTCAGCTAATTCTAGTACACATAGCCTAAACTTCTCCTCTTGTTATTGGTTGGTAGTTTAGCTTATTTAAAATAGGACCTGCTTGAATATCTGTGTAATATCATCTGTACAGTGTGTGAGGTGTCAGTAATATGAGTCCCTTGCTCGTATTGTATTGCTTTTGACCCCAGTATATGCATGAGACACAACGGGGGTGAGCTGTTAAATATCTTGTCCCATTTAATGGCAGTCACTCCTTTTGTTATTGATCAAGAGAATACACATCCTGCAGTCTGTAAAACCTGGAAATGGGGGGCAGTTATCAGGTCAACAGCTGACATTGTGTGTGCTAAATTGAATACATCCTGTGGATTTGATTATGGCAATTGTGGCCAACCAGTTAACATAGCTGCTTGATTGTAAGATTTAATCACTTTCCCGGGGGCGTAAAGTAGACCTTCACTGTTAGTTGGCCAAGTGAAGCCCCATTGATTTTAGATAGATTTGTTAAAATGCATATCTTCAAAGTTGCTTGGCAGAGAAGCACAGAGAAAAGCCAGGAAGGACAATTATTCTTCTAAGAGAACTCCTCTCCAATGATCCATTAAAGGGAGGTTACACTCATTGTTTGCAAATGGAAAACCAGATCAGGATTAGGGGGTTACCCACTGTCTACCCTCTGGGGCCCATATGACCTTGCTTTTAAGGTTGGAATATTTGCTCTGGCCTGAAACTGAGTGGAAAGAAACAACCAAACATAGTTACTCATTATCAGACCATCATACAGATAAAAGCGGCTGAAGGCTTTTAACATTTTAGCAGTGTTTCCACTTATCTTGTTTAGTTGCTTGATAAAGTAACTTGTTTTACTAAATTGCATTTAATTTCAGGTAGGCTGCGCCTGCGGGAGGTTTGCCTCTGGGTGACTAATGGAATTCTGGTGGCTTTGGAGAGCTGACACACATTGTACAGTTGTTTTTCAGATGAGGCCTTTAAAGCGGGGTTGCAAAGTGAGTCAGTCGGAGCATTATTCAGCAGAGGTTTCCCTCCCTAAAAACTGGGTTAATGAAAAGCCCAAAAGCCTAATTGAGCTTAATACACTCTCTTATGCGGCTGTTCTGCCATCCCTACCCCCAACCATGTATTCTGCTTTCATTTTTCTTTCCTCCACCCCACAGCCCTGTGTCTTGCTTCTTTTTCTTGACAATTATGCGAGCTCTGGTGATGAAAGAAAAGTATGTCTATAGCCTGCTTTAGCCTTGGTTCAAGTGCTTTAAATGTGAGTGTGTCGAGAGGGTCCGGGGGGGCGGCTCCACAGATGAGTTGGTGGGAGGGATTTACAGTTGACCAGTTTAATAATGTGATTGAAACAATTAATGTCAACGTCAGCAATTAGAACATGAAGTGGAAAGCGCTCTTGGGCTATATATATACATATATATCAGAATTTTTCAGTTAATCTATCATCATGCATAATTACCCCTCTTTGCTGTGTTTGTTTAAGGGAAACCTTTTAAACAAACTAAATTTCACCTGTTTGACAAGAAAAACATTGTTCATGAAATCCTGACTGAACACAGTTTTATGTTGTTCTGGTTCTGGGTACAGCTGGGGCTACTCAGATGTGTTTAAGGGGCCCCAGTGTTTGGAGAGACGTGACCCTGCTCGACCCTCTCCTGTAAACTGGGCCAAGTACTCAGCAACATACTCAACCCCTTTTCCTGCTCTCAGGTTTGGGATGAGGCTGTTGGGGGTTTTCTGGTGAGGTATAGAGTGAACGACCAGCTAAAGAGGTCCTGACCCTTTACCAGGGAGGCACCACTGACTCATGTTGTTCTGACCTACAAAGTTGATTGGTCATCACATGGAGAAACGGGGCAAACGCAAATAACAAAAACAGGTTTTCATGCAGTCTATAGTATTTTTCCTCCATTATTGCCTTTGTTTTAAGGATCAAAGACTATAAGGGACTGTCTGTAGAATATTGCAGATTTTCAATTTTATATAGCTCTGTTTATTGAATTATTCAGTATAGGTTGATAACTTTGAGGAATAGCGTGGAATAGAGTATGTGCTGAAGCCCAGTGTCAGCCATTGAGATCTTTGTGTTTGAGGTGCACAAGGGTCTGCATTGATGTCTGTGCTAATGCTGAATAATTCAATAGTCAAACATGACTTTCTTAATATTCAAATCCCTGTTCAAGATGAGATCCATGAGCACCAAGGAGCCATCATACAGCAGATGAGAAAAAGGAAGAGGCACATGAGACACTGTGAAGCTCTTCGTTTCTCATTCTATAGCAGCTGCTGCATGTTTCACATATTCTCATTGCCATTGTGGGAAAAAACAGAACTGATATAAGCTGAAGCTTTCTCTTTTTGATGGGGTTCAAAGTCCAGCTCTTTTTTAAATTTGTATTAGCTAAGGCAGCAGTTTTGGTGTAAGTTTGTTTGTAACAGTAGTCCATCCCCCCACCCTAGATCAATGAATTCAGGGTCTTTGTTTGCAGTGATCGATATGTTGTAATGAATGCTGCGCTCCAATTCCCATCTAAAGCCTCACTGGTGGGTTGGCGTTGAATTTGTTTTATTCTTTATTGTTATCAGCCTGCATTCATTCATTTTCATCATTTTCTCCCTGGGAGCGCCATGGCCTAAATAACCACCACACATTGTGACGTCAGATTGAACCTTGGCAGTGCATGGTTTTGGGAAGTAACCTTTGATACGCTTGCCTCCAGTAAAACAAGGCAGCGGCGGTCGAGTGCTAGTGTTAGGGCCACCACAGACGTTTGTCAGAGGATTGCAGCTCTGTTTCAGTCCTAAGGCCATATCGTAAAAATGAAATAATAATGTTAGCATATTAAAACAAGTGCACCCATATGTGGCAATTTATGGGTGGGCTTTCTGAGCCTACTGGATGGCATGACAGGAAAAGACATTTTATTTATGTCTGACCCTTTAAAGGCGCTAAGTTCTTAACTAAACCAAATGTTAGTCTGAAAGGAATCCCTCCACATTTGGAGGCAGGCGGCTACTTGAGTAAGGGCTAAATGTAGATAAAGTATTTTGTAGAGGGCTGACATTATCCTGATGGCTCCTCATCACCTCTGTTCATATCGCTCTTATCAGCTTCAGGCCCTGCCCTCTGCTATTGGCACCTAACAGTGTGTGGCTCTGACATTGGGCAGTAGTTAAGGTGTCCCTCTTTCATGCCTGTTTGAATGTGTGGGGGGTTGTCCTTGGAATATAATTAGCTTGTTCAACCCAGATGGCTCTTGGTGGTGGTGTTGAAGTGTATGGGCAGCTCCTGGTGACAGAGGTGTCAATAACTAGCTGTTAGTAAAGCCTGATTTACCCAGTCTGCCTCTATCAACGCAAGATTTGACTGAAAATCAGCATCCAGACCACGCTGTATAATCCGACTGTGACTACTTAAATGTAGATTGTAATTTATTTTTCACGTTTGCCAAATCAAACTGTCATTGTCGATTATGATCCACAGAGACTGGATACAGATCAGTAAAGCAGACCTTTCACTGTATGGCTTCTTCACACAGTCATGTGAAGGTTAGAGGGGTGTTATAGGTTATTTGGTTCTAGATCACACCTCGGCCTCTCATCCATGATGCTGTATTGTTACGGTTTTAAAATTGATGTGTGTGATTCCATCTAAAAGACTGTCAAAAGAAAAAAAGAGTGATTTATTCTTTTAAATTAATAATTTGTGTTTGCAGTTTGTCGTGTGTGAGAGGGACCTGCATTCTTCATGACTGGTATTTTGTAGCTGGCACACTGGTTCTGATGTGTTTTAGTTCATATAAAAAACACCCAGGACGTGCATAAGATGAGCCCAATATGTAATGAGGCTGTGTATAAATAGCCATATTGACCTGACTTTCTGCATATGTGCCTCCTTATAACTCTGCTAGTGTTATTTTTCATAACGTAAGTGGAATGCTAGAAGAAGTGAGGAAACAAAAATGCCAGCTTGCGCCTTGAAGACAATTCATCAGCACTATGGAGTGAATTGTTTATTTGGGACTGATTTGTGGATTTCGGTGCCATTTTTCTTCTGTGGGACAGCCTCTTTTGGCTGGTCAAGCAAACAGCTCCATATCTCTTTCCCAGATCCCGTCTCTACAAAGAAATCTCTGTTTGCAGTGTTGCCCCAGCTGTTTATTGTGCAATACCCCCGTTCGATTTTGCCCACAGTTTCTCTCTCATTTAGCTGGATAAAAGTATAGAGAGCCTTGGCCACTCCCAGTCCCTACTACTCTCTCTCTCTCTCTCTCTCTCTCTCTCTCTCTCTCTCTCTCTCTCTCTCTCTCTCTCTCTCTCTCTCTCTCTCTCTCTCTCTCTCTCTCTCTCTCTCTCTCTCTCTCTCTCTCTCTCTCTCTCTCTCTCTCTCTCTCTCGTTAAATCTTTTGTTCTTAAGGCGAGACGTTTAGCTTCAGCTTTGTTGCTTCAGCTTTGCTGCTTTTAGACAAGAATGCATTCACTTACTGCCCAGACGTAAATTCAACAGCACTGAACGACAGACAAAAGGCAGACACAACGTCTTTGTGTACAGGGTCAAACCGGGAAGCTAATGCTCAAATGAATATATTAATGAGAATTCGAGCAAACATAGAAAATAGAAACAGAACTAGTCTTGTGTTTAGCCTTTTACTGTATGCGAGTGACACACATAGCTCACATTTGTAAACCTCATGCTGTGTTCAAGAGGCTACATGAATTGCCACACTATTATTCCTCCGCCAACAAAAGAGAAATTTGAAGCAGGGACACGCTAATTGACCCCGATACTGTAACCATGTTCACAAAAGCCAATATCCTGCCTGGGAAGAGATGTCTACCTCCCGCGGGCCACGCCAACTATTGTGTTCCGGCAGAGGCTTCAATTTCAACGCACCAGCCTCTCTGGACACTAGCCGCTGACAAGTCGCTAGGTCATATCTCGTGACATTCTCCATGCATCCTCCTTTTATCTAGCCTTTTCTTTCACTTCCGCCACTCACGTCCCTCCCTTCCCCCCTGCCACATGTGTGCTTTAAGATGGAAGAGCTCCCTTGGCTCTGTGCAATGATTGATGGGACTTAATTGAGGAATGCAAGGACAGTACTGCAGCATTTAGTCCCTTATTCTACAACTGAGTTTGTTTCTTGGAGTGACCTTGGTTGCTTCATTGCTTCAGTCATGAGTGTGATTTTAGTAGTTTTTGATAGATGGCTTTCTGAGGTTTTGCGGAGATTGTGCTTCTTTTTTTTTTAAATAATGGTTTCTTACGACAAGTTTTCCTTACACTAACATATATATATATATATATATATATATATATATATATATATATATATATATATATATATAAGGCTAAGTCCCATTCACTATTGCATATCATTCCAGGGACCTGTGGGGTGATAGTTATTTCTATTTTTTGCTTGTCTTACAAAATAAAGAAAATAATTACTTTTATTGATAATTAATTAATCTTTTCATTTAATGTTGATTGGATGGGGGATTGGGAACATTGCTTTTCATTTCCCCCTCCCAACTGTTGGCTCATCAGATAAGCATATGTAGCCCGGCATATTACTTGTCCCAAGTGATCTACTGTTACCGGGCCTTGCTGACACCAGTGTCTGCCATCACCACATGGATATTATGATTGACCTGCAGCAATTTCTAGCCTCCATTTGAGGGCACACTATGGCAGTAAGCAACATATCGCTCTGCGGCTTGCGTCGTCTGAGTTTATATTATCTCTGCCTCTGTCGATATTTACTGAGGCATTAAAGAGCGTGCAGCATGTCGCCACTTTATTTCCTGTAGCACTGCCTGCTCAGCAGGACTGGGGCTAGCGGGGTGTAGATTCTTACTGAAGGATATAACTGCTGCTACAAGATGAAGGTCTGCTAATTTCTCAAAACATGTTGAGTTGGACCTAGTCTCCACAAATGAGGTGGCTAAGTCAAAGGCATTTGCCGTAACAGTTTAATTGTGATTTTGATGAAAATGTCTCTTGTTGAAATTACTTTCTGCCTCAAGTTGTAAGCACAATGAACACAATTGTGTAAGAATACAATGGTTGTATTATCAGTTGCTACGAGTTGCTGTGTTCATTAATCAAGTTACACTAAAGATTGCAAGAACAGCAAGACTCACAACAATTTAAATCTCTTTACTAGTTTCTTGTTTTCTTTGGCTCTCCGCCATTTAATCCAGGGCAGGTAACATCGGCGTCTGTGAGGTTGTGAGCTGGGAGAACCTGTCTGTTAGAGCTGCATGATTAATTGCGTTAAAATCAATATTTGCATTCATAACTCTGAAATCTCATTCGTACATGTTGAGTTTGGATTAGCAGGAGATCAGTTTTATTAAGCCAAAGACTGCCAATTTCTCCCTAAATTGCAAATTGAGATCAAAATAAGTCATAAAAAAGAAAACCCACTGGTGGGGAGGAAGAGGATATAAATGAATCCAATCCAGTTCTAAGATAAACATGCTTAACGTCAATCAAATTAAAGGTTAAAAACTTCCAGAAGTAAGATGTGAGATGATGATGATGATGACAGGTCAAAAAGAACACTGCAAGCAAAACCTAGTTGCAGCAACACTGTAAGCTAATGCACACAAATGTGTTCAATAATAACCGTAATAATAAAAAGCGATCAAGGCCATAAAAAGTACCAGAAAATCTCTGCTGCCTGGAGGATCTAATCTCTTGGTGTTTGGAGGAGAAAAACAAGTAGTCTCAACAAAAATGTTCACGGTTGTAGTGTTTGGAGGGCTGTTGCATTGCATTGCATTGCATTGCATTGCATTGCAGTGTTGTGTTACAGGCCTTGCTATTTTCTGGTAACTTTTACTGTGCTTTTTAACCATAATAAATAAAGCAAGTATAACCCGTCCCCATTCCAAAGAGTTGTGATACAATGTTAATATAAAAAATTGTGCGCCTTAACATTTGTTTCTCTAAACTGTTTCTGTAAACAGAAATTCCAAAGCCTTGTCTGTTTTTTGGTGTTTTATGTCCTAACACTATGACCACTGTACACTCGGCAACATTAACATAGATTTACAAATGTTTACCAGCATCACACATACCTTCCATCGGATTCCACCCAAGTGCAATACACTCAATCTTATATAGGTCCTGTGTCAGCCCTTCACTCTCGCACTAAGTGTTCTAAGCACTGTGACCTTTGTAGAAGATAAGCTTCCTTCGGCTGACTCGAAGAGTTTGAAATAACGGCCTCAACCATTAATTTATGGCATTGCTAACCATATGAGGGCTATGAGCCAAGGTTATTGACCTTTCACGCCTGTCACTAGTAATAGAGGGAGCCAGGCCCAGGAAGAAAATGAATTGGGCTTATTAAGGAGCTGGGCTTTGAATTAAACTGAAGGGGCAACTTTATTCTCCAGTTTTCTCTTTCATTTAAATCATTACTTTTTTTAAGCTGTTTGACCAATTGTCTTCTGTCAAAGCAGAAATTGAGAGCACATACAGCAGGAGTTACACTGAATAATAATGCTCCCCTGAATGTGTGTGGGAGAGACCAGGGTGCAGTGTGTGAAATGCCTGAAGGATTAACACTTGGAGCACAAAACACATTACAGCAGCACATCTTCAACTGAGGTCATTATTATCAGATCAAGGCCTTTGTGGGTTTAGAATCACTAATCAAGGTTTGTTGCAAAGGCGATTTTACTAGACAGACATCACAATTTTAGTTCAATCACAAATCTTTTAGTCTTTGTGGGTATTTGCTCGTGATTTACCTGTAGATGTTTCGCTGTAAAACAGAGGAGGAAAGCTGAACAGGCAGAAAACCATTAGAATAAAATGAAGCATGTAAAGAATGTTGTGTGGACTGCAGAGAAACAGAGCCAAGGACAGAGAAGATTGAGCGCATGTTATTTCAGCCCCATCCTCCCTCAGAGCTTCAGTCTGTAAAACCTGGTGGGAGGCGAGGGAGGCGAGGGAGGCATGCATTTATATTGGATCAACATGCTATGATGTTATTTTTCCAGCTCTCTACTTGTGTTTATAATCTTACCCGGTCCCTTATGGGGTTCAACAAAAAACATTTTTATTGACTCTGGAGGAGCTTCTCTATGCCTGATGCATTGTTTGTACATAGGACCACACTCATGTCCCAGTGGAAATAAGCAATAGCCTAGATAAAAACCAAATGTGTATTATAATGTGCTTTTGTTATTAGAGGATGTCCCCGGTGTGGTCCAACTTAGAGGACATTTTTAATATTGTACATTGGTTCCGTTAATACCTATAGGCTAGCTCAGATATTTCAAGTGGGCTTAGCTATAACCTCATTTGGAGTGAACTCCTGCTGCTTCAGCCACCCTCTCTAGTATTCATTTAGAGGAGCTTGTTGAATATTTCAAGTGTTTATCTGCAATGAGAGCCAGAGGAATTTTAAAAGAAATTTTAAGAATCATGTAGATTTTGTGTGTGGAGGGGGGGGGGCACATTTGCATACTGAGGTGGACTACTTATCACAATGTACATTATGGAAAAAAGTGATCTTTGCCTTTGGGTAACAAGGGTATGTATAAGTGGAAGGGCTATTTTGGACCTTAAAAGCTCCCTATCGCAAAAGCTTATACCTGGAGCTGGGACTGTGGACAAGTGGGTGCCAGCTGATTGGGGGGTAACATGCACTGAGTATGATCACACTGCAGCCAAATATAGTTGAGTTACAAAAGAGGTTTGACTGCAAGTCAATCACAAACTTTCAGTATGAACATCAGTCATTAAGGTTTCAGTCGACTAAGACATGTAAGTCAAAGATTCATTCTTTCTTCGTCCCTGGGAATCCTTCAGGTAAATGATGTTTGAGAAACTATTTGACAGATTTTGCAGTTCAATCATGTAATAGATTAACTACTTACTAGTCGAAAAAGAAGTTTCTTAGCCGAGAACAGTTCTAAAATAAGAACATTAACACTCAGGTTGACATGGCATTATTACTTCTTTATTTAGTGTTTGTTTGGAGAAACTCCCCCACAGCCAGTGCATACACACACACACACACACACACACACACACACACACACACACACACACACACACACACAAATGTTTCCCCTCTGTCTTAACAAGAATGTGTTGTCTAGGAAAGCTGACATCAAAACACACAAACAAGGCTTTGTTCTGCATTTACTAGGGATGCATGGATGTATTGTTCGGTTCATTTCAGATTTCAGTCAAAAATAAAGTTATTGGGGGGGACCCCAGTTGGCATGGTTGGGGTGCCGAATGTAGCTGTCTCGCTTTGCAGTGTAAGAGCCCTACAGTTTTAGTGTAACTTCACAATGACGTAAAAACTGGTGGATAAGTGGCGTCTGTGGGCAAGTACTGTGCAACACATGTGGCTTATGCTAGCGGCAATCCTTCCAATAGGATGTCGCATTTACGAAGACATCACACCAGTAAATTTTTTGACAGCACAATAAGGATAGAGTCAGGTAGGACACAGCAACTCCTTCTCCCCGCAGCATTTAAACAGGTCATTCCAAACCATTGGGCAAATTTATAGCGGAAGATATGGGGTCGTGGAGGATACAGGTTTTCAGCATATGATTAAAGTAAAGTTACACAATTCAGCAATACAGTAAATCATGAATTTCTATTTTTCTGGTAAAGGAACATTAAAATAGAATAACAGAACAGTGTTGTTTTCAAAATCTTGTACACTGTGTGTTTGGGTTATTTTGCACTTAATTCATAACCGGTGTTCCTAGCCATTATTTTGTCAAGGCAAAATAAATTGGATAGATTTTGTACTACATAGTACATGAGAAGTTGACTTTAGACTTCAATATTACCAATTATACATAGTGTTTAATCCAGGGGCCAGTACTACAGTACATCTGCCTAACTGAATATAAAGAGATAAGGCCATTGAATCATCACAGTTTGAAGATGATTTGTGCAGTGTTCTGCCACTTCTAACTTTAGCAGTACAATCTTGCAGGAAAACAGCGTGGCCATTGTTGCTTTTAATGGTAGACAACTTAACAAGCAGAGCCCTTTCACGCGGAGCACCTTATGAACAGGGCTGTTGCAGGCATTAAAGGGTGTGTGAGTGGCAGGAGGTGTTAGACCCTGCTGACAGCTGTAACTGCATTCTATGAAAGTTGACCACAGCCAATGCAGTGTCTAGCCTCTCCTCAACCTATCCTCTGATCCCTGGCACTCATTTATCGGCGTGTCTGCAGTGCGCTTGGAAAATTCAATTGCACCAGCATTGATTTGCATGTATTTGAAATAAGGCGGTCCAGACACTGGGCATATGCAAGTTAGAGTTTTGTCTTTTACCCTTTTTTTCTTGCATTTCCTCTCCATTTCCATCCCTATCTCTTTCTCTTTTCTACATCTTACAAATCCATTCTCCTTGTACCACACAGGCAAGGAGATGGTTCCTTAGCCGCTTACCATGCCTTCCACCAGACCAACAAAGGGTCTAAGCATGTGTACACTACACAGGCAGCTGTGCACCACTGTTAAACTCCATTCTGTGTGGGATAAGTGGGGATTGGCATGTAGGCTGGCCGTCAGAGCGGGTTTCATCTGCTCAAAATTGCGACAGCTGGGCAGAGCTTTTTCACTCCTCCCTTATGAAAAAGACAGATATGAATGAGACATAGAGAGACAGGATAAGAGGAGGGACATTAGAGTGGGGTAGCCACAGCTTCATGACTGTGGCTAGGGGCAAGCAAATGTTGGCACACATGTTATAAGTTAGTGCTGACATAACTGTTTTTAAGAGTGGCCTAACACATTAAAGATGTGTGGCTGGCTCATCTACTTTCTTTCTTTAGTCTTTATGCTGTAAACACTGCGCCGTAATGGAAGGAAGGGCATAAGAAGAGTAATTTATGTGAGGAGGAGAAGCCTGAGATGAGCTCTCCCTCTGGGATTAATGGGAGCCTCTGTCTCTGTTCACAGGAAATATGAAAGGCCCTTTGTTGGTAAAGGGCTTGCTGCTGCCAGCAAATAACTACCCCGTCATATCGAAAGTCCCCCAACCTCTAAATTCATTGCCTCCTCTACTGCTCATCCTTCACCCCCTTTTTTTTTTTAAAAGCCTATGTGTTTTCTGTCAAAGTTGCTCATTTATGACGTTACGCTGTGCCTGCTGTACAGAAGCCCAGGACATACTAGCTCACGTTGTTGGTATTCATTGTCACTTCTAGAGTTCCCGGTCATTGGGTGAGCAGAGGGAAGAGTTGGACAAATAGTGCTGTACAGGTGGTGATTCATATTTTCACCATGTTTAGTCTTTTCCCTCTCATGTTTTCTGTCTGATGTGTTTAATTCCAAGACTCACTATCATATCATGAATAGAATAACTAGTTTGCTGTGGTTAATGTGTGACTAGTGGGCTGTGCTGGTGGTAATGGTTTATTTTTAGTCTTGATGCCGGTGAGTGTTGGTCTGCCGGGTGGCTATGCATACCTCCTTAGGCTACGCTAAATAAAGTCTGGCCTATCAGTGAGGGGGAAATGAGTGGTTGGCACTACACGGTGTGTCTTTCATCAGGTCACACATTGGTCTCCTCACACCTGCGGCTCAGGACAGGAGGGTGAAAGGCTGTTAGCAGGTGTTAATTGCTAAAAAAGACTGTAGAGCACAATGCATGATACTGTGTATAGTTTTGTATTGCCTCTTGCTCTCACTTGAGCTGATATTTCACACTGCTAAGAATAATTTCTGAACAGTTGTTTTAATTTCGCATCCACACCTAAGTGAATAACATATTTCACAATTGATTGTTCTGTTCTTGGTCTGCCTTGCATATGAATTTCCTCTTTGCTCAGAAACTTTCATGAAGTACACAAATGAATGTTTATGTACTCAAATCCTCTTCAGTGTCTGAGCTTACCAAAACTCTATTCTCTATTACTATAACTATACTCTATACTCCTATAACTCTATTATTTTCCCTCACATGTACAGCCTTTTATTCCATTAAAAAAAAATCATTTACTTGGACATTGCTAGGAAGAAAAAATGTTTACCAAAACATCTAACCATGTCACCCGAAATATTTAGAACAGACTGATGTGTGAAGAAATAGCAGTTGAATTGATGTTGTTTCAAAATACCATACCCCTTTCCTAAAAATATATAATCTTACCTTAGATTAAAAAGAATGGTCACAGTTGTTTTGAGCTGTCCGTGACAGTTTCAGCTGTGTTTGCCCTGCCTCGGGAGTTCCACAGTGAAAGCAGAGAATCTATTTGCTCCATATTGACTTCCCCAAGCTGTCTCCAATGGATTTGGCATGGATAACGTGGTTGTGTTTGTAACGAAAGGGGGGAGGGGACTTAATAAAAGCAGAAGACCCCCAACTGAAGTAAGAGGGAAGAAGAATGAAATGAAGAAGAGGGGGACTTAAATGAAGAGGGCTCAACTTGGCAAAGGCAATGGGTTGTCAGGGACAACTAATATGACTCTGCCTCTCTCTCACCCTCCTCTCATGAAAGCTCAGATGTATGTGTATAGTAGGACTGAGAATGAGCCTGACATTGAAAGGGTGAAACTAAATACACACATTGGATGTCTGCCTTATAAATGATTTATAATTAAGTTTTTCTGGGCTCTGCTTGGAGTGTAGATGGAGTCGAGCTTTAATGAGCTTCATAGCTTCATGTTATTCTATGCTTTAATTGTAATACTGAGGACGCCATTCATTTGTTTAATTTACTAGACTGGGAGCCGATGGCTGAGCCGGCATGGTGGGGGGGAGTTTAATGGCCATCTTCTGGAAAGGATAAGGCTTATTAGGTCTGATGGGCCTCCTGTCTCATATAACCTAATGCGACTATGATAGACAGAGGATTCTGGGTTTGGATACATTGGAACTATAAATCGGAGCATATTCCCAGGCCCTGGACTTTGTAATTGCCCATTAAGGGCCATGTTTGTAGATGGAGGGGCCAGATGTCCCTGATGTGGCTGAGGGTCCAACATGGGCTTTGAGGCAGCATGCAGTTAAAAGAGAGGAGGAGCATAGGCTGGACATCGCCCCTCATTAAAGTGACCTGCTCTCTGCTAGGAGACCCATAAAAAACCTTTAATGTTCTTACCAGAGATGCTCCACAATTTGCCCACAATTCCACAGCCGTAAAACAGAGAATTGAATTCCATATGAATTCTCTGCTGTCATAGCTCACGGCACCAGCTGTCTGTCCGTGTAAAAATCTAACCCTTGGGCGCCACTCCCTCTCAGTTTGGTGTATTCCATATGTTACATTGATCTTAAAAGCTTAGCTCCCACTGGTCTACTTGAGCAGAAGGCCTTAACCTGATTGAGTGGGACATATGCAAGGACAACATCAAACATTTCAGTATTTGGTATAATTTCACGTGACCCTGGTGATGTTATCCTGATTGATTTATGATGCAAATGGTCTTACTCATGTTACCACAGGCCTCATTTCTCATACGTATCCCCTCTTACTTAGTAAAAATACGTAGAGCTGTAATAATTCCAAAGGTTGCCATACAATTAATTGTCTTACTTTTCTTAAACAAATTAAAGTTTTGAATGAATCCCAGGATACATCTTTTGGTTATATCACTGTTATGTGACCCAGATAATGTCATAACACAAATACACCACCTATGAAGTAAAACATTTTTTTCCATCTATCCTTTTCATCAAGTGCCAACAAGTACCAATTGAAAATACATAGTCCGACCTATAATCACTCATAAAATTAAAATCTGGCATATCTAGACAAAATAAACAACTACCATCAACAGCCGTACCTCTTACCACCTTAGCTAATGTTAGAAATCAACTGCGGTTCAACAAAGAAGTCGCGATTATGTAAAAGAAATTGACAATAATGTAATAATTCTTACAGGCCTAAGTATACCTAAATGTGTATTTGGTACCATGGAACTGGCTGTCATGAAATGGTAATTGAATTTAATCCAGACAGATTGTCAGGGATAGTGTGTCAGTGTCACACTGCACATGCATGGCAGCACCCCTCCCTCTTTGAACACCCCATCTCTGTTGTTTTTGTCTGGGCAGTGAACTCCCCGTGCACAGCTGCCACCGGGTTACATCTTGGAGTTTCTGTAATGCCGATGACCTCCTAATGTAGATTCCAGTGAGGCAGAAAGGCAAATGTTTGTGCTTCCAGGTTTTTCTGGTATCCCGGGTCGCTACAGCTGTCACGTTATCCCCTTGCTACCCAAACCTTCCAGCTCAGGATGCAACACAATATCTGCTAGTCTCTCAGCTGCAGACACTATAAGATATCTGCTGTTATTTTGACAGAAGCCGGCACACTTTATCATTAGGCTTTTGGCACAATATCCCTCTTTGAGGCTCAAGTCACAACCGGAAAAAACAGCTGTTGTTATCACGGTAGAAATCTGATGTAATGCCATCATATTGTCATGCTCGCTTATTAATGCTAAATGAACTTTATATGAACTAGATGTTTTTTGAAATAGTACTCTGAATTTTATTCAGGCTAAAAGGTAGGAAACTCTCTGCTTAGCTACGTTTGGTTAGTGTACAAAAATCCTCCCACCAGGTCTTTAATTTCATTGTTTTCTTCTGTTGAATGTTATGGCCTTGTTTGTATGCTGGTCATAATGAGTGACAATGGGAATCTTATTTACACTAGATGGGTTTAGGAGTGTTGGCCAGCACAGTGGAAAGTGTCCCCCCTTTGCCAGTCTGTGTAGACCACACTGAGCTCTGTTTCTGACGGATGGGTCTTTTAATGTGACAACTGAAAGAAGCCCCACAGTTTTTGCCATGGACCAGGATACAATAAAACAGCTACTAGTAGAGCTCTGCTTTTACCCCCTCCCCTTTCTCTTTGTTTCACAAGGTTGCCTGCCTTATATTTTTTCTGCTCTTCTCCTTTCCTCTCCTCTCCTTTACAGCTCCTACTCTCGGTCGAAAACTGATATGCAATAGACCGCTTCAGGTTACAGTGCAGGCTGCAAGATTCTTTCATATGGTAAACTCGGTGAATAACGGGATGCAGTATAGGTGCGGGTATCTGGATGGAGGAACGCAGCACTAAGGGAGGAGCCACTCTCCCCTTTTGCCGCTAGGCTAAAAGCATTCAGCTCCTGCCCATTGTGAGTCCTCACTCAAAGGGATTTGTGATGGGGCTGATCTTTGACCCCTCTACGCCCACAGTATGTAAATGAATGTACAAAAGAGTGGGTCGATATAATCATTTTCAGACACAAACACAATTTATTTTGAGTATGTGTGCTGATTTTATTGTGAGTTTGCACACAATGATGGCATTGAAGCCAATGTGACACTTGCTTTAGTCTTAAAATGGACATGACATATTTCAGTCTCTTCTATACTACCACCTTAATACTCTGCTTCTCTCTCCTGTATGTGTGTTTGTGTTTACTGCTTACCAATTAGTGTCCTGAAGCATCTAAACAGCGTGGGGAGAAACGTGGACCTGTTGTCATGTAACTGAGCTTCCTCCATATGTTGTTATGGCACTGGTTGGGAAGGTAACTGTATCCCTCCCCCATGTCCAACCCCTTTCTCCCAAACGCCATTATTGTCCCTGTGCACAAAGGATGGGGGGGGGGATGAGTAACACAAGATGGAGCAATACGCTGAGGATCATGGGCAACGCCCTTTCCCAGACTGTATCTCCGTGTATCAACTGACCATTTCTGGTTGTAGGACTTTTACATTTCACACCAAATAAACAATGAAGGAAATACTGTGTTTGTCATTAGTCTGAATGGGTTCAACAGGAGTTTTCTGACCTGGGTCCTTGTCTGGTTTCTGCCTGCTTTGGTATAAACGGGTGAACACTAGTTATTACGCAACTATAGCATTGCATTATGGTTACCATAATAAGCCTCTACCACAGTATATAGTGGTGATAATTTCTACGTATGTCAGCCAAAAAAGGAATACGTTTTAGTAGCAAGAGATTGTCCTCAAACCTCTACCATTGAAACTGATATGAAGATGTGACAAACCGGTTTTGCACATAAAAGGACATAGGTGAGAGGTGTTGTAAAGTCAGAGCTGACCAAGTACTTGCACATGAATGATATGAATTAGGCTACATGTGGGTTGAACCTGTGTTCAGTAACTGCTTCATATTTTGCTTTTGAGTGTCAAAGGGACAGTAGTCCCCTATCAATGACTAATTAGTTTTAACATGCTTGTAAGAAAAGAAACTATTTATCATTTTTGTTTAAAAAGAGACTGAAAACCAGACTTTCCCTGCCTCTTGTGTGCAGGGTTAATGAACACAACAGCACCCTTTTATAGTAATGGAAGTTGCACAGCTGGACAAAATGGCTCTCAGTATTTAGCATTGTCTTTTTTACACCACCTCTCTGCTTTTATGTTGATTTTTGCTTAGTACAGTTATACACTTTATAACAGAAGGATGGCCTTCACAATCAATGAATTAAAAATGCTGTTGTACTTCTGTATATGTGTAGCTGTTGGTTAGTGCGCGTCTAGGTCTAAACGTGCGCAAGAGGAGCTGGGGAGTATTTTTTATACTCTTGACAGCTGATAGTCTAAAGCTGTACGGTCTTATAAACAGAACAATTCCCTGTGCTGATGGAAAAAATGTCTCTAGATACTTCAGCTTTACATAATAGAGTTAAATTGTTGATTTTAAATGCATAGGACTATGCCGTTACAGTGAACCTCACTGTCAAATACTATTTAACAGTTGCTGAATTGCACTAAAACATACAGTTGGCCAAGTATTTATTTTCTGCCTTTTGAATTGTGCTTTTGAATTATGTGGTCCCATAAGTACAGTGTCAGCATTTCTACATGTCAAAATGCATTTTATAATGTGTTTTAATTGTTTTAATCAATCCAGCATCTGCAAATCCATGGAACCGTTGCTTGTTTTTAAAACAGTATGCCTCTTATGTACTTGATTCAAACCATGTGTTGAAGGGGGTTGAAAGGGTTCTACAGCATCAACAGACACAGCTGGCTGGCGGTCTGTGATCTCATAACATGCCATGTTTGCCATATTTTGCTGTACTCGTCAGGCATGCCAAAGCCCTACCTCTGCTAACTAATAAGTTGCTCTCGGATGCCAGATCACAATGCTAATGAATAACCGTCAAAAGTAATCAGTTTTATACTTTCCTGAGAAAACAATATGGTAAATAAGACAATGTGGTGAGTTTTAGGGATACACACAACGTCACAGAACCGGTAAGCATACAAAAAGTTCACATCGATGTAATTCATGGGTGCCACAGTGGAATGTCTCTTCAATGTTCATATATAGTGTTAGCATGAGAATTACAGTCTGCATTGGCAGTAAGGTGACCGTGGACAGTGAGTTATAGCCTAACTGCTCTCAGCACTGATCATTAACAGGTCTAACACACTGGGATATTAAAGTTTGTTTTACTGCTCCCATCAACAACCATGCAGAACTATAGACATGTGTTATTGAATTCATATAATGTGAGTTATTAGGCCGTACATCTTGAGCGTCCCGTATATTGCCGGATCTGTCCTGTGTGGTCCTAGAGGAAATAGAGTAGCGGAGGACAACATCCTGGCTAATAAGCAGCTGTGCCATACCCCGACCACAGAAGATATGAACAAAAAATAAAAGGTTATTATTATTATTACCACCACCCCCGGGCTGCTTGTCTAAATCCCTGCATCCATCTGAGCATGCTCACATGCCTGGTGCAGATAGACTTTGTTCAAAACAATAAATAACAAGCTTACATTTAGTGCAGGGTTTTATCAGCCAATGAAAGTAATGAGATTAAGCTAGCAAAAACATAATTCCTGTACACACTCCAGTGAATCAGAGGCATGTGGATAAGTGGGGAAACAGCCTTAGATGAGAAGCAGTGTAAGTTAGAGAAAACCAGCCACAAACCAAACGATGCAGCCCCTATCATTCCTGTTGGTCTGTTCATGCGCTTTAAGAAATGATTCAATTCCAGCCTCGGGAATTGCAATTGTTATACTCTCAGGCCTAGCAGAGGAGTTTTAAAGGAGATAGGACCCCACCTAGAACATTTCATCATTCCAAGTATTTCCAACAAAGAAGCAGAGCTGCATCTATCCTATGTCATGTACCTATTGGCCAGTCGTTGCCAACTTTAAATTCCTGCAACTTTGCTGATCAATGTCCATCAAAACTAAAATAGCATTTTATTAAAACGTTAGCTGTAGAATTTTCTGTTTGTAAGTAAACTGCAACAAAGGGACATCTCCCCAACTGTGTAACAGTCTTAATGCCACTTTCTTCTCAAACACAACATCTTATTGTGGGATTATTTCTAAGCAGAGTAAGTTATCTCTACTTATGTATATGTGAAGGAAGAAAGCAAGACAAACATGGAGGCACATCAGGAGTTGGGTGGTGGATTAGAGTGCAACAGTGTGGTTTGATGTTTAATCACTCCTTATGCATAAGCTGTTCTAAGAGGGGGATAGAAAGGCTTTTCAGTAAGCTCTAATGGTAGTGGGATGTCTTCCTGGTAAGTCTTGCCTCTGTTGGCATAACATGCTGTGAACCTGCATTTTGTTGGTTTCCTGAGAGGTTCCACTGAAGCAGACTGATAGGACAGCACAGACCAAACATAGCACCTCACTTCTCTACCTCTCATCTGTCGCTCTCACTCCCTCTCTGGGTTGGTTAGGGTGACTCTAGTAGAGGCACTGTGATCGTTTTGAAAGCCCACTTTACAACTTCAGGCCTGGCCTGAAAGCTTTGTATAATTGGAAAACAATTACACTACTCAATGACCAATCAGGCTGTTTTTACAGCAAAGAAATAGACAAGTGGAAACAGCAGGAAAACAGCACATGCCATTCACTATAAAATTAAGGGTCACAATAAAATCATTACTGATTATTTTTGTGTTTTTTTGGGGACACCAGAAGCTGTCCACAGCGATTCACGTTTGTGCCACCTGCTTGTTTGTACACCTACCGTCCACGTTGGTGTGACCCTGACGAACGTTGCTATCACTGTGAGACGACAGACTATTCCCACGAGTCCTCGCCTTAAAAACCCAAGGTCTGGAAACATTTCCGCAGGCGGCTTTTCGAAGCGGAGACAGATTTGTACATGACCATGCTTGTGGTTTGGTGTTATAGCTGCAGACAAACTGAGGACAGATGTGTTTGGAGTCATTTTCACCCCTCCTTCCTCCTCCCCCTATCCTCTCCCTCTGTCCTTCCAGCTCCCCTAATCTGGGACTCATTGTGTCTGTAATAAAGCACAGCTGCACAGATCTTTCTCTGAACCCACTCAGTTCAGCTGATTACATGGGAGTAAGAGTCCAGTCACAGAGCCATGCTCCCCACATGGTAATGCTCTACTGTTCCCTTAATACAGAACTACTAATGAAGAATAATGCATGGGAGAGGAGACACTTCCATGTGCTGGATTGATGCCAAGACTAATTGTTCACACCTGAGGTTGCATTTGCACTGGGCCACTGGTACAGTTTAGACTGTTGTAGCCATTTCTATTCATAAAATGCAATTTTAATGCGATTTTGCTCACATAAGGACAACCATGTTCATTCTTTATCTCTACATACTGTTAAAAGCCACATTTTAGCTTTGCAGATTTGTATCCATATTAATCAGTCTCTGCATATTATAATGGGAAAACATTTTTGAATTATCAAATAGTTTGTGGAGTTATGCCACTCACCCTGCATTATGTGAAAGCGAGAGTCCAATGCAATATGCCAATTTGTCAGGTTGGAATGTGTTAAATTGCTTCTGCTCAGGAAAAAAAAAAAAGTCATGCATATGAAAGTGAGCAGCCCTAATAGAAAGATGTGCCTCTCTTACAAATTGATGCCGCATTGAGCGTCAGAGGCTGAACTTCTGCAATAAAGACAACACAAAAAACAGTAACAGGGATCAATAATGGCTCTGGATTGTGCACAAGATGTTTGTATCACAAAAAATAGCAACTTTCCATACAACTCAGAGAAACAACTCTAGTTTTCATATAGTCTCGAAACTGGAGGCAGAAAAAGAATCATTAAAATGGATTTATTTGTCTACTGCAAGTATCTAAGTTTGTGCTATCAATTTAAAACTATGATTAATTCAGCCTTGAGATACAGTCAATGCTGGATTCTATACTAACATCCCTTTTATAGAATAGACTGCCTCCTCCCCATTTTCCATTCCACCAGGTTGATCTCTGTTGAGCACAAACTATGTGTGGGGGAGGGTCAAGCAGGTCAAAGTAGGTTAGTAGCGAGATGCATTCGACATCCCAGTTGTAGCTTGATAACTCCAGGAACCCACAAAGCACAACGGAAAATTGACACAATAAGACAGTTTTTGTAAATTCATACAAATGCATGCTTTCCTCTCTGTTTGCCTTCTTCGACTGAAGCAGCACATAACAGGCTGTCATGCGTCTGAAAAGCTGTATATGTGTTGAATGTGAACGCTTTTGAGAGGAACATTTGGCTTGTCTTAAATCTTGCTTCTGTGTATTTTCCAGCTTCTCTTTAAGCATGAGGCTAATTGTGTTTCAAGCAAAATTTGACACGTATATAAATTCTAACGTGCAATGGCAAATGCGCACACCCCATGTATTGGCAGCTACCCTAATCCCTCGCTTTGAGGAATCTTCTTTTTCCTTGCTGTCATTGTTTTGCGGACAGATTTTTTTATTTTGTTTTTACATTTTCTCTCCAACCTCTCAGAGGAGGCAGGTTTCTACACCCACTGACTCAATGACCTTGTTATGGTGGTTTGTTCTGGTCTCATGATGGGGTTTTGAGAGAAATTTTAAGTGTCTTGTGATGTGTGGCATAGGGCAAGTGAGTAAAATGAGGATAATGGTTGGTAGCTGTGACTGTAATGGTCTGCCCACCACAATGACTCATTTGCTTTGTTTAGCTTGAAAAAGATGCATTTACATATCATTATGGCCTCAACATATTTTCTTTGTTTCTTTTCTTCATATTCCTCATATGTTTACAAATGTTGTCAAATGTACAAGTTACAGAGGTTTTTATGAACAGTATGTCATAATAATAATTTTGTGTTTTTTGTGAAAATGACTCAGTAAAGCATTTTTCTTTACTTAGAGCGGGACGCAGAAGCATTTTCTACTTCAAGAGAGACACCCCTATCTAACAGTATAATAGTCTTCTCCAGAGGCTGTCAGCCTCATCTTCCTTTGTCTGCAGCTTTGTTTCCTAGCCAAGGAGGATTCACATGCCTTCTCCTTGTTTCTCCCCATGCCCCGACTTCTCCAAAGGAAAAGGCAGAGAAGCAGGAATTCTATTAGCTTTGTTCTCAAAAAACTCAGCACGAACTTGTGACTGTGATACACATGCTATACTGGCCCCAGAACCAGATCCCCCATGCATTTTTCTACTGCTTTTATTTAACATCTTATGCTGTAGGTGAGTGCATAACATCCTTCCGTGTCTTTTCTTTTCACAGATGTTGTATAAAATCCCTCAGTTTTTGAATGTGGCTCAAATTGCTATGCTGTTCTGTTTTGCGCTCACAGAAGGATAAAGGAAACTGTATATGCATGTGTGTGCGCTCACATCCACGTGTGCATATTAAAAAGAAAATGGGAGGGTGGGGGGGAGTGAATAGAAACTGCATGTTTGTGTGTGTGTGGTTAGGTTTGTAGTTGGATTCAGTGGACCGTATCAGTCTTCACCTGAACTAGTCATTGGCATGGGTTTGATTGACAACAAAGCTATGTAAAGTAGGCCCAAGTATTATTCCCTTGCAAGGTAGAGATGAGATGATGTTCAAACCATACCCTTTTCATAGCTGTCACTTTCTTGTTTGTAATAAGTCACTATTGCTAAGAAAATGGTTAAAATGAAATTGCATGTATTCATTTCAACTCTATCTACCCATGGTCCATCTACTGGGGTGTTTGAGTGTATTTTGGCAGATAAGCTCTCACTTTAGATGAACAGCGTGGGAAGTCATCAGACCTATCCTATTCCAAATCCTAATCAAGAACAGATATTCAGATACATCTAAAATATATATAAAATGTAATGTTTTGAATATAGCTATAATACACAATGGGTTTTTTTTCTGAATTTTGTTAAACCTCAATATTCCGCACATTGATAGCTGTGTTGTAATTCTGATTGACCATGCTCTAAATCACATTCAGTCTCCTTTTAAACTGCTGTGTGGACAATATTTGTCCATCAGTTTACTTGAAACTGGAAGGGTCTGCATTGACTTGAAGTCACTTGTGAATGTGTGAATATGACTCCGGAAACAGATAGTGGGAAGTAGTGAGTGTAAATTAAAATATTATTCATATTACTCTGTTACATTGTTTTGAATATCATATGATGTCCTTGCCATTGTGTTTGTCCTGGCTGATCACTGGTGTGGCATCATGTAATGAAAGTTTACTGTGTTTGAATATAGTCAGGCGATTAAGATGGTAACATTTATTACTGGACAGAAAGTACTTTAGGGTTAGTATTAACCATGTGCTGCTCTATAACTACACATTGGGCATGTTACATTTGAAGAAGGCGCCTGTCACGCATGACGGTGGCTGAAACTGCCTCGTTTCAGCATTAAATGAATTCCATGTCAAGTAATAACACAGGAGGTTAGACAATTTGTCGGAATTTTATCACGTCCTAACATAACATCTGTTTTAATTTAGCAAATAGCTTCCTTGGTGGTCAATCTCCCAAGAAATGTATTTGTCTTCTTAAACATTCATTTGCACAACGTTTTCCCCCTGTAAATGTCCTGTCTGTCTTTTAACTGCCTTGGAACATATCCAATGTGGAACGTAATATGCACTGCATTTATGATCAAATTTGTATTTCTTAATTTAATGTTTCATAACCATTTCTATCGAAAAAAACTGAAACACAGATCATTTAAAAACAAAAGTATAAAAAAAGCTGTTGAATCTTCTCAAACCACTCCTGTCTCATAATTTGTTCCTCAGCTGTCTATCTGTTTGCCAAAATGTGGCTTCATACACAGCTTCCGCTTGTTACTTGTTCACTGCACAAATGACAAATATGCAAGTGGTCAGGATTTGATTGATACAATATGTTCCCACCCTTTACGAAAACATGCAAGGTTTGCACACAAACTGGCGTTTGAGCATTTCTGTATGGCACCAGCCATCTTCAACCACTAGACACCAATAGTGTGTTTTCTCCAGTGATAACAGGTTTTGAATATATAAATATAATACTTAAGTCATTGTTGTTATAATTTCCATAAACATGCACATGACTCAGTTAAAATGGGAGAGTGCTGAGCCATAGCACTGATAATACAACAGATAGAGATACAGAGAAGTTGGAGTCTATAGCCTAACAATGTGTTATTGTAACACTATTAGTTTTCCACTTGAAACCGAAGACATTGAAATCATTGCATTAGTCACCTATCATACACCAAAAGCCCTGGATAATGATTGTCCCTGCGGAACAATGATTGGTACAGTTCTGAGAGATATATATGTCTGCACCTCTTCTGTCAGCAACATATCTGAGGCACAGGACCCACTTTGCTGGACCCAGTGAACATGTCAGCAGAGGTTACCTCATCACTGGTCACTGCCTCCTTCTTTGTCTCTTTGATTTTTATGATGGTATTTTGATGGGAATGATCAAGGGGTAGAACTAAATAGCTTTGAGTCTGTGCTTTTAAGATCAAAAGGACCTAATAATGTCACATTACAGGCTGCACTGAGGCAGTTTTAGGGCCCGGCCCTCGTGATCAGTCTCTTCAGACAAAATCAGCTCAGCTTGGAACCCAAGGCATGGGGGCTCATAGTGATCAGCTGATGTAGCCATTGGCTGCTGACTGGTCTTTTTCCCTTTCTCTTGAGTTTTTGTTTGAACATTAACCTCCAAATATAGAAAATGAAGAAAAATTCACCTATAAACTATCAGTTCTTTCATCTAATTTGAGCATATTCTTCAGTGTATATAAAAGTGGTGAAACCAATGTTGTTTTTAACTTAAAATATTTTTTTTTTTTAGGGAATCCGACCGTGCATTATAGTTAAGCTCTTTCCTTTAAGTAGTATCTTTGTGTTCATCAAAGTAGATGCATAAAAAAACAGTCAATATCTGATCTTTATTATTCATTATTTCTCACCCAACAATAGCCTCAGGCATGAGTTTACTTCCTGTCCAGTTGAAAATGCCGAGACGTAGTAGCACTGTAACGGCCCCATGGCACAACAGAGATGGATGCACCGTGCAGCGGAGCATTCTCTAAAATGTGTATTACTGTGGTGGATGGTCACTAGAGAATGACCTCTGTAATACAGGAACAATAAAAAATGATGCATGTGGCCGCCTTAAATGGCTTATTATTCACACTGATTTCTAAAAGGCATCTCTGGCCTCCAACCTCACACAGACTGCTTTTGTCCCCTACCTGCTTTTGTTCCCCATCCTTTCCTCCTTCCCTCCATAAATCATTAAAGCTGTTGTATATTGATCAAAGGGACCAATACCAGCAGTTATTCGGTGAATTGAGGTATAGAGAGCAATTAAAAACCTGTGACCTTATTATGGGCGGACAGAAGGAGGTCAAAGAATAGCTGTTATGGTTATAAAGTTCAACACCTCATTTCATACAACTCATTTACATGTGAGATGTTCTGCCAACTGGGTGCTGTAGACAGACAGGCTTGAAAGATTTAGAGACAGGAGACTACATTGCCATTATATGGTCAAATTTACCTAACACTTAGCCCAATCATAGTCTACGATAATCATAAGGTTTGGTCTTCAAAAAGTAACAATTATCGTCCTTTGAACTTGAAAGAGAAAGGACCGTGACACATACTGAAAGGCAGATATTTTTGGCATATATAAATCTGGCAATCGTTAGTCATTTTAGTAGTTTGATTTACCAGCACATTAATGTGATGCTTTTCATAATGAACTTCACCTGTAAGCTTTCACAGGGGTCACAGAGCTTTTCTGAAAGACACCATAAAGAGTAAGAGTGTTTGACATCCTGGTAATGTGGTCAGTTTAATACCCCACTAAAGCCTCTGTATCAAGCCGCTCGTCTCAATAACTCACAGAACAAAATCCCAGTAGCTATGCGCTGATAACTGCAGAAGGATGTAGCTTAGCCTTATCAGCCCTTGGCTCCAATGACACAGTAATCCACACAATGCTCGGCTGTCATCGTACTGGAAAACGCACAATTATTTCATTTAGCCAACAAAGGCCCGAGAATAATTGTGATGTCCCCCTGCGCTTACTCTTTACTACTAACCCATCAAGATTGCTAATTTTCAAAGGCCAAATATTACTTATTCAAAAGAGCCCAACTGTCAACATGCATATGTTCCTGTTTTTTCACAGGAATAAGAGGCTCGTACTGAATGTCGGTTTAGGAAGATAACAGCAGCCGGATAACTTCTGCTAGCTTTACCCAGCAGGTATCAACTAAGCATGTGGCTGATGTGTAGGCATGGGACAGCCAGTGGAGAGGATAATGGTAGTTTCATAAAAGCAATTCATTGCTGAGACACAAGCAAGAACATTTGTAGCCAACAGGAACAGGGAGAAGCTTTGGCACGCTGACGAAAATGAAGGTGACTCTTGTCCAGATGGGGAGTCTGCTTACCTTGTAATTGTCCTTTAAATACAATGGTTGTCAAACATGGTTGCAGTACCCTCAGAGAGCAAATGACCATGTGCAAATGTGATATAAATGCAAGTGTAAAAAGAAAAGGAAAAACATGTCTAAACAAATTAGTTTCCCCTATCCCAAGGGCCAGTGTTGTAGATCAAGGGATCTTAAAAATGTCTGTTTGAGATTGAGCAAGCTCATATGGCTATAGCCGCTTAGACATCCATGCTACTTAAATGTCTCAGTGTGTATACCCATGTGGGTGTGTGTGATAAGAGAAGGTTGTATCAATGGGTTTTTAGAGGACCACTTCATAATTCTCTAATTGAGGCAGCAGCTTTAGGAAGGAAAAATCGCTCCAGCAGTATGCACAAACTACACAAACCAAGTGTTGGGGGAATGGTCACTGCAATCAAACTAGGAAAACGAGCCAGCTGCTTGTTAAATGTGTTTATGCTCTGATGCAATTCCTCTTTAGTTTTCTTAATTGCTAGAGACACTGAACAGAGAACAAACACTGCATGTTTTTTTCATGCAAATCCCTTACATATTTTAGACCCAGCTATAAATGCATGGAATGCGTTGCACGTTTGAAGTGCAGTGCATTAGTAAAACGCCTTCAAGGGCTTAGTCTGGCAAAAGGCAGTATCATCATTCCCAGACCCAAGCTTCAGCTGCAAACATTTTTACTTTTTCTGAAGAATACCCTATTTTCTGTAAACATAAATATATCTTTGTGTTGTCTCTGAACCTCACCTCATTTGAATGCATGGATATTTAGAAATGTCTTGATTTAGTAGTATAACCTAGCATCACCTCAAGCCCCACAATTGACTTTTTACTAGTTTATTTTACTAAAACGGATTGATGTTGTCTTCACAACCCCACGTCTATTGACTTAATTCTAAAATATCCGCTTAAATGTGCATAGTTTAACATTTGCATCTTTATGGATTGCATCCAACCAGAGAGCAACAAAACAGTTTGGAAAACTTGGCAAAAAAATTATATTTAAAAGGAGCTAGTTATGGCATTCAGAGTGTGGGCTGGGATTGCCTCCACACGGCTCTCACCTCTGACGTCACAAGCAAACATCGGCTGAGCCGAAATGATGGCGGCTAGCAGCGCTAACAGTGCTAACAACGGCAACAGTGTTACTGTACATAGCAAATAGTTGTTTACTGCTATATCAATGATCTGAATGTTGTGTGTATATAGTACATTTTAAGCATCTACATGGAAATATCCATAGTTAGTATAGGATAGGATGTAGTTAGTTGCGCAATGGCATTTTTTTTTTTTTTTTACCAGCCTTGAAGCTGTAGAATTTGTATTCCTAATAGCATTTAAAAAAAAAAGTACTGGTAGAGAAAATAACATATGAATGTGCAATTAAGCATAGCAAGCAACAATCTTATTAAAAAAAAACAAAAAAAACATTATCGTATTGTGCTTTCATATCTGTGCAATAATTGGGTAATTACACATTATGCTTTGAAAGATGTTTATTGTAGTCGGGGACAACGTCTGTACGCTGTTAGAAGATGCTGACCTTAATTTGGAATGTTCTCCCCAATTTTGGACTGGATTAGAATTTCATATCACAGCAGTTTAAATTGAGGTACCAGAGTGTGAGATTCACTGGGGCTTAACAGGATCTTATAAACTGTGGGGCTGGCATGGATGTCTCTCAAACACATTCAGTTGGAACCTCTGCTTCATATTGCATTGTCTCATCGCCAGTGCAGGCCACTGTACTAAACCTGGTCACATTCATTTGTGAATAATGCATTTTGTCAGGCGTGTTGTACCATTTACCAGGGTTGGGTGGAGAGGGGGGGGGGGGATTGCCACTGGGGTATTTGCCTGGGTCTGCATTTATCCACGGCTACTGATGAAACACCTATGCTGAGTATTTCTCAACTGTCAGTGACCTCACTTCCCAGAAATGAATGATGGTACATTAAGATGATCTCACATGAGAGGTTTCAGTCTTGTCACATTTACAGCACATTAGAGGGACTTTCAGCATGCTCACTTGCAGCCAGTGTATTTGGCAGGCAGGCTTAAGAGCTAAAATTGTGGAACATTTTCTATGCCTCCGTGCAGTCACGGAGTCCACATTCCAAATTAAATGTATTCCTCTCTGCCTCTCCTTATCTCTCTCTAACTATATATGTCTGTCTGAGTTAGACTCATCACGTGATTGAGCAGACAATAGAGAGGCACTCCGGCACTACGGAGAGGTTAGCCGGGTTTTTGTGTTGTTTTCAGTGAGGGGGGAGGCATCTAAGCTGTGAATAGGATCATTGAGTTGGAGGTAATTTTGGACCCCGGTGCAGGGCATTAGTTGGACAGGCCTTTATGCTGACAGGCCTGTTTCTCTCTCTCTCTCTCTCTCTCTCTCTACTCTCCCCACCCCCCCTTTTTTTTTAACCCCGGCCCCGCCCCCTGCTGCATCGGCATTTCTGTCCAAACCAAAGGCCTTTATCGATGTGCCCATGACGACATGTCTGATAGGGTGTGGCAGCCAAGACCTGGTTTAACCCTGCACCTTGGGGAGCCCATACATCTAGATATAGATAAGTTGCAGCAGCCAGGGTTTAACCTGTACCACACTTCACATTTCTGTGGTTTTATAAGCCACCAGAGTGTGTCTGATAAATGAATAGACACATCCTGGACATTCTCATTCATTATCACTGGAGACGGTTGTGCCTGCTGGGAGTTTGTGTTGCGATTGCCGAGGGGGCTGACTGTTGCCTCTCAGATGGCCACGTTTCAGACAATGTTAAAGAGCTGAAGCCCAGCTAAACAAGAGGCTTGGGATAAAATAACTCACGAGGGGAACAGTGCTGTCAAGTGAACTGCTACACACGTTCACAAAAATATATAGTCAAAAGTGCCAGTAGGACAGAAAATGGAAGCACATGGACTGCAGCTTCTGTGGATCCACAATGTGGAAAAAGTGCAAGACACTTTTGCATTTAGTTATAGTTGTACTTTAAATAGGTGAGTTATCAGCATACATACACTACCGGTCAAAAGTTTAGGGTCACTTATACATTTCCATACCACTCCATTATAGACAGAATACCTGCTAATTTGGGTGGGGGGGCTGATCTTTAATGCAATATCTACATTGCCCCTTACCAGCAACCATTCATCCAATGTTCCAAAGGCACATTCTGTGTACTAATCTATCATTTAAAAATAAAATACTAGAAAAACATTGAAGAACCATTTTACTATTATGTAAGCACATAATGTAATCTGAAAACGGCTGCCCTGGTTAAAAAAAACAATGCAACTGATCTCAGCTGGCATTCTGTCTACAATGGAGTGCAATGGGAATGTCTATGTAGTGTATTTGTTTAATTTTTTTAGGTTTTGACAACTAAAGCCCATACATTAATATCTTAAGATCAGATAAGTCCGCTTTACATTACGTTGTCTTCTTACTACATACTTATTAAATAATTACTAGAACGCCCCTAATCACTGCTAGTTATTTGCACAAGTAATGCATAACTTGTGTATGAACTGTCAAAAACTGTAAAAAAAAAAATATATTTCCTTGAGCCAAAAGTGATGTCTTTAAATTCTTGAATTTATTAATTTTCAAAGATATAAAACCGAGAAAAGCAACACATCTTTATATTTGAGAAGCTGGAACCACGACATGATTAATCATAACAGCTTACACTTCCTGAACAGCATTATACAGCCTAAGCACCTCAGTCAAAAGAGTGTGAGTGAGACATTACCCAGCTTCACGTAAAATCCTTAAATGTATGGACTGTCTTCTGCTGCATTGTGAGTTATTTTGACAGTCCCTTATTCTGTATTCTACCTCTGTCTGAGTATCTGCTGACTTGGGCTGTCTGGTGATTGCCTGAAGGCTATGTGAGTTTACAGGTGGCTGGCTTTAAGGCAAACCTTCAAAGAGAGAAGGTCATCTATCTGATGTCAGGTTTGCCAAGTTCAAAGCTAATTGGTCAAAGGTAATTGAACAAAAGCAGCCAGGAAGGAGATGGTAAAGTGAAGTGTATTTCAGTATGGAAGAAAGATCTTGTCATCTTCTATCATCATTATTGGAAGCGCTGGCTCTCCTGCAATGCTATTTTACCTTGTGTGCTGTTAAGCAATATTTAGATGAATTGCAATTCTTGAAGTAAAAAAGTGCAGTTTGCAGTGATATTGTCTTGTTACGTCAGTGTTTTAAATCTTCAGCAGCAGCTGTAATGTAATGCAGCTCATGGTCATAGCACAAGATTTGTTCTCCCTGTTTTGGTTTTAATAAAGTATAGCAAAATTGCATTTTTATTCACCAGGATGAATGACTACACTGCACGCCAAACTTCCCTTATGTGTATCGTCCTATATATCTGTTACTGACATTCTACTTCTTACATTCAGAAACATGCTAGTTTGTATAGTACGCTTGTTCTGGTGTTTGGATTTTTCAACCTTTATGTTTCGCGACATTTACTTTTCATTATTAGATTGTCTTTTTTAAAGGAATATTTTCCTTCTCATTCCTTCTGCTGTGTTGCTTCCAGCCATTCTGCCTTTAGTTGCTCACTAAAAAAAACAGGTACACCTGAGACCGGGGGTATCTGTGGGAAAACATCTGCCTTGTCTGCTGTTACAAGCAACAAGAAAAGTGCCATTGTCACCCTTGTCATTACTGAAAGATTTATTAGTAGTAAGGGTGTGGTGCACTTTAGGACAATTGATTGCATGTGTTTGGGTAATACTATTAAATTAGGCCTGGGGGCTAAACCTTTGGACCCTGAACGGATGTACTGCATCCTTCTCCCCAAGCTCAGAGAAACTCAACGCGCTCTGAGTGCAGAAGATACTCTCAGGACATCTGTGCGTCCCCAAGGTAGCAGCAGAAAAGAAGATTAGGCACCCTCCTTCAAGGCTTTTGTTAAGTAATTCCACATCTCCTTTAATAATTTAAGGCTGCACGGCAGAGCCACACAAACAATATATGGTAACGTTGTGATCTCTGTAGCCGGGAGGAATCTCAATCTTTTTCTATGCTTTTTGTGTGTGCTATAAACATGAAGGGGGGCCTGCCAGGAAAACATTTCCACACAAAAGGATCACACAATCACACTCTTAGGTGTTGATGTGTATAAGAGAGAGAGAGAAAGAGAGAGTGTGTGTGTACGTGTGTACGTAGGGGCTATGTAGGCTGTGCTGTCACTCACTTGTAACATGAACCGGTGTTGTGCCACTGAGGCACCAGTGGGACTCAAGGCCCCATGAGCCACCTGTATGTATGTATGTATGTATGTATGTATGTATGTATGTATGTATGTATGTGTGTATGTATGTATGTATGTATGTATGTATGTGTGTATGTGTGCAAGTTTTTGTGTTTTTTTTTTTTTCTCTGTGTGAACAACATGCTGATGAAATAAACATCACACAAGCTTACTTCTGTCACTCGAGGAGCTGAGGATCGGTAGTCATCCGCGGAAGGCATCCCTGTATGTCATGGGGGACAAAGCTAGCAAGCGGCGGCCTTAGTTGCAAATAAAATCAGACTTATTTAGCAGAATTGTAGAAACATGTTTATACAAACTGTATATATTTTCTCAGATGCAAACACAGTGGGGTATTTAGACTAATTTAGGCACCCGTTTTTAAATGTTCATGTTTTGGGGTTTTCTTTAATAGACCTTAATGGGCCCCCTCCCCTATTTTCTTTAGTTTTCTCTCCCACCAACTCTCTCCTCCACGGCACCTGCTTTGAGCAATACCTTTGGGGCACAGCTTGAAGTGAATAATGTATGAGTCAGAAGGAGAATCAGAAAACCTTTGTGGACCCTCTGTGTCTGGCTGTCTGTCTGTCTTCCACCTTCTTTATCTCTATAGCTATTTTTTTCTGTCTCACTTTTGGACTAATTTGACAAAAACAAACCTTAAATCTATCTGTCTCTGTCTCTTGCAGTGAGGTTTGTCGACTGTGGCCGAGGTGGTCTGGTGCGGTTTGAATGCAGTAACCCATCTGACTTCCGAATAGAGGCTGACGGAGTAGTTTATGCTGCCAGGAGTATTGAGCACTCTATGCTCCCTGCGTCAACGTTGCTGATCAAGGCCAGTGACACCACCACTCAGCAGCAATGGGTGGCTGAAGTCAGGCTGAAATCCTCCACACACTCCAGCCAGCAGGTGAATATACCTTAACCACTTCCATAACATTTCTGACTTGTTTGTTGATTGTCTGACTGATGTTACTGCTGTAGAAAGGTTGAATGATCAATTCTCCCCTTGCATCAAATAACTTACGCTTATTAGGAAAACTGCACATTCACAGATGACTAGTTCCCTAAATTGTAACAGGTGTTCCGAGACACTGGATGGATGCTTGCTAATTAAAACTTAATGTGTCAATTTACTAGGAGCACAAACATATACTCAACACGGTCAGTGGGTAGCTAGAGCAGGTGCAAAATAGCTCCTCGTAAAGTTGATTTCAGTAAGCATGCCTTGTGATTGTGAGGTTATTGCCTTATCATCCAAAAGGGGACGCACCTCTTTCTGCGCTTTGGAAGACGGGAAGCATCTGTTTGAGCTGTAGAGTACCGCTCTAATCGTTCCGCTGGACGTGTTGTGCAGTCATCTGCAATTAGTTAGAATGAACGCACGTTCATATGTCAACATTGTCGTTGGCCGAGGTTCAGAGGAAGTGCACAAAAAAGCACTGCACATGTCCTGTCCGTCTGCCATGCAACTCGTAAATGAAAAGAAGCTCTAAAGGGTTGTGTTATTGTAAAGGTTTTGACTTCAGTGCCAGTGGATTATGTGATCCTGCTCAATTAAATATTATATATGTTGCCATAAACCTACAGGGGTGACACCACACACACGCACGCACACACACACACACAGATTATGTAGGGTTATAAGTGAGCCTTTATGTGTATATATTGCTTTCAGATCTTAGACCCTTAGCCTTCTGTTGCCTTAATGAACACTCCCAAATGCAATAATTGTGTTTGTTTTACAAAGACCAATGTGTGTCTCTTTTTTATCTCTCTAATACACTTAAGCAAATGGCCACAAGTGGCTTTTCCTAAATGGGCAGAATAGCAGATAATCTCAGGAAAGGCAGTGTTGTATTTTATGTGGGCGCAGATTAAAAGTTAATACTGACAGTTATGTGTAGTTACTGTCAGTGCTGCAGGCGTGGTGGTCTGCTGGGCTGAAATTAAACTTGTAGCCACTAATGATTTCATTGCTTTCCAAAACACCATCGTCGGCCACTGACACTCATTTACTATAGGGACTCCTGCAGGTATGTGATTTTAATGGAACCATTAGTCACTGTTGTCAACTGGTTCAACGGCAAATACATACTTGTCCCAAACAGGTAAACATAGACTTTCATCAGCTTTTCTTTTTAAAGTTTTTAAATTAAGTCAAAACCCCACATTGGCTGTACATTTTTATGCGAATTATCATCTGTATCATCAGCAGCGGTACTCTGATTTGTATCTGCAGAGAGCTGTTGGGTTCACCCTGATTTGTCCTTAATGAAATCAGGGATTGGCTTTCCTGTGTCTTGCACGTTTATGAGGTCATAAGCGGTTATCTTCCCTCCCAGCACAATTATTGTCATGAATCATCACGCATCTCTTAATCACATCAGCGATTACATTTTTTTATTAGTCCATGAATGCCGCAGCCTTGAGGAAACATTTTAATCAATGACAACCAAACAAAATCCTCATTAACATGAGTGTCCTCGGCCACCATCTCCACCTCCGATAGAACCTCAGCTCCACCGCAGTCCATGAGGAGGAAACGTGTCAGTATTGTAAAGGGAGAATTTTTCTAAAAGGCAAATACACACACACACACACACACACACAAGCCATCAATCAGCCTAACACTCTCCTGGACTCTGAAGTAGACTCCTAGTCAGAAGATGGAGGGGGTTGGGAGAGTGTAGATAGGTGCAGACCTCCAGCACACCAGAGACAGATGTGTGTTGGGCTGAACAAAAACCACCATGCCATTCATCATTCCAGACGCAGGTTGCAAATAATTACTGCTCTCACTCATGCCCATTTCAATAGGGTAATAGATATTTCTGAAGCATGCTCCTTTGCTATCTGTCCTCTTGCCTTTCTGCATTTCCAATGCGTGAAAGCAGTATAATCGGATTTCAAACATGATTAGTGGAAGCTCAGCGACAGCTCCCCAGATGTTAGAATGGGGGAAGTGTGGGATATGGGTCACACTGTAAGGTGACAAAGTGGTAATTAATTTCTGTGTTTGTATAGGGCACTTAGTAGTATATTGTTGGACTTGACTACCTACAACACAACACTCATCTAATTACAGGCAACAGTAGGGAAAATACTTCAAGGGATGTGACAGCTCCAATCAAACTCCAGCTATCATTCATAGACTTTGACTGATTTTACATGTTGTTTTTCTGTTTTCCTTCCTGCCTCGTTTTGTTCAAGGTTATTTTAACTTTCTCTGGCACTACTTCAGTCTCCTCAGTCTCTGGAGCAACATAGGCAATTTGAGCCATCTGTGTGTTTAGTGTCTGGCTTGCAGGTACCATCCTCCTTTGTTTCAAATCTCATTCATTACAGCCGAGGGAGGATGGCAGATCCATTATAGAAGCTGGTATGTCTGTGTGGGTGCATTTTATCAGGACATAAGATGAGGTTTGCCAGCACTGGCGCTGTGTGGCTGCTGCAGTAGCCACACCAAAGCATTTCAAGGCATATTGTCACATGTTTTACTGTAGATATTTTAAACTACAAAGAAAGTCATATAAAATGGATTGTTCGATTCAACGCACATTTTTGAGTATGTGTAAAATTACATTTGGAGGAGCATATTACCGTAGTTTATCAGGAACTGGTTTCCTGTTTCCTTTTAATCACCACATCAATTTCCTTGGGATAACCAAAGATTAAACATAATAACAACACTAAGAGTCTATAGCAATGCAAGCAGTTATGAGGCTGTACTGCTGATGTACACCATGTCCGCCATCTTAGTTTAGCTTGTTTACATGCTAATAAGCTAACAAACATGACATGAAATGCCATTAGTTTTGCAAGTATTCAGGTATTAAAAAATAAATGTTGCGGAAGCATGAAAGTAAAAATAATTCATACTGAGCAGGACATGACTTTGTGTGCCTTATTTTACGGTAATTAATTCAATAGTTGTCAAAACAATCCATGCAAAAACACTATTGTGGACATCATGTTGTGGCCAGGTGTGCTTATGCATACAGGGAATTTGACTGTGGTTTACAGTAGCTTCTAGTACTTGTATATATCACTCAAAACAAAAGAGGGCAAAAAAGTAATTCATAATAAATAGTTAAGTTATTTTTAGTCTGTAGACAACCGACTGAATGACCAATCAAGCATAGAGCCATGCCACTTACTGCATGTAAGCAGCTGGATTTCCACGATATCACCATATCACACTGTCGGGACTAAGTAATCAGTTGTGTCCGGACAAACAGTGGTTTGGACCAATCGGCTTCCTGTAAAGAGCTACTGGCAGATAGATGCATGGTTTGTGTGTGTGTGTGTGTGTGTGTGTGTGTGTGACAATATGGGGAAGCAAAGTTGTTGAAGTTTGCCCATGATAGACAGATGGTTCATACAATCACCCGCCAATGTATTGTTTTGCAGTGCCTGTCCCTTTCCATACAGTTTCCAATGATGACTTGTCAGATGGTTCTTGGCTACAAACCATCTGGCGCGTCAGGTTACCAATGCCGCTAGCGTGGCAAAAAATGAATGTACTAACATTTTTCAATAAATACATGATCACTATCCAGCTCTTGAACTAAATCATTCCCTTTTCACAGGTCCAGCAAGTTGCTGCCCCTCCAGTCATGCCCAAGGATTTGAAGGAAATAGTGTTTCCATCACGAAACTCGGACAGCCAACTCAAACGCATGAAGAGAGACTGGGTCATCCCCCCAATCAATGTCCCAGAGAACTCACGAGGCCCATTCCCGCAAGAGCTTGTCCGGGTAATCTATCTATCTCTCTATCTCTCTCTTGCACTTACTCTCTCTCTCTCTCACTCACTCACTCACTCACTCACTCACTCACACACACAAACTTAAAAGAAAAAGCCTTCTGCTTTATATGACAACCTTGCAGGATCCCTTTCCCCTAAGCTCCCACTCAGAGGGTCAGACATGAGACTTACGCTTTCAACAAAATGCTTTAAGACCAAGGTCAAGGCTCTTTTTCACACTGTTTTTGCCTATTTATCTTTTGTTTCTAGGGGCGGTAGGTACTAATGTAATCTGGCATTATATATGCAAAAAGAAAAATCTGAAGTGCCCACTAGGCCTGCACGATTCAGGGAAAAATATTTTTTTTGGACCATGACAACACAAAACAAATTGGCAGTACCAAACCAAGGTTATTATAGTTTTTCATTTTTCATTAGTTTGTTATTTCGTTTTGACTTTTTGTTTCCAAATTTGTGGGGGGATTTGAAAAAGTCTGAAAAAATATTGTGTAATAACTCAACAAAAAACAATAACAATTTTAGAAATATATTTTCCAATGCATTCAACAATAACACCAGTACATAGAATGTACACATGACGATGAGCACAGATGTGTAAACAGTCAACACAAGACGCAGCAGTGAGTGCAGAATGGGTTTGACGTGTTCCAGGAAAGAACTAAACAGCCAACAGACTAAAGAAGGCCGACATCAACAGGTGTTTAGAACTTTGGTTTGAGTAAAGTGGCGAACGTTTTGAAGTCAGTCGACTCACACAGTTGTGTAGACATCCCAGTATTAATCCACATATTAACCCACGTTCCCTCCTGCTTTTGATATTCCTGTGTATTTACTAACCAACTACCGGGTCGCCGGTTAAAGCAGCCTATAGTGTTCTCTGTCCTGCGGTTGTGTCCGTCATGCTGCTGGCCCTGCGTATCCATACATCCATGCCCCTAACGTTACCGGGGTTAGCTTCTGTTTCGGGGAAAGGGGGATTGGCGTTCTCTTTTACCTTGTTAAGGCTAGCCTCCTTGTGTTCGTTTCTCAAATGTAGACTACTTTCAAATTTGTTTCCCTGTAATGAACTGTCCACATATTTTACCACCTTCCACTGCGAGGCACTTGCTTTTATCTGACACAGTCATTATCAAATAGGACTGTGCTGCTTTCTTCCGACTTTCGGTATCGCCATGATGCCAGGCGAGGGGCACAAACTATGTTGTTTGTTGTGTTCAATTTTACATGGAACATCGGGATTTCTGGGTTCCCAGTCGGAAACTATACATGTCTACGGAAAATGTCACAGTCGGAAAGATATAACGTTATTTGCTCTATGAAAGACATTAACAAAGATGAAAACTAAGGACATTTACTCAATAATTTAGACCAAACCTAGATTTATTTTGGAACCTATAGCACATTGTGCATCACCATAAGCCTGTAAACATAGAGGCCTCAATGAAGAGAAGGGAGCAATTTAAAACCTATTTTATGCAGTCTGTTTAAAACTCAAAGAAGAAAGTAGTAGCGTTTGTGATGCATTTGGCTCATAAAATTATATGAGAATCACAGTCATTCATTTTTTTTTAATCAAATGTATTTAAAAACTAAATCGTGAACAGGGTGAATTGAGATCGCAATTTTATAACTATTAATCGTGCAGGCCTATTGCCCAGCAGCGCAACTGTTCCTCAGTTGCCTGTTTAGATATTATACTCTTTTTTTATCATGGTTCAAGGACATGTATTGCCAAATCCTCTCTCTGGGCAGGGCTTGGTGTGGATGGTTAACAGAGGACAAGCAGTACTCAGGACAGCTAAGAAGTAGATCCTTTTTCAGCATATCAAGCTTACTTCCTAACAGAGTTTTAAGTCCTGTACATGCTATTTGTATGTATTATATTTAATCCGGCCATATTAGAAGGGATGTTTCTGGGCTTTAATAGAGGATATCAGTATGAGGAAATACTCTGTTTGCTGAGCATGGATCCAGGGTGTAGGCACAGTGGGCCTCAGCTTACATGGCAAACAGGACAGACAGTCCAGCCAAGACACAACTTTATACACACTCTTTATATGCACTCGTTTACATAAACAGCAACCTATCTTACTAATACTATGATTTGTGCTGAAAATAAACTTCACACGTACGTAAACGTACAGTACAGAAATCACCAATTTAAGAGATCCTTTCAAGAAAATGTATCAATGTAAAAAGAGAAATATGAGTTAATATAATGTTATTAGATATGATATAAGCCTCAAAAAAACAATAGCCCGGGGTATTGTTATTTGTAGCTTTCATAATAAATCTTTTCACCCACAGATCCGGTCGGACAACGACAAAAACCGGTCCCTCAGATACAGTGTAACAGGCCCTGGAGCTGACCAGCCACCCAATGGCATCTTCATCATCGACCCGATCTCTGGAGAGCTTTCTGTCAACAAGCCCCTGGATCGAGAGCACATCTCCAACTTCCATGTATGTCAGACTCAACAATAACAAAACCTCTTTAATGAAATACTTATAATAAACAAATGGTGTTTCCAGCCTGCTTTATCAAGATAAATGTGTTCGTTCTGACCATACTGCACATTCCTGCCGGTTGGCATGTGCTCAAGGGTCATGTGTAGCCTAAACAGTCTCCTCAGACCCATTAAAGACTGGGTCTCCCAGGAAATCTGACTTATCCGTCTGAGAATGTAAAGGATTTAACATGATGTTTTTAAGTGAAGTGTGTGTGTGCGTGTGTGTGTGTGTGTGGTAGATACATTATGATAACCTCCATCTCCTTCAGACCTGCTTTATTCATTAGTGGGTCTCCCATTACATTGCAATTGTTTTTACATTAAATAGCTTAGTTTTCATTGCTCTTCAAGCATGTGCTTTAAGAAAGAAGCAAGGATGTAATTAAAATGAAAAGATAGACTTCACTGCCTTCAGAATCTATCTTTTAAAGGTCACGAAAGACTTTCAAAACAAAAACCTTCACATATTATCATACTTGGTTTAAACAGTCATGTGAACTGTAAACTGTAGAATAATACAGGAACAGCTTAGTATTTATTTAGTTTTCACTGATGTATGGGGTTTGCCCATTTCCCCCTATGTCCTGTAATTTTTACTCCGCTCTAAATTTACTGTATAGTATAATTCATTGATTATTTTACACTTAGTTGTCCAAAGGAATATGATGTGTATTGTATTGCATAGCCTGTATATTTCCAAAACATACTGTTTTACCTATATTTGTCTAGATCATAAATGGGTGGGATCACAGTATAGATGGACCAGTGAATTAAAACCCTGTGTAAGGCACCAACCTTGTGTGTATGCAGAAAAGATGCACTTGAAGTACATCTGTTTCAAGAGAAAACCATAAAAACACAGCTGAAATGCTTGTGTTGTTAGTGACTCAGGTATCTGACCAGATGAATGCTATGTTTCTCTTTTACCTTGCATATGCTAGAACTTGTTGTGAGATGTATTAAATCTCTACAAAAATCAAATTCCTGTCTTGGTCTGAGTAAAGAGGATTTTCTAAAACCGTTTGCTCTTCTACATGCAGAAAATCTATTTCTAGTGCTGGTTATTGGGGTTAATTGTCACAGCAGTTGAATGGGTGACATTGCGTGAGTAGTTTGTCCCAATTTATTGTTTGCACAGTTGAGAATCATCCTTGTTTGAACGGTTCTACAGTCCAGATGTGTTTGTGTTTCCTTCAGCTGAGAGCTCATGCAGTGGACCTGAACGGCAACCAGGTAGAAAACCCTATTGACATTGTGATCAATGTGATCGACATGAACGACAACAGACCTGAGTTCACTCATCAGATCTGGAACGGCACTGTTCCAGAGGGTTCCAAGCCAGGTAATATACCACATCAAGTCAAGCACAGCATCACTCTGTGATGATTAACCGATTGGCTGCAGTCTGCTTCACATGCTGCCTCCATGTTGGCAGATCAAACAGCATTGCTGGCATTCCTAGGGTGCCAACTTTGTTAACTTTTCTTCTACTGCATTTAAGCGTTGATGGGTATTTTAAGAGCACATTGGATTTCTATATCACAAAGCAATAAATCTAGTGTTCAAGTGTGGCACTATTCACTCAACTTCTGTTGAGTGAATAGTGCCACTATAAAAATAAAATAAAAAATGTCAATAAAAAATCAATAAAAAATAAAAATCAATAAAAAATGAAATAAGAGACATGGCATGAAAGAATTTGCATTTGTCTGTGTCTTTCTATTCTGTAGGAACATTTGTTATGACAGTGACTTCTATTGACAAAGATGACCCCAAAACAGCTAATGGAATGCTGCGCTACAAGATCCTGTCTCAGAATCCAGAGAGTCCGACCTCCAATATGTTCACCATCAACAATAAAACAGGAGGCATCATTACGGTGGCAGCAGGCCTGGACAGAGAGGTGCTGAGCATGTCTTCTTTCTTTCCTTCTTTGTGGCATTTTATTTTTTCTCTCCTTCTCTTCTCATTAATCGGTTTATGGTTTTAGCTTTCTTTCCCTTGATTTCTTTAACCTTAATGTTGTTGCCATCACACCTATTTAAGTGGGACTTCCATTATCATGGACACACATTATATTTAATTCAACTTTACATGTGCTGCCTGTTGTACATTTACATTATATCAACATACGCATTCTTCATGTTAACATAAATGAGCTTTATGTTAACATAAATGAGATTTATTTTATTTATTTTTAATATGATGACAAAACACAGCTGGGGTATATTTGCTAATATCCAGACAGTTTAAGAACTAATGAGCCAAAGTGAATTTTGTTGATTACCAACTAAATGAGAAGTAGAACTGGCCTCGGCTGTTTCACACTTATTTACTCTTACAAGGAGGCAGTATGCACCACTGAGCAGCTGAATGTTTCCTTTGCTTCATTTTCGCCCTCTCTGTCTTTCTTTGTTTTAAGCAGAAGCTTTATTTGCATCTTGGGCTATTTCCTGTGCTGTAAATGCCACCACTCTGTCATTTAATTGTATCACATAGCTGTTTGAGAAAATAAAACAAATAATATAGACAGCTGGAGCCAGTTGGTGCAATTCTGGAGAGGGCAATCTGGCTAGGTGGCTGCTCAATCACTTCCGCCCTGGGGTCTCCGTTTTATGTCTACCAGTTGCCATGAAAGTAATTTGCCCGACTCTCATTACCTAGCAACTGGTCCATCACCTGAGTGGCTTTTAATGTGAAAAAAAATAATTTGTTAGCTTCACTATGGTGTACAAAGCAGAGGTGCAAGTTTCATGCATGCACTCGCAATATCTCATATCCCATAGAGAATAAATTAGATTTTTATAAAAAGCCACCATTAGTCAACATAATTACGAAGCTAGCCAGTTCAGATTTGTTTTCATTTTAGTGAAACACATTAATACTGATGTGCTAGAAGTTGCCAGTGTATTAGGGCCACTTGTGAAGTCTAAAAAAATGGTCCAAAAAAAACAATCTTAATGGCTGTAGTTTGGCATTATTGAAAAAGCATTATATTGAATGAAATAATCTTTTGTCCTCATTTACATACAAACTGACATTTCAATGAGGAAATCCACATTCTCCAAATTAATTACATTGCTCAAAGATAAAAAAAAATTTTGATATTAAACCTATTGCCATTGCTTCTCTTCCCTCTCCTTCTAGAAAGTTCCTCAGTACACACTGATCATCCAGGCCACTGACATGGAGGGCAACCCCATGTACGGCCTCTCCAACACAGCCACTGCTGTCATCAGAGTCACTGACGTTAATGACAATCCACCAGAGTTTACTGCTGAGACGGTAAGAAACAATGTCATATCTGGAACGTCAACACAGCAATCTTAGTGAAAGGGAAAGCATCCCAAGGACCCCTTTTTCACCCCATATATGCACTCAACCGCCAGTTCTGCTTACTTACCTAGTTGTGCTTGACCATTTTCCGAAGCCATACAAATATACAAGTAGCCAGCCATGTGTAAAGTGTTATATCCCCCTCCAAATGTTGACACATGAAACTACTGGAATGTCTGCCGAGTGAAAGAGGCACTTACTGTGCTCGCAAATCACTGAAATTTGTGATGCTACTGTTGTGCTATCAGGGGAGGACAGGGAATGAGATGACCATGACGACATGACAAGTTACCTTAGATGCCTATTTACCCAAGATTGGTCCTGCTGGGCTGTGTGAGGCAGTCTGAGTATTTTCTGCTGCCACAGCAGTATCACTAACAGCTCGCTGTTCTGTGTGGTCATGGTTTATTCATGCAGTTTTTCGGCGAGGTGCCTGAAAACCGAGTGAATGTCATTGTGGCTAACCTGACGGTGACTGACAAGGACCAGCCCAACACGCCAGCCTGGAACGCTGTCTACAAAATCACCGGGGGCGACCCCAATGGCAGGTTTTCTGTGCCCACTGATCCTACCACTAACGAGGGCCTGGTAACAGTCGTCAAGGTAAGGCCTTCTCTTTAAACTCCACCCATGTAATCCCTTGGAGATGCATAGTAAATGTATTGTTGCTGTACTGAGAGGTTTGAGGTTGGTTGCCTCATCATTAATAACTGGCAGTTAAAATATTCGTTATTTCGCCCCCTGGTAAGGATGAGAGCAAGTTAATAATACAACTGTCCAGTGCAGTCGTTGGAAGAACAGAAGCATTTTGCAACTCAGGGTAAAACCAGTACTGATAAAATTGAAGGTCACTGCAGGTGATTTGACACATACCTTACAAATATTATTCTTTACATTTAGTTTGTCTGACTAATTGGTATGGTGTAAGTGCTACTAGCACATTCTCAGTTTGGATTATGACCAAACATGTAATGTGATTCCAATTTGTTTAATTCATTCGTCCTGCATTATGATGTATGATCCACTCTCCATATACTCTCCCTTACTGTTTTCCAGCCTATTGACTATGAAATCAGTAGGACATATGTGCTGACCGTGGAAGCGAGGAACGAGGTTCCCCTGGCCAGAGGCATCCACTCTCCTCGCCAGTCCACCGCCACCGTCTCCATCAGAGTGATAGATGTCAACGAGAGTCCCTACTTCGAGCCCAACCCCAAACTCATTAAACTGGAGGAGGGAATGATGCCTGAATCAACACTGACCACCTTCACCGCACAGGACCCTGATCGCTTCATGCCGCAAAGCATCAGGTAGATTCTTACAGTAAAAATGAAAAATAAGGAGGTTAAGTACACACCTTTAAAGAATAAAGTCCACTTCAAAGCTTAATTTCCTAGAGTGTCTGTTGTCCCTTAAATCACGTTTTATCACACATTTTGCTGAAATAATTGGCAACAACAGCAGTAAAGAGTCTGGTAGGTGTATCACTGACTATACAGTACTCTGTGTGAAACAGGAGTAACATGGTAGGTGAAGATGACTTTCTGCATCATTTCTGCTCAAATAACACTATTCGGCCAGCATCTTATTTGTGTTGAACAAAGCCTATTTCTTCCCCTGATCATCTTCAAAAGCCTTGCCTCACAGGTGCTTGGTCGTGGAAGAGTTGATCAGCCTGAAAACAGTCCATGTAAAATAAGATAGCTTTGTAATTCCTCGTTTCTCCTACAAATTAGTCTGAGCTGCTGATAGCAAGCCAGTTTTGTCTCCCCTATGAGGCTGTTCTCAACACTTTGAATAATAATGTTAAATACATGACATCTGAAATATTTATTTTGTGTAAACAAATAAAAACAAAAGCTAAATTGAGACTAAATTCACCAGCAAGATTTCCTTCTGCAAAAACTAAATTAAAACCCTTTTAAAGTTTTTCACTGCTTTAAAAAAAGCTCACTGATAACTTAAATGAATACTTAAAGGTTCAGTAGGTAACTTTTGTAAAAATGTATTTTTTACATATTTGTTAAAACTGTCACTATGTCCTGACAGTAGAATTAAGCTCCTATGGCTCCTCCCTGTGCTCCTAATGCCATTTGGCAGAAATGCACCGCTCCCGATCAAAACAGCCAATCAGAGCCAGGAGGACTGTCTTAGCAGTGTCAATCACTCTCGTGTACGCGCTGCTCATACCCCCCCCCCCCCCCCCTCCCTCCCCCCGCACAGCGCGTACCGTGTCCAAGCTCAAGATTGTCCGTGTGCTGCAGCTGGGCTAATCGCGGAGAAACAACTTTTCAAGAAAACTGCCAATTTCTCGAGTGACACCTGCTCAGAAAACAAAGACGGGCAAACAGAAGAAGACCGATGACGAAAAGCGAGCTAAAAAGAAAGAATTAAACCGAGCCCGAAATAAAACGAGGGTCGACATCGGAGCGGCTTTTCAGAGGTGGAGGGAGCTACGCCTCCTGAAAGGATTCAACACGGATTCAGAGCTAGCCACATTTCTGCTTGACATGTAAGTATCCCTGCTGGATTTGTTTAATTTATTAATAACTAGCTACACAACTAAGCTAGCGATGGTTACAGTATCGTTGGCGATAGCGCAAATCTCATTTTACTCTGTAGCTTGTTGCTAGCTAAGTCTAACAGTTAGCTTGTTAGCTTGTAGCACGGCAGGAATGTTGTAGCTAACTCGTTCACCCTCAGTATAAGCAATATTGTTTCGATCCCTACATTTAGTAAGCCTAAATGTGTTTTTGTCGATCACAATTAAATGCAGCTATGGTGAAACTACTTTAATTGTGCGCTGTCCCTGCCCCTGTTTCTTCCCCCTCAGGATGTAATTTGTAAATCAAATGTCTGACACACATTCTTTATGCTCCTCCAACAGGTCAGACATGGCCCAGACACAGAGGCACGTGAAGGAATCGTCTTTCAGTCCAAATCAAGATCTTCAGTATTTCCTTGTGTGTACTTTGCAAAAAAAGCTGATTTATTTTACCCATATGCAAAATAAAACCTAAGCCATATTTCTAAGATGTTGTTATTCCTTGGCTTAGTGAGCTTCCTCAGTGATTCATCATTCCTACTGAAAGTTTAGTGTTTTAAATTGATCCAAAAGGTAATTCAGTAATGTACTGTGTAAAGTGCTGCTTTTGTTCTCACAAATGAGCGATTACATAAAAGATTTTAATCCCTTTTTTATTGAAAAATATTTCCAAAACTTTTAATAGAAATATTTTAAATAAGCAATTTTTTTACATAAAGTTTTAAAAGCACAGCACACAACAGCTAAACCCTCCTCAGAATGAATCCCCTGTATTGTGTGGAAAGCATCGGTGGCCCTGCTTACTAGCCTGCGCGTTCACGGCAGGCTCGAGGAGCTGTGGGGGGGGGGGGGGTGCTGTAGCGCAGCAGAGAGCAAGGGAGAGGAGTCTGTAAGGTGTGCTTGTTCAAATTTTTAGGCTAAGTCCACGTTTCCTCAAAACTACCTACTGCAGCTTTAAGATTATAGATCACTGTGTAAACCTCTTTTTCTTTTCTCAGATACTCCAAACTCTCAGATCCAGCCAACTGGCTAAGGATTGACCCGAACAACGGTCGTATCACAACTATTGCCATTTTGGACCGAGAGTCGCCCTTTGTGAAGAACAGTTTGTACAATGCAACATTCATGGCTTCTGACAACGGTATGTTTCCATTCAAGTGGTACTGCACTTGCCAAAAATACCTTGTTGAGCTCCTGTGATGCATTTGCTGCATGGTCTAGATGCTTTAGCCAGTGTGTTACACAAGCACTCTATTCCTGGCCATTATTGTTAGAGCATTCAGGAGGAGATAATGCTGCCTTTTCAAAAGAAAGCCGAGCGGATGTCTAATGTAGCCTACCTCTCAAAGGTCAATCTTCCACCTAGCATCACTTTGACTTCCACTGTGATGTTTTTTCACTTGAAGCCAGTCCACAAATGCCCATATCTGTTTAAAAAAAAATACTACCTCTCAGTTATAGCCACAAAGACATTCTCCATGCTTGAAGGTCAGCATTGTACCAAGCACTTGGCATGTCTGGAATGCTGACCACCTTAGTTGAAGGTTAATGTGTGAGGAATCCCAGAACCATCCAGCATGTGGATGTATTCACCTCTTCCCTGCACTGGTGGGATTTACCTCTGTTCAGGTTTACCCTGTTCTGTGGAGCATAGCTTAGGCCAATAGGCTTAAAAACTCTACCAATAAAGAGGTTTCTCAGAATTAATGGGTCAGGATTGGATGACTAGCTCCTTTGAGCGTGGCTTGAATGGTAAAAAAGCCTCTTAGCTGAGTGAATACATAGAGGAGCCTGAGAGGAGCGACAGTGGGCTCTGTTTGTCTGCTTTAGTATTCCCATCCCGTGTCCTTCGTCAGGAAGACACTCCACACACACACACCAAATAATGTTCTGATATATCTGTCTTTCGGTCTACTCTCTCACTTGAGATTAGATTCCCAGATCAGTATGCAGTTTGGATTAGTCTTCTTCCACTAGAGTAAATAACCGTTCAGTGTCATATTATAGCTTGATATCCAGAGAATAAACTCCATACTTTACTTTTCTCTGTTGACTGCATAATGACAAAATGAGAGCTGCCATTTCAATAGTATATATTCCCATCCATATGCACATTTTTAAAGAAATGCCTTATTCTATAAATATGCATGGGCTGAGTGTGGGTCATTGTATGGTCCATGCAGGTGTACCTCCAGCAAGTGGCACAGGTACTCTCCAGATCTACCTGCTGGATATCAACGACAACGCTCCCAAGGTATTCCCTCAGGAGACAGAGATATGTGAAAAGCCGGAGCCAAATGCCATCAACATCACTGCACTCGATGGAGACCTGAACCCTAATGCTGGGCCATTTGCCTTTGAGTTAGCCCACCGGCCCTCTGATGTTAGGAGAAACTGGACCATCACAAGAGTCAGCGGTAAGACACAGAAGACTCTATTATATACTAATCTTCATTTGGTTTTTATTTTGCTTCATTTGTATTTGTTACTGGAAAATGAAAGAAGAGAATATGCAATATCCCCTTTCAGCATTTTTCAGTTAGTCTCATTTAATTATTAGAAAGGAAACTGTAGAATATGTAACAATTTAAATATAACAATTATCAGTCTGTTTAGTAATTAAAGCTTGAAACCTCGATCCTTCTGAACAACACTTTGAAAATGTGTAAATAGCACACTTCAGAAGGCTCAGGTAGAGCAGGGAGAGACACTATAAAATTATATTAACATCACCATGCAGACATTAATTGTTTATGCTAATTTGAAATAAAAACATGAGTGGTAGGAACTCATTTGTTGTGTGTTTAGCTATTAGATAGTGTAAATTGAAAAGCAGTGAATATATCTTAATAGGATAATGGCATTTGGATCATTGCAGCTGGGAATTTAGCCTAAGCAGCATTATCAAAAGGTATTTAGTAGATTTATAAGCTCCAAATCTAAATCCCAACCATGTTTTGGATTAGATATGCTGATGCAACTTCCAGGTACAAATTTATGTTGCATATTTGTGGTAATAGGAGGGTAATCGTACTGTGAACACAGCCTATACGTATGACTATTCATAGTTTTGATTTAATCCCCTCTGAAAGACTAAAGAAACATGATGTTATTTAGATTTTTATGCACATTGAGTAACTTAATCTCTTGTTTTACTACTGTGTCTACTTATGTGTTTGCTCTGATAAGGAGCCATCGTGGTTCACTCACTCACACTTTCTGTCTTTTGTCCTCTTCATCTCTCAGGTGACTATGCTCAGGTGAGCCTGAAGATTGGCTTCCTTGAAAGCGGTATCTATGAGCTCCCCATCATAATCACAGACTCAGGCAACCTGCCCATGTCCAACACCTCCTATCTGCGGATTAAAGTATGCCAGTGCGACATCAATGGAGACTGCACTGACCAGCAACACATCATGGCTGCCGGTCTGGGCACTGGTGCCATCATCTCCATCCTCCTCTGCATCATCATCCTCCTTAGTGAGTGTCTCAGTACCTCTCTCAAACCACATCACACAAACACACACCGGGATTATAAAGACAGCTAAACGTTATCCGAGATATATCTCTAGATTACTGTAGGATTACCAAAAAAATAGCCTTGATCAGGCCCCCATCCAAGCTCTAAAACATCAGATCCGATTACATTTGTCTGAAAACACGTCAAGTTATCATGTTTTGTAATATGAGATCCCTCTCTCTGTCTGTCCATCAGTTCTCGTGCTGATGTTTGTTGTGTGGATGAAGCGCCGCGACAAAGAGCGTCAGGCCAAGCAGCTCCTTATCGACCCAGAGGACGATGTGAGAGACAACATTCTCAAGTATGACGAGGAAGGTGGAGGAGAGGAGGATCAGGTAAGAATGACGTGGCAAACACAGTGTGTTGACTAACAATTACATTGTCATGTAAAAAAACAACTTTTCTCAACCTGCTTCCTGATAAGTGTTGTGTCCTACGTTACCACCCTTTTTGTTTTAAAGGAGAACCAGTTTTGGTTCTTTTAAAGTTAGTTTTGAGTGAAAAAAACTCAGTCTTTGCTGTTTTGTCTGTGCTCTTCTCCTTGGTTTGTATGCATACTATACATCTAACCACCAATTGGGATTTAGCAACACATTTTTATATTTTGCTTAAGTAACAGAAACTATTGTTTTGTATTCAGCAGAGACATTTATTACTGGTATAGAAAAATGTCAAACACCTAGCCCTACGTACCATGAAGCTGTGTAGTGTTTTTGAAAGGGCGAGTGTGTGGTCTGTGTTAGGGAGAAACATTGAGGTCACATTCACAGTATGCAGTAGAGTAGCAGTTCCAGTATAAGGACAGATGGTACCACTCTTTCTGCAAGCATACCTGCACTTAAAATGCATTCTTTCTCGCATTAGACCTGGTTATTATAGACCTGGTTAAGATACACTTCACAGTCACAATGAGGGGTAAGACAATCCCTGGAAATAGAACCCCTTTTCTTAAAAAAAGGGAGCTGTAAGAAATCAATAAGACAAACACATTTTGATCCAATCGGTTCTGGAAATATTGCAACTGGTTGCTCAACTGGAACTGGTTCCCACTTCACACAAACACGCATAATAGAAATGCAGTGCCACAGACATCAATAAAGTCTTTATCTCCCTGCACTGATCAGGCACACACAGACACACACTCAATTGTCCTAATGGCCCATTGTTAGCAGTAAGGGAATCATTTTATAAAAAAGGTAATAATATACCAAATTGGTTATTTTCTTGCTGCTGGGTGTAGTGCTCCGGTGGCTTAGGTATAGCAGCAGATATGAACAGGAGACCCCGGTCTGACCCAGCACAGTGCCAAATTATCCTCGGAGACTTGTAATTGGTAAGCTGATGTCATTTGGAGATAAACATCTGCTGTGGCCCAATAATGAAGCTCTGTCTAAGGTAACAATATGACTGGAAAGCCATTACATATCAACTAGTGATTAGGCAGGAGAGAGTAGACCTATTTGTGTATTCACGTTCTCATTTTCACACACAAACTGGTCAAACTTGTGGACCAGAACATGTTGAAAAGGAAACTGTTGGATGATTTAACACCCCTCAAAGACAAACAAGTGGGTGCAGCAATTTTTTGAGGGAGAACAAGCTCCCATTTTGAGTGGCGCCGAGAAGGGCAGGGTGCCAGGAGAAAATGGTCCTGTCTGTGTTTGGTAAAAAATGTCCCTGACTTTCCCAGCGATATCGTCTTTATAATGCCCACCTCTGTTCTCCCTATCTCCCGCTGGGGAGGAAATTGAAGTGTCAGACCATTGGGTGCTCTCAGAGTATATGATTTTAGTTGCTGCTGCCATTGGCCTGGCTTGTATTGGTTTGTGAAGCACTCATTTCATCAAAGGCAGACAGCTGATCAGGCTGCGTTTCCAGGACATGGAAAAAGATAATACTGAAATGATAGCAAATCGAGTTGTTGCATAGGTTCACGGATAAAAAAAATAAATACAAATGGGAGAAAGGAATGAGTCATCTGCCTCTTCAAATTACCTCAGAATGATTTGATGTACACTTTAGAGGCATGCTTTGAAAAGTATTATGATTTGTTTTTCAATCCCTATGCAGTAAGTGAAACCAAACAAATAGACCTGTTTATGCAGATTGTGTAAGTGCCTTATGTTTTTGTCACCAGATACAAGACGTGTTTGATATGTAAGAGGAGCTGTAACATCTCTAATATTATCTCAAGATAATTCTGGTTTATTGCAACTCGGGGCTTATTTTTGCACTGGTCATTATTTAAATTATGATTACATTATAGAAAAGGAGGAAATGGATATGAAATGGGATCCGGGTGACATTGCCACAACTAAGGCAACAGAGTGAGAAACATTAATGGTCAGATGTAAGGGAGTAGTTAGGCAATTTGAGAAATACACTTATTCGCCTTCTTGCCGAGAGTTAGATGAGATGATAGATACAATCCTCATGTCTGTACAGTAAATATGAAGCTTAACTTAGCATAAAGTCTAGAAAAGGGGGGAAACAGCTCTCCTTGCTTTGTCCAAGAGTTACAAAATCTGTCCACAAGCACATCTGTTTCCAGTTTTTGAGCTAAGCTGATCTGCTGTTGGCTACAGCCTTGTATTGAAAGGACAGACATGGGAGAAGAAGAAAACTTCTCATGTAAGTATGTCTCTGCAAATTTCCCCAAATGTCAAACAACAAGCCAGCACTGGAGCCACATTATTTATACCACTTTATTTGGAGGTGAAGCCAAAAGTGCGCACACCCAAAATGTTGGAAATAATCCATCAATGCAGAAGAAAGCTCACAACGACGCTACGTACGAAAGGTCAGACTTGTACCTGAAAGTCCCTCTATGAACTGCGATGGATCCTGTGTGATCATCTGACGGCTCGTGTTCCTTGCCCCATTGGAATTACTTTTAGTGATGTTGCTGCTTTCCCAGATTCCAGAATTGAGTAAACATGTGTACAATGTTATTATTAACAGTAGGAATGATGACTTAGCTTAGATGAAGTGTGTAAGGTTTAATCTTGTTCTCCCGTATTTGAATGTGGGTCATGAGGGCCAAGGGGCAGCCATTTCTTTTGGCCGATGTCATGTGAGGAGTCAATTCCCTGAAGTTGGCTGGTTTGTCATTAGACCTTCTTGCTGACTTCAGCCATTATGTCTCTGTTGCAATTCCTGTCATTGCCTCCTGACCCCTCCGGTGGGCCACCTTAGAGAAGGTCAAACAGCAGTCTGAAAATGGACCAAAGATGATGGATGGCGATCCTGCGCGATGTGTGCTGACCATTGTTCTCCTCCAGCTAGCCTCGGGGGTTTGTCATTCCCCATGAAATCATATTACACATGGATAATCAATGTGTTTGTTTGAGATTTGAGATGATAGTGTCGAAATGAGTAGGTCTTTGTCAAGTGCCTGCATGCTTCGCTGCGTTTGTATATCTGGGTTGTTTATGCATCATCACAGGGTTTATATTTATTCTCATGTTTATTTTTACATTGGAGCGTCTGCCGTCTTTATGTTTTTTTTTTTTTTTTTTTCTGGGAGTGTGCAAGTGTGTGTAGGTACATGTGCAACTGAGCAAAGACAATTTTGAAGGGGGATATTAGAGATGGATGGATTACCGAAAATCTTCTAAAGAGGGACAATCCATCATGCACGCTTATTAGGCACACACCCTGATTCTCAAATGGCATTTTTTCTATCATATCTGCTGTCACCGTGATACCATCCAGTCATTCAACTCAGCTCTTCACCGCAGCCTCTCTCTCTTTCTGATTCCTTTTCTCTCTTTACTCTTTCTCCTCCTTCTCCTCCGCCTGCCCATGACTTTGCACAAACTGCGAGCCATTCAGGTTGCCTTGGTAATGTTAATAGGATTAGCAATGGCTTATGCATATCCGCCATCCCGTGTCTGGGCATTGATTAGAGCAAAACAGTCGCCTGCACATCCTTCCTGCAGCACACCGCTCAAGTACAAACACTCTTGCAGCATATGATGTGGTCCTCAGCGTGGACCCCCTCCGTGCTGGCTCTTTTAATGTGTCGGATTGTCCCTGGGCTTGTGCTTCACAGACAAGAAGATTTAAAGTTTCCCTTGTGTACTCTCAACTCTTCCCGCTGCATTCTAACTTTAAATCTTCTCCTTCGCTCAGTTGAAATGCTTCTCCACTGTGCAGCTCAATATGTGTTTACCTATTTAGATAATCACACAGCGTTTGGGGTCTCGTCACGCCGCTTAGCTAACCCCCATCTGTCTATGTGTTCCCCAGGATTACGACCTTAGTCAGCTCCAGCAGCCGGACACGATAGAGCCTGATGCCATCAAACCGGTGGGAATCCGTCGTCTAGACGAGAGACCCCTCCACCCTGAGCCTCAGTACCCCATGAGGTCAGCAGCACCCCACCCTGGAGACATCGGAGACTTCATCAACGAGGTAAAAGATTTATCCAGCATACACGGTTATTGAAATCTCAGATTGTTTTGTTGTATGTGAAATTAAATCCCAGGAAAATAGCTGAAGTGAAAGGATTAGTGGTGTTGCAAAGCGTACATTTTATTTTCAAGCTGAATGACTTTCTTATAATAAACTTGTGTATAATAAACAAATTTGGCGTATATGACTCCATATCAAGCATTTGTGCACAGCCGTGCAGTGGGAGAAAATAAACTTGACTTAAAATCGAATTGATTATTATATGAATTGTTTTCATCTTTTTCCCTTTAGAAAGAACAAACTTTTCTCATCACCCATATCCACTCAGACACACATAAAGCCCCAAAAGTACATGATGCTAACTCACTTAGATATAATTGTTTTTCTCCTCACTTTCCACCAAAGTAGAGTTATAGATATGTCAGCATAGAAACACATTGGCTTTCTATCGGAGTGCACTGTTCAGAGTGCCCTCGTTTGCCCGAGGCAATCATTGACTCCAGCATGAAAGGAGAATGTAAAATGAAAAGAGCAGTCATGTATTTTTCACCAGACTAACGCGCATGAGTTTCACAGCATTACAACTGGTGAATGCATTTTTCATTAGTTGTTATTTTTATTTTGTTTAGACTTTTTGTTTTCAAATTCAGTTTTCAAACCCTAGCAAATTAGTTTGCTAGGGTTTGCCACTTTAGTTTTTATTATTTGAAAATGCTTAGTTTTAGTTGAGTTTTTATTAGTTTTAGTCTTTTGTGTAATATTGGTTATTTGTCGAGGGATTAGAAAAGGTCAGAAAAAGTATTGTGTAATAATAACTCAACAAAAACATACAATTTTAAAAATTTGTATTCACAATGGATTCAACAATAACACCAGTACATAGAATGTACACATGATGATGAGCACAGATGTGTAAACAGTCAACACAAGACGCAGCAGTGAGTGCAGAATGGGTTTGACGTGTTCCAGGAAAGAACTAAACAGCCAACAGACTAAAGAAGGCCGACATCAACAGGTGTTTAGAACTTTGGTTTGAGTAAAGTGGCGAACGTTTTGAAGTCAGTCGACTCACACAGTTGTGTAGACATCCCAGTATTAATCCACATATTAACCCACGTTCCCTCCTGCTTTTGATATTCCTGTGTATTTACTAACCAACTACCGGGTCGCTGGTGAAAGCAGCCTGTAGTGTTCTCTGTCCTGCGGTTGTGTCCGTCATGCTGCTGGCCCTGCGTATCCATACATCCATGCCCCTAACGTTACCGGGGTTAGCTTCTGTTTCGGGGAATGGGGGCTTACCATGCTTACCTTGTTAAGGCTAGCCTCCTTGTGTTCGTTTCTCAAATGTAGACTACTTTCAAATTTGTGGGATGTTTCCCTGTAATGAACTGTCCACATATTTTACCATGGTAAAGTTGGTTTTATATTGGACATTGGATAATCAACACATTTCGAATGTTATGAATATCCAACGTCCAATATAAAACCAACTTTACCACGGTACATATTTTACCACCTTCCACTGCGAGGCACTTGCTTTTATCTGACAGTCATTATCAAATAGGACTGTGCTGCTTTCTTCTGACTTTCGGTACCGCCATGATGCCAGGCGAGGGGCACGGACTGTTGTGTGTTGTGTTCAATTTTACATGGAACATCGGAATTTCTGGGTTCCCAGTCGGAAACTATACATGTCTACGGAAAATGTGAGAAAGTTACTTGCTAGAGTTATTTGCTCTATGAAAGACATTGACAAAGATTAAAAACTAAGGACATTTACTTGATCATTTTAACCAAACCTAGATTTATTTTGGATTTATATTTTTGTAAACCTAGAGGCCTCAATGAAGAGAAGGGAGCGCTTTAAAACTTATTTTATACAGTCTGTTTAAAACGCACAGAAGAAAGTAGTAGCGTTTGTGATGCATTTGACTCATAAATTTAAATGAGAACCAAAGTCCTTTAAAATTAAATCGTGAACAGGGTGAATCATGATTGTGATTTTATGACGATTAAACGTGCAGGCCTAGCGCCCATGTTTTTAGATTAGAACTTGCTCTTTCTGCTCTGCTCCCCGAACATCTATCTCTCAGGTCCCTTTACCCGGGCACCACTCATTTTCACTCTCGGCACGTGTCACAAATACACAAAATATATTAGATATTGAGTTGAAATTTAATATTTTGCACTGCTCAATAAGTTACAGTTTGACAATGCACAACAGCCTTGATCAGACCTTTGAGATATTACAAGTCTGAGCATCCTGACCCAGAAAATGCTCAATGTAACCAGGCAACGTTGATCTGTTTCTAGTCCCAGATTTGACTGTCGCTAAAGCTCAGTCATGGTAGCTCCAGCACTCACATGGAGCTGGAATCTGACCTAACTGATAAGGGCTAGCTGCCAGAGGAGCAGGGAGACAGAGAGGGGTGGGGGGGAGGGCAGGGGGGTCTGAGCTCCATCCTGCAACGTGCACATGCCCGAGGAGCTTGTGGCTCTTAATTGAATTTGAGGGACAAAAAAAAAAAAATTAGGCAGAGGTTTAGCATAAGGACATTAACCTCAAAGTCGGACAAACAAAGGTCTATTAGTTAGACCTGGTCTGTTCCCACAAGGGGGGGGGGGGGGATATTGGACACATCAGCACCAACTTGACATGACCTCTGTTGGCCACAGGTGGTCAACGTGCCACAGAGGGAGACAAAGCTGACGTGCTGCGTTTCAGCCCAGGCAAAGTTGGTGACAGTGGATGACTCAGTTATTATAAAATTTGGCTAAGTTCTGTGATTGACTAACCTTATGAAACTGCCAGTGGGTTTTTGGATGTAGATGGAGGGGCCATAACCAGCAGAGCGATTATGGTTGTAATTGTAATGAACGATCCATCTGTCATATTTCCTACCACATTATCAGCGCCACAGCCCTGAGCAAATACTTAACAAAAGCTAACAAGTGGAAAATAATCGCTAAGTGCCCAGGCACTTTAATTCAATCCATCTTTTTATTTGAGAGCATTTCTGCGCTATAATGGCAGCAGAAAGGAAACTATAAATCTTTGACAAGTTCCCAAAGAGCTGAGGTTTTGTTTTTTTGTCTGTCTTATGCTGCTCCACTTCTGTTAATCCTCTATTCATTTATTATTTGTTGGGTTACCTCACTTGTGGCGATAAGAGGGAGAAACCAGGCGCAGATCCAAAGTCGTTCATGGCCAAAGCACAACACAAACTCCTAGAGCCATCAATCCATCAAGTCTCCTGAGTCTCGTTGGGGAATGGGGCTGGAAATCAGTAACAATCCATAAGGACCTCTCATGACGCTATGAGGAATTCTGGGAATGTTGCAGACAATCTTTAAAATAGAAGCAACCCCACCAGTATCACCACCCACACACCAACCCACACCTCTCATCCCTGGCCTCAGTTGAGCTCAGTGCTTACTGCTACTGTTTAGCCAGGACTCAGATAAATATGATATTAAAGATGTTGCTATCTAGATTAAAAGACAAAGTATCAGCATTGAAGTTGTACTGCCGCTGTTAAAGAGAGAGGAAGGGGGCTTGCACAGGGGCCAGTGGGGGAAGGGGACATTATTCCAGTCATCTGAGGCTGCTGGACATACTCAATCTTGGCTTTTGATCAATCAGCAGATAATCCGACATCCCAAAAACACCAGGAGAGTCCCAACCCAAACACAGAGGAAACTCCCAGGAACACTAAAGCCTGATTAATCAGATTTCCTGAGCATGTGGAGGTAGAACCACTGACTGGTTTGAGGATAGATTAGTCTTTTTGTGTGCAGCAGTAAGGGGGAGGGAGTTGTCGATGTGGCTCACTCCTTATTGTAGACACTGTTGCTGAGTAGACGTGGCTTAATCTTCTCATCTAACCGCGGTTTTATTTCCTTCTGTACAGGGACTTAAGGCAGCAGACAACGACCCCACCGCTCCTCCCTACGACTCCCTGCTCGTGTTCGACTACGAGGGCAGCGGCTCCACAGCTGGCTCCCTAAGCTCCCTCAACTCCTCCAGCAGCGGGGGCGACCAGGACTACGATTACCTCAACGACTGGGGCCCTCGCTTTAGAAAACTGGCAGACATGTACGGTGGAAGTGATGACTAGGACACACAGCCACTCGGTGAAAGATGAAAAAAGGATGAAGAAAAAAACATGAAGAAAAGATTTCCTATTGATGGACATGGACAGCTTCTTATATTCCCTAAGAGAGTGACGGAACTGTGACAGAAAAGAAACAAAAAAATAAACACTGATTCAGAATTTTTTTCAAAAACAACCAACCTAGGCTTATTGTTGTAGTCTACGCATACATATGCTTGTTGAAAGCTTAGGCATAGGCTGTGGTCCAGTTATGGAGGTTGTGGGAGGGAACACTGGTGGACTGTCGCCACTCGGATTGTTGGTATTGAATGCGCTCAGTTACACTTGAAATTCACAGTACAGAAGCACTGGGATATAATGTGCCTTTTGTACATTTTTTTGGATCTAAATGATTAGTTTTATGTTCAAGGCTTTAATGGTACTGACTTTTGGAGTGATTTCAAAGTATGTTACACTCTGGTATGCTTCTACATGCTTTTTTTCTTTGGTTACACAACGCTCCTGTTTGTTGAAGATTATTTAAATAAACTACAAAGACGAAGAAATGGAGGATCATCTGTTTGCTTGGATGGGAAGAAAAACAATTAAGAACAGCACTGTACAGTACGCTAGACTTCTTGACTTTTTCACTAAAAAATTAAAATTATGCAGCTGGTTGCAAATAAAGGGAGTTATGAATCATACATTGGTAGCAGATTTGTTTTTCTTTTTTTCTGAAGTGATGTAGTATTTTACAAAAAAAATGGTTTTGGTCTAATCTATGTACACTTCATTTGCCTTAGTCATCATCTGATATTTTCAACTTCACTGTAAAAAGATGTGTGTACATAATGTTTTTCTTTATCTTTTTCTTTTGATGTAGTCAATGAAGAAGTGCAAAAACTTCCAAACCTGTAAATGTATAATTTGGACTACAAATTCAAGTTTTTTGCATGTTTTTATCTTTTCATGACAACAAAAACGAAAACTGTTGTTTCCGAAATTTATTTACAAAGTGAAAAAAAAATAAAAAATCTGGGTAACATTAATGTGTAGAAGTTAAGAGTTTTTGTATAAAACGTGGGGAAAAAAACATTGATTTAAAAAAAAAAAAAGGAACGTAGTGATCTTGTCAGCACAACTGTTGAATTTGTACCAAAAAGGGGTGGGTGGGGTGGGATGACATGCTAGGCACTCATTACTGAATCAGCTTTAAGACTGGAAAATGTTTTGGACTTAAGCCTTGAGGATAACCATGTGTACTGGAAAACAAATTCTCCATCTCTGACCCCAACCATCCAAATAAAATGCTAATTTTGAGCTAAAAACTAAACTGCCTCTTTATTTATTTTGTTTTTACTCAAACTCAGCATTGTTGCAGAGGCGTAATTAGGTTGCACAATTCGCAACCTATCTCAAAGGACAACATTAAACAAAAAAAATATTCATTGTACAATGTTTTACCAGAGGGGGGAATAAATCATTTATACCCTTATTTAATTGTTTGCAAACATTGTACACACGCGAAATGCTTTAGGACCTTACAATTCTTGATAAGTTGTGTGGCTTTCAGGCTAAGAAGTAAACACTAAGCTCATTCTGTAACACTATCTGTTCTAAAGCCTAAAGGAAATACCGACTCCATCCTGCACCTGTCTGCTATCTGCCATCAGTATTGTAAAGTACTGTGGGTCAGACTGGACATGACCTCAAAATGAAGAATGCTTCCAAAAAGTGCTTCTAGGGGCTCTGCATGTACCTGCACTCCGGTGACATGTGGCAGGATGGAGATGAGACTCTGGATGATGAAAGTCACAAAACATAGGCCGTTTAGCCTTCGCCTGCCCTTTTTCCCGCCCTCCTCTATCACTGTGGGACTTAGAATTCACAGAGGCACCACTTGCATCCAGTTGAATAGATATGGACATGGCTTATTAATTCAACCAGATTAGACGGGAGCAAGTTTGGTTTTGTAGTCTTCACACAAAACGCAATGAATGTCTATTAGAGAATAACCAGTGAACCGTACCTGCCTTTTGTTTTCCAGCTGGTGTAATCAGTGTCGCTGCTCTGTGTTAATCAGTTCCACATCCTGTACCGCTTTAAGAACACCAGCCGTTTTCATACATGCTCCTGCGTTAGGAGAGGAGTTATTTATATAGAGTAGATTTCAAGTGACCTTGTCTGGTACCTATCACTTATCTCAGAGAATGCAAAGCTGTGCATTCCATTTGCCAGAAGCAACATGAAATTGTACGTCGCCCAGTCGGGTGAAATGTTAAACAACACACTGTCTGACCTCGAGGTGTTGTTTCAACTGCAGCTGAGACAGATTTGTTTTGCCAAATCAGTTCCTTTTACTTTGAGGTTTTCAATGTTTGAATGTACTTCCTTTTGTGTTGTACTTAGCCAATAGGAGCGCCACACTACTTAAACTGTTTTCTTTGCTTGGATCTTTTGTCAGGCACAGATGTGGTTAGTGACTCAACATCTCAAAAGGGCTTCGTCAAATCCTTTTTCTGGCTTAGAAGCAGGATGGATTTTCAGTGGAAGATTTTACAACAGAGTAGTTAGACAGTTGCCAGCCGTGCATTTAACAGACATGTTGAATGTTTTCATCCAATTCTTAGCCAGAAAATCCCAAATGTCAAACTATCTCTTTAAATTATACGCAAAAAAGATAGATTGTTTAAGAGTTGAAGCATAGTGCTACAATGTACATTTGTCCAGTTCTTCATACTGCCGGCTCCCCATCTAGAACTCCTCTGCAGGCTCTCCCACCCGGCCGTATTGTCATCTTGATGTTCAGATTGCTCCAACGGGTTCATCTCCACCAAGCAGTCAAGTCCTGTTTCATTTCTAATCCTCAGCAAGGGGAGAAAAAAAATTTGATATTCCAGTACTGTACTTCAATTTCAAAACATGGATTATCCTCGAAGGAAAGCTGGCAATCTAAGAGAGCCCAGGACATAAAGGCAGCCGCTGCACCGCTCCTCCACTATCCACACCCAAAACATACAGCTGTGTGCCGACATGGAGTATTGTTAAAAAATGCAAGAGAGTCTACATCAGCTCGAGTGACGCTGGAATACATTTTAAGTGAAATTTAAGGATAGTTTATTTTGAGGATTATATTCATTGACTTTGACTTGCTGAGTGGTAATTGGAATGACTATGTTATGAGAAGCACATTTTCATCGTTTATCTGCCATATGGTCCAGCAAGGATGATTGAAATAATTGCTCAAAAAAGTATCTCATTTGCACATTTTAGCTAGCTGACATAAAGGGAATATGATTATGCAAAACATTATTCACAAAGTTAATTGAGTTGGATGGGAATGACATTGGTTTCATCTGCCAGTTGATTCTTTGACATACTGTATGAAAAACATATTTAAAAAAAAGACCTCAGAGCACTCAGAGATACAAAATCAGAAAAATAAATAATGCATGTGCTGTCATTTGTAGGCTAGCAGTGTGGGCTTGGTTGTATCCTGCTGGTTATCGGGTGCATTCCAGTGACTCCATACTGGTTTTTTGTTTGTTTTTTATCCGCAATATTAACTACAAATGCAAGGAGGAGCTCAACTTATAGCCTCTGAGTACTCCCAATGTGTTCTCTTTCGAAAATGGCTGCATATTGCTGTTCTTACAAGCACCCCAGGGCCCTTTTATTGACTGTGAAACAATGCTTTCACCAACACCCACTCCCCTTCGCAGATTTACTAGACACAGCCATCCTCAGCTCAGCAGTGTGTGTGTGTTAGGATGGCTGAGCAAGTGTCATAGATCCACTCAGCCACCGTGGGGGGACTGTCAGTAAACATGCAGAATACAGACTAGAATCCGATGCAAAACCAGCATCTAAGTTATACTGCTCCTGACCTTTGGTGGACATTGGGAAGATGGATGCTACCCAGGTTATCGATAAAAATTTCTGGCCCGCAGCAGCAAGAGCATATGTCTTACGGTTTCCCAGTCCCTGCATCCTACCTTCGAATGAATAAGTAAGTAGGGTGGATGACAGAAAGCGCAAACACATGACACGTGCAGATCTAGTCACTTGCGGAAAATCAATCAATTTCATTTCTACGCTGTTGCCCTCTAAGTGTAATGTTAGATCAATTTGTTTGGATTGTTTCACCCACAGAGTCTGGAAGGGACTTGTTCTTGAGTCCCAGGTCTTTGCGTGATGATCACACCAACATCCAGCCATGATCTACGGCTCCCTGTGTTCTCACTGACTGCAGGCAGATATCTCTCGAATGGCTCACCCTCTGTTTCAGCAGATATTGTTCTGCCTCCGTCCGCAATACTGATTTATCAGCTCTCATTTATCAGGCCCCATCCTGCCATCATTCTCAGTCCACGCACAGTAGTGTCACTGTGGCCACAGAACTGGGGGAAGGGCGAGGTGGGAAGGGTGGGGTCGCACTGAGACAAAAATAATGAACGCTCTTTCTTTCATAAGATGCATATCGGCTGAACATGAGGGCTGAACATGAAATTTCAACTTGAATATGAGTACTCAATGTCACTTTCTGCTGCCTGCGAATGCACGGAAGGAATTTCTCATCCCGCTGTGATTTCTCTTGCATGAATGGTTGATGTGTTCCACAAAAGGACATGTAATCATAAACCATGCACACACATTTACAGACACCCAGGCCATCTCTCGCTTTTCCCCTCTGTTTCTATTCCTTTGTCTCACACACACATGCACTTATCTTCTTTATCACAACTCGAAAATGCCAACAGCAAAAGCAAATGGCAACTAAAGCTGCAAAGATAAATCCAATAGTTGTCAACATTTAAATTAATTGCTTAAGCTATTTTGATAATTGATTAATTGATTTGCGTAATTTTGTTGGTAAAAAAGAATATTTTCTATTGTTCTCATCTATCACAGTAAACTGAATATATTTGATTTGTTGAGAAAATAAGACATAAGGACGTCATCTTGGGCTTTGGGGTACACTTTTCACCATTTTCTGACATTGTGTAGAGCAAACAACTAATCGATTTATCAAGAAAAACCCCCACAGATTAATCAACAATGAAAATCCTTGTTAGTTGCAGCCCTAATGGCAACTGTGCACTCTAGAGAACTATTTTTTATTGTCCTTGGAAATAAAATTTGCAAAAATAAAGTGAGGGAAATAGAATGGCACAGAAAAAGTGTGCAAACAAAGACCCCCGAGAGCCATTCCTGCTTTTAAACACTTGACATTCCATCACCCTCTTGTCATTAAGGCTTAATGTCCCTTGGCCACTTCCACACAATAACTTGTTCGTTCGTTCTTGTGGTCTTCCAACGGACTAGTGAGGGACTTCCATGATCAGTGGCTAATAAATGTGCTGAAGGATAGACGGCCCCGAGATCCATGTGCAGCCGATTGTACAACTGGGTCGTTATATTATTGTCTATATGAAGGAGAAAAGAGGCCACTGAGTGGGCCGGTCTTTCCCGTCTACTGACTCTATTGTAGTCACCCATCTGTATGGATAGCCGATGGCGAGGGTGACAAGCCGTCAGCCAGGCAGGAGCAAAACTCCAGAGCCTAAAGAACATCAGCTTTCATTCACACATCGTCAAAGAATGGGAGATGTGAGCGCACATCAATTACTATTATATGTTTTAATCAGCCTATTATTTGTAAGACATGTAAAATGCATAACATACATTCATTACTGTAAGGTAGAGATGAATTAGCAGCTGAAAATCATTAGTCAACATACTGTACAGTACATGTCAAACCATCCTCTGTGATTGGTTAAGTAGTGATGAACAGTGATTATAAGCTCCCTTTAATCCGTTTTTACACTTTAAATTCAATTGACAAATTTCCCATGATATACTAAACAGCTCAAAGTGGCGTTGAGGCAGCAACTCTCAAAAGGTGAAATACAGATTTACACAGCGACTGGATGATGTTAAATGAGTTTTCATCTTAAACGGACTAATCTCTCTGTGGGCCATCGTTTTTTCAAATGTCTTTTTCTCTTGGTTTGACCCTTTACCCTCAATTCTAAGTGGTGAGGAGCTTCAAAAGCAGGGTGGCTTATACTGGGAACATCTTTACTCTCTGTCACAGAAAGGTTTTACAAGCTGTGTCCTGTTGAAGTCCATAGTCCAAGCACAGATTTGACTCAGGGGAGATTTTAGAAGTGTCACATTGGGCTTTATTGCCAATGAGTCATTGCTTGCCTCTTTTGCATGTCTCTTGTGGATGGAAGAGATATATTTATATATATATATCCAGTTATTGCTGCACTAGATGAAATCAGAAAGGTTGATTTATGTTGGTATGCAGTCTGCACAATATAGAGCTAAATGACTTTTAAGGCTGCATTCATGCAATACGTTTCAAATTTCTTTTAGAGCTATAATCCCACCTTAATAACTCCCACACTGAAAGAGGAAGAGAGTGGGAATAAAGCTGTGGATGCTCCACAGTTTTTTGGATGCTTAATGTGTCGCAGGAGAATATGAATTTCTTTTTTCTTTTGTTTTCTGTTTGTCCACGCAAGTATTTTTAGCACAGAAAAAAGAACAGGACTGACTAGCAGCACAAAGAAAGACCCGAAAACCAAAGCAGCGAGACGACTGCCTCACTCGTCTTGTTTACAGCCTGGAAGAATTGCATTGTGTGCAATCTCATACACAGACAGGCCAGATGCTGCCCAGTCCCAAAATGCCGAGGTAGGAGTGCAGCATGAGGAAACTGAGATTCTTTTAATAATAATAATAATAATAAATTGAATTTGTATAGCACTTTTCAAGAACCCAAAGTCGCTTTGGCACAGTTTACTGTCAAGAATAAGGTTATCTACATTAGGTTTTCTATCATCTTATTGGTCCAACTGTTTTTGGTACAGCACTGTCCAAAACTGCTGCCAGCTCAGTAGGGTTGGGTCTTTTAATGCACAACACAAGTCAAAAATGATTTTCAATTGTATTAGATACATAGAAGACTGCTTTTATTTACTATATTTTAGACTAAATTATTTCATCACCCAGAATTTTAACTATACATTCTTTAGTTTTATTTATTATTAATATACAGTATACATTTATCTGGCTTGTTATAGATCACATACATCCAGTCGTTTAGATCGGTGCATAGACCTGCGTACTCTCTGTTACCGACAAGACTCAAGAGAAATGCGGTTCAAGTCCCTCTTGTGCCCTTCTAGTGGAGAAAATGTGAGACAGGGCCCTCTAGGGCAGAGGTTCTCAATTTTTTCAGGCAAAAACAACCCCTAACAAGATAGAGAATACGACCTCCTCATGGATGTCCCTTGGAATAATTTGACGTACTGTAGCCTATTTCTTACACCTCTTATAGTCTTCGTTGTGTAAAAGAACAACACAAGAGAAATGTATTAGAAAGATATACAGTATGTCCTGAAGTGCACCAGACGGACCTGTATCGAACATATTTCAGATTCTAGGAGTGATAGATTTGTTAGATTATAAAATAATTATGATGTACAAACCCATGTCCTTCTTGTGAAGAAAACATGTTGCAGTGCTTCATAGCATATATTTCTTTGTGCTGCTGGTACCCTTTTTATTTTTTTGCCCTTCAGAAAGCCTGAGTCCACCACTGGATGCAGATGCCATTCGGCACCACGGCAACAGATAGCTATTACAACAGGTAGTAGGTGAGAACTATTATACTGTGCATATATACAGTTATATTCTAACATCTTTATAGACATAGAACCACATCTTAACAAAATGATGTATGTGCAAATGAGGTTTTTGGATGTAAAAACAACAGCGTTGTGATAAGTCTTGTAGAAAGGTCACTTTTGACCCATGTTGTGCATCAGCAGGTTAAAGCCACTGGCTTTAAGAAACAATGTTTAGATGTTTTTGTTATCCTGCAGTGTAGAGAGTATTTATTCCATAAAGGAAAACAACAGTAACAAAAAGTCAGATGAAGACAGCAGTGCCAAAGCTAAGAAGCCATAAACTCTTCACATTATAAACAAACAGAAATGTATGCCAAGATGGATAAATCATCTTCACTAAATCCCCAAACACAGAACTACGAAACCACTTCATTATCAGTATGTAGAACATACTGGAAGTGGCTTTGGTCAGGTGCACAAACAATAACAATACACAAGACAAAGGCACAACAATGCAATGGTGCCTTTTTGTATTGCTGTTTGAATATTGTTGTGCCTCAGCAAGACAGCCAAGAAATAGGAACATGCAGTTTATATGCATAATACAGTTGTATCTGCATGCACAGAGACAGGTCCAGAGCCTAAACAATAAATGTATGTTTTTATGGAGTTAAATAAACACGTGAAACCATTTATTAATACATTACTAAAGGCCCCATATTGAAAAAAATATGTATTTATTACTATAAAAAAGGCAGAGGTGCTATATAAATACTGTAAAAGTATCAAAATGCTCCATCCACAGGAAATCCACACAGCCCGTATTCGGAAACAGTGTCTTTAAACGTGATGTCACAACTATAACTAATATATAGGTAAAAAAAGTGCCTGGCTGCAATGATGGTGCAAGTACAGGAGTGGAAGAACCCGGAAACGCTGACCAATCAGAGAAGAGCTTTTTCAGGAGGGGGGCTTAAAGAGACAGGCACTTAAATGGAGCGCTTCAGACAGAGGATGGATAACACCCTGTGTGTTATAACCAGACAGACAGTATGAGAAAAATAACGTTTTTAAATATTAAAGCATGCAAACAATACAATAATCTGAAAATGAGCATAATATGGGTTCTTAATTTAATTCCCTACCTTACAAATTCAGTATATTTGTGACATCATTTACACAATGTCTAAACAGTCTAATGACTCCCTTTACATCACGTTTCCTTGTTCAATTAGAAAGCCAGCACTGTAACAATAAAAAAACAAATTCTGATTTAGTGTTTAATATGATAGAGGTGATGCCCACCATTAACACAGAACATTTTAGCTCATTATCTTCATGTATGGACACCACAGCTGAGCCGGTCATTATAAATGCAACTCCACGTGTACGTTTTATTGATTTGCTTCATTTCAATACGAACTACAAATTGTATCACTGCAGATGAAAATGCATTTTGGCTTCAGACAAGCTTTACAACCAGAGTAAAAATACATCAATAACAAGGTATCAAAGGACTAAGACATCAATTGGATATGAGGCAGGGATCAATAATTAATTTAATATAACACACCACAGTTTGAGATCCGTTACTGCCCATTAGTGTCTTAAATAGGAACCATAGAGATGTCATTAAGACACATTAGTGTTGAAATGACTATGGAAAGCCAATGATTTCATGGTGCAGTTGGATGGGAGCTATGTCATTAAACATTCATATGCAAAACAGACTTTCAAAAGAATCCTAACCGCATTTCTACATAAAAAATCTAAACATGTTATTATAACACAAGACAATCTGCCTGGAAAGATTTTGAAGTGTGAATTACAAGCGGAGGATATTGCCACCCTATGAAAGAACAGCAATGCACAATGATAAGGTAGCATGACCTTGTTATCCCGCCATCTCATGTGAGCTCCAACACCATTAATGGCATGATATGGGGATCAATCACACTATATAATAATAAGAAAGAGGTGAAGCTTGTCTCAGTCGTTCACCTGATTTCCTCTTTTACCTGCACCTCTGTTCTATTTTTCATGTCTGCTTTCTGACTCACGCGGCTGGTTTATAGTTTCATTGTACCACAGTGGGTTTTTAACAATGATCCATATGTCTTACTCCACATTTCTGAGTTTATTTGCGGACATTTTGTTTATGGAGATGCAGGTGTCATTTTGAGACCTAGAGCAACTTGTCATAGTACATCTCCGACCTACTGTGGCTTCCAGTGGCACGTCACCAATGACTCCTTGGAAGGAAGGACATTTGCACACAATAAAACGCAGATATTAGGAAAGAAAGACACTATATTCAGCGGCAACTAGAATTTGCAATAAAAATTCAAATTAGGGTATCTAACTTGGGAACTATCCTCTCTGGTAAAATGATCCTGCATGTGCTGTGTGTTCGATCGGCACACATACACAAATGTGTACTATGTATATTTAATGTATTATACAAAAGAAGGAGAGAGAGAAAGAGAATACCTGTATAATCATTTAATCTCTTGAGACAAAAATATCCACCAGCTTTAAAATGAGCCATTGTACAACAAAGGCAGATAATCTGATCTCCAACTGAATGCACACAGTGAAATAGCTTGAAGTACACTGTAGGCATTTCATTTAATAAAGCACATTGTATGCATGAGTTATTCTAAAATCCTTACCAAACAGCATCCAAAAGGTAGGCATGAATATTTCTCTTTATTTATTAATGTGTTTGTTTGCTTCTTTGCATATGTATTTCATATTTTGCAAAGCCCCTGCTTCCTGTCCTGACACCCAAGAAGGACCTGAGCAGAATGATAATCTCTGCAGCTGATGAGCACGTTCGGAGGAGCATTGAATAACACACGGGTGGCTATCTGTCATCATTGCTGGACTATTGGGCACAACCTTATCAAGGACGACATTCATGTTTACACTGGAAATTACCTCAGATGAATATATGATATGGCTTTCTCTGGTGCATTGCTCTCGCTTCACTGATAATAAAGTGTTATAGCTATAGATGACATGGGACAAAACATTGTCTTGAACCACTGACTCAATGTCATGAGGAGAAAAGCACATAATGCATCATTAAATATGCTTGTAGCTATGGTTGCATGTAAATACAGAAAAATAACTACTTTAGATGCAGATGTATGCCATTATTAAAATGCATTTCCCATATAGTAGGTGTTAGTATTAGGGTTAAAGTATCTTCATATGGTTTAGAATTACCCACATGGAGACACCCACACACGTCCCATGGCATTAAGTCTATCATAATAGGACACTCAGATTGTAAATGCCAATGATGGAATTGCAAGAGGAAAAAAAATCAGAACTGCTTTGGAATTGTTGTTGCTGTAGCTAACAGGAGCTAGCTGGCTACATTCGGCACTAGTTGTTGAGCTTGCTTGCATGCAAAAGAGAGACGTGGAACAAAAGTAAGTGGGCCATGTCAACATTACCGTCATAAAACATGACACTAAAGCTACATTACGAAAAGTGGTGGAATGAAATAAAATAGGACAAAATAAATCTGCGAATGGGAAAAATAATATATATATATATTGTTATTTTTTACACAATTTTAACAATTTAATAAAAATTAATTCCAAATGAGTTAACAATAAAGACTTTCATTGATTCATGAATGTGTATTTTACAAAAATGTGGTTATTTTTTTCCCACTTATTTATCTAATATTGAACACTACATAAGTAATTACCATGGGCATCAAACAGCGTACAAAGGCTATTATCTAAATGGTGTAATTGATGTGAGAATCGACTGGCTACATTCCACCAGTAGCCCTGCAATGTTTGGCAGGAAAAACACATTGTCATCTACAAGTACTTGACTTGAATCTTCCTCTGAGGTTTGATCATTCACCACATGGAGAGAGGAGGACTGAGGGCCCTCAAGCAAAGGCACTCTCCTCTTTTTGCCAATACCAGCACTCTGCATCTCCCTGCACCCGGAGACAGTATTAAGGTGGACACAGTCCTTTTGTGTTTCAGACGCTGTGATGGCTGCCAGGACTTGCAGGGACTGATTGGCAAAGAGAGGGGAACCTTTGGATGTGAGTGGGCGGGATGCAAAACCAATAGGAGCTCCTTTTATTTGAGAGGACACCCACAGACTCTGGTGAGAGATGCTCTGACTGAGCTGCCTACAAAGCTGGAGGTGGAGAGAAGAAGAACAAAAAAGGAAAGGAAAAAAATGTTGATTATTTGCCTGATCTACAGAGGATATATGGTAGGATACCAGTTGTTAAAGAATCTTCTCATATCCTGCTTGGCTTTCTCAAAATACCCCAATTTAGACAATTAGGGGAATTAGCTGTTTTCAGGGCCCTTGCACCCGCATGGCAGTGCTTACAGGGATACTGCTCAGCATCCAGAGAGCAGGGAAACACATTCACTGAGTTGCGACTTTGGTACCAATGCCAGTTTTCACACTTTGACAAATCTTTCTTCATACAAAGTGAAAAAAATTGTAAAGCCTATTTTTCTTATATATTTCCAAATTCTTCAATTCAATTGTGAATTGCTTCAGGGTAAGACATACTTATAGTTAGAATGTTTTATAATGTATTATTGTGATGATTAGCAGCAACCATCACCCATTGTTATCAGTGTTTATATCCACATACTGTATATGAAGTGTACAAGATGTAATATTAACAAATATTATAAACAATCAGGTAATGCTTTTAAAAATGGGTCTACAAGCACAGAAGAACAAATTACTAACTATACTGTCTAGAGCTGGTTTACAAAAACATGAACTATATTTATAGGTTGAATGTGGTTTCAGAGAATATCCTGCCTGCTCTACGGGGGTTTTAATATTGCAGGTCTCTCTAAATCCATATGTTTTTCTACAGGTGAGCAGAGAGGGGAAGAGGCACTGACCCCCTTCAATAATGAGAGACAATGAGATCCATTCGAAAGCAAGCAAGGGACAACATTTGACCATCCTTCGTGCGCAGTCTATATTTTATTTATATGGATATTAACACTGTGCTGGAATGGGGATGAAGACAATGATTAATATCTTGACAAAGAAAGTGTCTCTAAAACGGTTGGCTAATTTGTGCTCTATAGAAACACTTTTATGGAAAAGACAAAAAGCAGGGTGATTAGTTAGGGCTCATTGGTCTCAAAGCTTGGAACAAATGAGTAACGCTTTATATACCCCATCCTTTCTTAAGCCCCCAACCCCCCACACACATACACCCCCCCCCCAGCGCCACCCAAGAAGTGGTACCAGCGATTAGAGTGCCATTAGTTGAGCACAGTGGAGCTTTAGCTCTGGACTACACCAGATTTATGATGGCGGGGTCCCACGCACCAGTGACCCCCTTCAAGCTGGCCCTTTGTAAGGTTCTGCCATAGATACAGTTAATGGATGCACACAATGAGCCTCAATGGCCCTGCAATGATGGATCTAGGGCATTGTGTCAAAAGCTCTACAGACAAACCAGGTATTCCAGATGCCTGTCACCCAAACTTACAAGTAGGAGGAGTGGGAGAGAAGCGCACAGCACACTGCAGAAATGTTGCCGGTAACATTTGAAGAAATATAATTGGGACACGGCATAGTATTCCTGAGTGGTGTTTTAATTGTACATAGAGGGAACAGATTGGATCAGAATCTTGCCAAGGAACTGACCCAGAAGTGTCTGCTTAAATGAGCTTACTGTATGTGCATATACAGTATATCAAGACTGGTATACACAATGTATACACAACACAGATTTTCACAAACGTACACATACATTCCCTACACTCAAGACACAGAATAAGCCTCCCTGAATTAGACCATAGACTGAACAAAAAACACGGGGACAAACATGTTTAACCTTTATGTCATAGACATTATTTTGTTGATGTAGAATAAAGATAATAAAACTCAATATTCAGAAAAAACTGAATTATATTTGACATTTCCGGGTAAATAAACTGAACTTAACACTTGCCCCTAAAAATGCCACAAAAGAAAAAATAATAAGCTTTTAACCGTCTGTCGTTTTTTTGGCCATTAAGTTGTATTCAGATTTATAATTGAATTCATTAAGATTCAACACACACAGCAGATGATAATTTAAATAAATACCTATTTTAGTCTTATGCTTAAATAAATGTTCCTCATCTAATCACATTTTGCCTTTTACAAAACCATATTAGTCAAACCTTTCAAATGATTAGAGTGGAAGATACAGTAGTAAAACAAATTTTGTGGCTGATGTAATAATCAGAAAAGGCTCAAGCTGCTGTATTGAGGGGAAAAAGGAGGACGTCTTATGTAGGATTAAAATCAGTAAGCGTTATTTACAGCTTTGCAGTCTGCGACACAATTTGGCTTACTCTAAATCACACCCAGTTAGCTGCCTCCATTTAATTCCACCACCACATTATACCTTTTTTACTTGGTCTGTCTCCATCAGCTCCTCACGCCATTAGGTCTAATACAGGAGTCGTCTGCTGAACTTTGCCTCCACTTAGTGTCTAATGACTGTGCTTGGTGGGTATGGGTGTCACACGTCTCTCTACAGGGAAGCAGCTCCTACCTGCGACGCTCACTGCAGGAGAGATGTTATTATGTACAAGTAGGCAGATTGGGAACGGGATACAAAATGGAGGTTGCTGCATTGTCAGTTTGATTACAATGCACACGGATGACTGGGCCTCACCCTCTTACATCAGTTTGGTTGTTATTGTTGCTTCCTGTTGCCTTTCACACATCAGATAATAATATGATAAGTGGAGAAATAAAGACTGATGTTTAATTACGAAGCAGTTACAGCTATCACGTCCAGGTCCGATGTAATGTTACACCGTGAGTGTGTGTTTGGCCTACAAAGCTTGACATTAGTGTGGTAGTTATGATTAATGGTATGGAACTGCACCCCCATTCCATCCCATGAAATGCAGTGTCAGAGAAACTTTGTGTTGAGGTGATCTGTTTCACTACATTGCCCTCCTCCCGCCCCTCTCCAATCATTGGACGCAGTGTTCTCTTCCACTCAGCAGCTTTGATCATGCTGAGATTGTTTGCTCAAGCCTGTCGCTGTTCTCTTTGTTTTCTTCCAATCATTCTCAAAGCCAACAGTGTTGTCCTGCACTCTAGTGACATGGAGAAAAAGGAAATCTACAATGGGCCTCATTTGCCAAACAAGCGACACAGAAATGTGTACTGAGAACGCTGCTAATAATGTGCAATCAAAAATAATTAAACTGCCAGTGAGGCTGTGGCTAATCTTTACAAACATTTGACAAGAAGGTTTATGTGCTGTGAATCTGTTTTGGCTTTGGATTCTGACGCCTGTCAAGGCACTAAACAAATGTATGTTTTTCAGAGTCTTCCCAAACATAGATACATTCCCAAACACAGATAAATTTGATACCATGATACTACCGTGGCTCTCAAATTATTTATAATTTTTTATTGCTGATGATTTAAAGAATGATCTGCGAGACTTCCCAAAGTACCAATTTTATCACGTACAGTATCTCATATTTTCTCATCTGCTCTATATTTATTACATTTAGGGAGGAAAGGCTAAAACAAATACTATTAGAGCACGTTTTTCGAAACCGCATGATGTGTGTGATAAGTGTGTTTTTTAATCAGGTTAAGTAAACACATACAGCCATTGGCTAAGGCCATTCTCCTACGTTTTTGTCATCATACAGAAACGCTGCTGCTGCCAACCTCTTTAAACAAAATTCACTGTTACTCACTCTGAGAGAAATGCCAGCACTGGGTGCAACAGACAGTAAGAATGAAAGAGGAATGGCAGAAAGGTCACATTGACTCCACAGCTAATCTCCATCCTCTTCAGTCAAGTATACAGTACATAGTGACTGACAAATAAGCTCCTCTCAAATACATTAACACCATAAATAAATCTGCTATCATGCATCCAATTTCAATGCTCAGGTGCCACTGTAAGCTGCAACAATATCCTGTCTTTGTATCCCACTGGGTGATCTCTCCATTAGCCCTGTGATTTGCACTCTGATAACTCTATCACAGGTGACAATGACAAGGAAGTCCCTCATTATACTTCATACACAGCTGATATCAGCACAGCTGTTCACTTTAAACAAATTCCTTGATGTCCTTTTTGTTGCTTTCAGTCACTTTATCATCCAGACAAAATGCCAAGAAATGAATTACAAGCCAGGGCAGACACTATAAGAGTGTGTCTCATGAATTATTCTTCACATATATTTAGCCTAAAGAGGAGAAATTGTTCCATTTAACAATGGATCTCTTGTTATCCTTGGGACCAAGGGAACTGCCTGCCAGAAACCAGAAAACAAAAATGTAATTTGTATAATGTCATAACAATTGAACACTTGGAGCTGAAATATAGATTTACAACCTTCTCTTATCTGAACTTCAACATCTAAATGATCTTGGTATTGACATTGTGCCATTATAACTGTAAGAGAAGCATTACAACCTGACATTACAACCAGAGGGCATAAATAAGTGGATGTTCATATTTTAAAAGTAGGGAACTAATTGTGCGTGCGTGCGTGCGTGTGTGTGTGTAGAAACAGGAAGGATCTGGCACAAAGCATATGGTTGCTCTGCCAGTCTTTCTCAGATTGGTAGGTGCCAGCGCAGGCAAACTGATTTCTAACATGCCATGTGTTCCAATTGTTCTCAATTTGCAGTTCCTAAAACCACAAGGACAGCAACAACCACGGAAAAAGGTGTGAATAGCACGTTATCTGTTTGTCTATCTTTGCTTCATCCAGATTTGTTGTGCTAAACAGCTTAAATTGCATGTAGGGAAAATGTGCCCTACACTATGAGCCGCTTGGTACTGAAGTATTCTGACAATCCTCCATCTCTGTCTCTCCATTTGGCTGCAGCGTTGTGCTGACCCGATGCCTCTCCCTGCTGCATAGAGAACCAGTAGAGATAAACAGTACTTCTTCTCCAGTTCACTGGACCCACACTTAAATTAAACAGCTAATACTCAAACTCAATGGAGTTTCTGTCCCGCAGGGACCCTAAAAAAGCCACATGTCGAACTTAACTTTTGTTGGATTGATTTCTGTAACAAAGAGATACAGTAACTTTTCCCCCCATTCAGTGTGTACTCCATTTTCAGTTGTGTGTGTGAGACGGAGAAAGTGGTTTGTGTTTATGTTTGAAATGTATACAACAAGTTCAGATTTTATCCATAAAGCAATGCCTATTTATATATATATATATATATATATATATATATATATATATATATATATATATATATATATATATATATATATATATTAAAATGTAATATGAGTTACAGAACTGTGAGATACTGCACAGCAGCAGGCAACATCAGCCAGTTGTTTACCATGAAGGGCAGATATATATTGATATGAAATGAGTGAGAAATTCATGTGACAGACATCAAAATAGTTTGGATGTAGTCAGTATAGTTGTTTCTGATTGGTTGGCAGGTATCCATTAAAATGATGCATCAGGACATTCTGAGACATTCAGGCGTACCGCACTGCGTTTTTTGACGACGCCTACAGTTTTTTCTGAAGCAGGTAATGTCACAGTAGCACTCTTACATACATTTGTACACCAACAAATGTCACAGAAACATCTGCGTTTATACCATATGCCTTACACTCAGATGGTATACTCATGTGTAGCTTTCTGCCAAAGTATGGCAATTAGAAAAACCTATTCAGTCCCACTACATCCCAATGTTGGCTGTGATGCCAACTGAAAGGAAGATGAAGAAGAAAAGTTTTAGCTTTTAGTTTTTTTTTTGTCAGGTGTTTCGAACAGGTGTTTTTGACCAAAAGGAAGGAAACACAAATGTGGTTTAGGCTCACAAATGAATTAACACATTATATCTTGTTTATTTTATCTGTACAAAAACTGAAGTGAGAACAACAACATGTGGTTTTCAAGGGGGTTCTGGGCTGGAACATTTCTTGTGGGGCAGTTGCTTTCAACCTCAAGGTGTCAACAGTAAACTTTGGACAGAGCTGTCATCCTGATTCCAGTCTTTGTGCTAAGCTAAAATAACTGGCTGTTGGCTATAGTTTCATATTTACCGTGCAGATGTGAGAGTGGTATTGATCGGCTCATCTCAACTCAGCACGTATTTCCAAAAATGTCGAACTAATGTCTTTTAATGATATATTTTCTCTCCGAGCAGGAAATAACTAATTCATTAGACCTTTGATCACAAGTCCAAATGATGACAGAGCTAATATCACATACACTTTGGGCTTGTAGGAGTTTTGAAGGGCTTTTAAGAGATGTATGAGGCTAGTCCATTGCTGCAGCGTGATAATGTGGAAGGCTTAGACCAGAGGATCACTGGCTGAGCACTATGAGCTGCTATAATGTATCTTTCAAAAGTGGTTGTGTGTGCACATAATGAAATCTCCCAGAAAATAAATGAGTGTGTAAAGTATAGTCAAGTCATATGAGTGTTGCAGTCCTGCGTGTGGCTGTGAGTGTGTATGTGAGGGTAACTTTAAGTGTCTATGAAGGTGCTTTTCCGCAGTAGTGTATGCATAATGATTCACTGTCTTCTCTCTCTCTCTGGCTGCTCAGCGGAGATCAGCGGAGTGTCACAGGGGAAATAAACAGCAGCAGCTCAGCAGGATGGGCCTAATTAAACACAGCGCCTTAGCACTGCAGCCAGCAGACTACTGCAGCTTGGACCAGTCTAGACCTGACTGGCCTGCCAGAAGACCCGCCGTTGCCATGATCACCGGCTGCCACCGCATGTGAATGCCAGGGAGGAAGAAGAGGAGGAAGTAGAAGGAACCTACAGTTGCTCATCCCTGCTCTGTGAAACAGTAGAGAACTGGTCAGTGTTCAGTCAGCTCAGCAATGACGTAGTCCTGAGGAAGTAGACCAAAAACTTTAAGACTGGAAAAGAATCATTTAAGGCAGACAGATAACTGCAGCTGAGAAGAGTTCTGAGGAAATTGTTTTATTCAGTTAAGTTTTAGTTGGAACAACACATTATGTCTGTGATATTGTCATTGACATTGTGGAATACATGAGTTAGAACAACAATACCACAATGTAGACGTACTCAAATTAACATCTTGCATTACAATTAACTAAAAGTACTAAATAAATATTATATTTATAAAGAATATAAAGGGTTATACCTCCATATCTAAAATGCGTTTGTATGTAAGGTAATGTTTAAATATTGTTTTTAAATAAATGTGGTAGAATAAAAGTAAAGAATTTCCCCCTGAAATGCAGTGAAAGTATTAAGTAGCGTAACATGAGGATATTCTAGTTCCTTGAAAGTACAGTACTTGAGTAAATGTACTACTTTCCACCATGACACAGCACCTTAGAAGTCAGGGAAATACAAGTAAAAAAAGCTATAATATCCGACAAAAATGTTACATGGTGCAAGTCCCACTTGCAGCACAGCATAGAGTTTGTGTAATATGTCATGAAATTGGAAGAGATGTTTCACAGGCTACTTTCTCCCACCGGTCGATGAGCAGAGAAATGTTCAACAAGAATGAAATATCAGAGCTGTTCTCATGTGATTTACAATAGCAGCCTGCAGTGAGAGCTGTGCCTGTGGTTTTTATTTATTTTATTTTTTAAGTCTCACAGGAAATTACGACAAGCTTTTGTGAATGTTTGTGCGAAGGTGTGAGATTGAGATGACGGAGAGTGAGCCAAGTCTCAGCTTAGTCCTTCCTAATGCTGTGTTCCTGCAACAGAACTCTAAGCACCGACTCAGGTTTCAGCTCTTTCCCACCCACTTCCTATTCTGTTGACTTTCCTCATTTATTGCATAGTAGAAGATGGGAGAAAAAATGCTGGTGAGACAGAATAACATGTGGCATGGCGTTTGAATTAGAGTGAACCTCACCATATTGGCCTGTTCAAACCTTGTATATTTGACCTTTTGACTCTCATGTCACTTAAAATAAGCAATTCCGTCTCTAATGCTATTCTTAAACCACATACATGCCAGAGAGGGAGGGGGAGAGGGCAGAAGCTCATTCTCAGTGTGATGTTTATCTGACATTTTCCACTGGCCCGTGACTCAATGGGCAGTGAATGCTAGCAGAACACATCGGGCTAGTAGGGGCTCTCCCAGTGTTGGCTGCAGGGCGTCACTTACTGGATCTTGTATTCCTGCATCCTTGCTCACACAAGAGCCAGCAATGACAAAATATTCTACCAGGATAAGGGGGGTATTTGGACCCTCTCATTTCCTGCATCTGCCTTGTGTGTGTGTGTGTGTGTTTGTTTTGAATGCAGTCATGTGCATCTGTGCTTTTATCGTCCTGGCGACCACACTGTTTCCTGTGGTGCCCAAATCCAGGGCCAAAATGATTTAGTTTCTCTGAATTAATAATTCACACTATCAAATTATTTTTCCTCCAGAAAATGCCCTCATTGAGTACTCAGACAGTGATTAGGAGACACAAGAGATTATAGAAACCAGGGAGGTGGCCATACAGTGCATCGGGTAGAGTACAGCTGTCTCTTGCAACTACACTGCCCTAGAATGGAGAGATACTGACATGTGTGAGCTTCTGCCGTGGAAACTTAGAAGTTAAAGAATGATTATAATTACTTTAAGGTTTTAGCTTTCATTCTAACTCTTCTGATCCTCTCACTGCTCGCCTATTAAATGTTGGGCATTGAGAAGCTGTACAGGTCCCCTGAGACAATGCTTAGTCAAAACAAAATGTATAAAAATCAGTTTCCCTTTTACTCTGAAAATAGTTTCCGGAGAATAAAATGTTCACCATTAAATGCCATCCTCTGATTGGTAACAAGTTGTAGTGCTGTATTGTATAAGATAAAAGCCTTAGTCATGTAACATGCTAAATGAAGATCTACAAGTACAGGTACAGCACAGAAGCAACCTTGAAGAAACTTGCCTAAGTAGGAGCTACGTTGCGGCGTAATGGCCAGGTGTCCTGAAACAGCAGGCACGGATGGCACTCCTCCATATTCATACTTCACATTCATTTATGTTTCACAGTGGGAGTGTGATTAGCATACATTTCATGTCACATCCACCTGCCAACTTATTGATTATAAGTTTTATACCGCACTGGTTACAACTCCTTCACAGAAACCCCAAAAAGTGAAGTTTAATGATTCCAGATGTTGCACACTAATGCATTTAGTAATTGTATATGCTGTGTGGGTTTCAGAGCATTTTGATGACCATATTAAGATATTTTAGAGCAGGCAGCACAGCAAAGGCAAAATAAACATTTTGGGAAGGATATTTCCTTGTCCTTGATTCGGAACAGCTTTCAAGCAGTTAGGGTCATTGCTTTTCAAAACCGCAAAGCCTCTTATAATCAGAGCCACATGTGGGCTGGGGGCAGAGTCTGGTCACCAAGAATCAGCAGTGTTAACAACCTAAAGCATTAGCCTTGACACCTTTTCCATCACTTTGTTTGTCTGCTTTCAGAAGAACGTCCACAGATGATTTTTCACAGCAATGAACAGAAGACAGCCCCTCCCATCATTCATTCCTGTGGCTCGCTCTCTGCGGACACAAATTACCTGAGCACATCCGCACAGGGCCGCCTGCATGTGCTCTGCGAAAAATAGATAATACAAATAATACATTATGTAACTGTTCTTTACAGCAAAGATGACAACAAATGGCATAATCAGAGAGTAGGTATGGATAGTCTTACCAGATGACACCAAAGTGGTAATCAATTACAACAGTGAGACTGTTTCAGTTGAGAACATGATGAATCTGTTGCACATATATATCCCACAAAACCCAGTGAAAGTTAAAGATTGAATACAGGAGCTTCCTAAACAATCCGTTATCAAGGATATAAACTTATTACAATTGAAAGCCTTTTTTTCATTTTCAAAATCCTGTATGAAAACACTGTTTCCTATTTTTTCTTTGTCTTTATAAATAAAGCAAATTGAGAATGAATGTCTTATCTGTGTGCACATGATAAACAACACAATTAGAATCACAGAACTCAGTGATCCATAATACTTTACATAATAAGGCTAGAGCTTTATATTTGTCCGGAAATTCCCTGAAGGAGTTAATAAGATAACGTGTTCACGAGAATGGGTCAGACATACGGACGGACAGACAAACCAAAAGCATAATGGCCCCAGCCACGCCTATCGCCGGTGTGAATTAAAGTCTGCCCTTACTTTACTGTGAGTTTTTTTTTACGGTTTAAGGGACCTTATGTAATATTGCTTTAGGATCACTTAATATGCCAGAACCCTTCTTTTACTAACATAACATGTTCCCTTTCACAGTATTATCTCTTGACTGAGCGTTCATCATCTTTGCAATATGCAGCATTGGTCCCTGGCTTCCTAGCATCGCGCTGTATAATAATAAGAGCTTAAACTGTCAAGCTTCATGACAGCAGTCTCAATTTACACTTTTAATGGACTAAGATAATAATGTATAGCTTGCAACTGCACGCATGAGCACATGCAGGGAAAAATATGCATACATTTAGTTTTTAATTAAATAAAATGTATATATTCAACAGAAACCGGGAAGAGTAAACTTGAGAGATCTTCAGCCTCTCATCAAATATTGCATATATACATACAGTATATTCATGTAGAGTATATCCATGTTATTGTGGCGATGAAGCCTGTAATTGCCCTTTAAAGTGTATCTTTTGTGTATTCCTTTGTATTACATCTAACTCCTCATTGTAATTCAGCGTTCAATGTTTAATTTAGAAGCAACTTGGCTTTGGTCTGTCCATAGCTGAAACGCCACCCCTACTTCTTTAGGTGTGAATTTTCATTTATACCCTCATTGGCTTGTAACAGAGTCATGCACAGCATCAATTTAGAGTTGGTTCACCTGAAAATATTGTAGTCTCCTCCCATGTTGCTTAATGGTGCTTGCAGAGTTTTTATATTTACATTTTTAGTTTTAATGATTGATTTATTTTGGAACCCACTATGAGAGAAATGATCTGATATGGTGAAAAAAAAAAGTGCTGATGAAGCCTCGGTTTCTACAGTATTAATCATAGTGGTGAGGGAGGTTTTTTTGGTTTGCCTTTGTTCCCAGCTCTGGTGTAATCAAAGGGTCAGGCCTTGCTGCTCACAGCCTGAGACACAGCATTTAATGAGGATAATGTTTCTTGGCTCCATAACACTCAAAAGCGATCTCTTCAATGTCAGCCACTGGACACATACTGTAAGTGTGCTGATTACAGCGCTGCATTTTCCAGTTTTTGCAGACCTTTGATAGGCCTCTCATTTAGAGATGTCCAAATACCTGGGCATTCCTTACATGGAGCATTGTTGTTGTGCAAGAGCTGTTTTATCAACACAAATGTTAGTAGATTTGTGCCAATACAATCTAACTAAAATGTCCAAAATATCAAACCTACTGTGAATAAACTGACCATTTAAGCAATATAAGGCCAGTCAGTTTTCTGGTAAGGTTATATGACGAACGTGGACAGCATAAAGCTAACTAACAGAATGCAAGGCTTGCTTCTGGCTCATGGGAAATACAGTATGTATGTTCATAGCCACAGCAAATTGGTCTTTAACCCCAAATTAAGAAATTCCTATTCCTATTTTTCCTAGTTTTTTATATAGCAGTTGAGAAGCCTGCGAGCCAATTCAGACACACAACTTAAATTGCACTGCCATACTTCCACATACTCTACTGGCTAAATTATACATCCAAAGCCCAATTTGTTACAGTGTGGTTTGAAGTGCTGTAGTGCTCTTTAGCTAAGTCACTTGCTGCTACCGCTACTGTTCATGTTGCTTATCATAAGGAAGCCCACCTGCTTAAAGTCCAATTGTGTTGCTTCAGGCTGGTTTGTGGAATAAATGATTGTGCTTTGTGTAGGAATAACCTTGCTTGCAATTGGTGCTGCTCCGATTTTCTCAACTTCTTTTGTTGTTCTTTATATTAGCTCTCAGCCTCAAAAACACACATCAAGAAGACAGAAGACCGTGTCCTCTGTGTGTTTGTTGTGTGTATCACTAGTTTGCATCATCAAGGACATTTCACCAAATCAACATGAATGTGTCATAATCTTGGCTATGTTGTGAGATTTGTGTGCTTTGCAATTTCAGTAACCTACAAGGCTGCCATTGGGCTATGTGTTGGTCTCCCCCGGCTGCTAATTTCTGCTTTAATGCTGCTGCTTGATTGTGCTAGCTTCTGCTTCAACCTAAAATGTAACATAACAAGACATAAAAAAAAACCACACGCCTTTATGTTTGAGAATACTTGTAGCTTTATATGCTGGTAAGAAGAGATTGCCTGTCAAACTCATAACAGATAGCGCACATCTTGTCTCCTGGGAGAGTCCACTGCATCCAGCCATCCATCCATCTTCAACACTAACTTATCCTGTTTAGTGTCCCAGTTGGGCTGGATCCTGTCCCAGCATGGATGGGCCTTGAGACAGAGTATACAGTACCGTGGACAGATTGCAAGTCTATCTACCCTCTAAAAATATTAAGGTGAAAACACAAACTGAAAGAGACCACTAAGTTCACCATGGGTTAAGTTATTTTAAAATATGGTAAACATACATATTTAAAATGATCCTATTCCATCTAACAGGTCACATATAACTGTATTTATTGTTTTTGACATGCTTTAAAATTGTGATGTATTTTCAATGGTTTTCTCTGCCTCTTGGCATTGGCAAATATTTCTGCAGATGTTCTTAGTGATAGCTGCTCTTCATTGTGTGTTGACCTTGCCATGTGAGATTTAAACTTATAGACCTAATTTCTGAAAACTATTGTTTGGATTGAGTAGAGGGTGAAAGAGTTTGAGGAGTAACCTTGCACTGCTAAGAAATTGGCAAATTCTGAATTGAAGCCTAACGCATCCTAACAATATGAGCTATTCAAACTATTCCATGCTAAAACTATCACTGATTTATTTTCCTTACAGAACCTTCAAAAATGATAAAGAAATATGGTTGAATTAGTAAAGCTACAGATTTGATGAACAAAATCAACACATATGAAAGTGATACCTCAATGCGCTGGGTTGTGCAGAAATGTTACAGTAAGAGTTTATTTTTATTTTGCTAAGTGGTAAAAGAAATGCTATGCATTCCCAAGACATGGCCAGATAACCAATTATTTCAAATTCATGTGAAGTTTTTATTTATTTTATTCTTCCACGTTGTTAAATACACCATATGTTCACCAAGTCCCAACGGGCATGAAGCTGATGGATCTCAACAGAGTTGCATATCATCCTGTACAGGATGGAGAAGAAGATATTAGGCTAATGCGTATAATTATAATCGTAATGGCCTCACTATTCTACAGTGTTAGTAGAGGTTCAATGTTCTATTAATTCTGACCTCTATGTGCTTCTTTTCTCAATCCCTCTCTCTACATCACATCCTGTTGTCCTCTTGCTGTCTGTCTGTGCAGACTGTGCTCACACATGCATGTTTGAGTTATAAACTTTTTCATATATATGTGTAGGTGGTTTGTGGTTGGATATGTAGGTAATTGTTCCCAAGTTGTACCCCTGGTGACTTGTCTTACTAATACGGCTATTAAGAAGAGTTATTGTGACCACATGGCAGCAGCATAATGATTCGAGTGGAATGCAAAAGCAGGAAAATGGATTTGAATAGCATCTCAAGTTCATTATTATAATTAGGACTAAGAACATGTTTCTCACAGACACAGAAGAATGCAGAAAGTGGGTTCTACAAATAAATAATCACCAGTAAAATTTGGGGAATTAAAATCATGCACTTTACAGGAATATAAATTACTACTTATAAAACATTATAGACCATATAAAGCTCCATTTTGAATTACACTGAATCAAATGGCTTTCTTAAATGTGAAGGGGTTGTGTTTACTGCTACTCCCTTTAAAAGTTGTAATAATATTAATTACATATTTTTTAATACTATTTAGGTCAGCAATTCTCTGCAATAGCCACTCAATGTATTTCAGTAATTACTTCAGTAATAGTTTTCACAGTTAGTGGCGGATTCCGCCATTCTGTAGCTGGATTCAAATTCCCCTCACATGCATGAAGGATTCACTGGAAACGATGCATGTATCCACCGGAATTTTACTGTAGTTTACTGCCACTCTCTTTACATTAGAGCCAAATTAAGGTACTGCTGATGCAAATGGTACATATCCTATTGATGCTACTTCACAATAAAACCGATTAAAGGCAAAACACGGTGGCCTTTATTTAAGAGGAAAAGAAAAAGAGACAGATTTAAGAGGACGAATGAGGAGACAGATTTTTTGAATTTAATTTATCAGGAACTCGCAAATGAAATGGCCAACAAAGGTCACGACGAGCCGGGGGTCGTCCTCCGAAGTAAATGGAAGGCGCTCAAACAGCGATACATGTTGGTGTTAAAATAAAAGGCAAGTTGCATCTGCATCATCATAGTGATGTGTTGATAGCGTCATTGTTTTCTTATTATAGCTTGATATGTCAGCTGGTACATAAGCGCTATTACAACTTGTGCAATATTGATTATTTGTTGGTAGACGGCGCAATCCATTTTGTCAAGAAAAACTTTGATTGCAAAGGTTTGCTTGAATGTTGTGCGATTCAGTGTGAAAATGAATGGAAACACCTTAAATGTCGAAAATCAATTCAATAAACCAATTTGATCGCAAAACAGCAGGGGACGTCATTACATACAGGTTTGTTATTGCTTTAAAGCCATTGGATGGAAATACACTTTCACCAGCTTTATTTGCATGAGTTTTTTTACCAAATTTCAGATAATTCGATTGACAAGTAGATGGAAACTTAGCTACTGAGGTGAGTGCGTTCACTGTCTCTCTCACCTGACAACACAATTGCTATGCTCTGAGTTGTCCCTTAAATGAGCATAGCTGCTCTTATAACATGACAATAGCCTGTCAGAATTTCCTTTAATTGGTCCTAAGATCCCTAACACCCAAAATATGCTTTCCCAGAATAACAGACCATGGATCAGTTTGATCTGAACCAAGATCCCTTTTAAGGATTACAACTTTAAAAATCAACACCCGGCTCTACAGTATAGTCCTGATCACAATACTTGTTCAGAATAACTTCCGGGTAGAAAACCCCTAGATCCTGTACATTCAAGTAACAGTTGAATATACCGTCACTTTCACTAGCATTAGTATGGAGACCTAATTTACCTGTTGGGCCACAGAAAATGAGACCACCCAAACTACCAATGAGTCCAACCGGTGGTGACATGTTGCAGTTCGTTTATAAAAGATACCAGCAAATCAACACAGTACAGATGTCAGCTAGGTTAAACCACTGTGTTTAACTACATATTTAAATGTTAGTTACGGCTGAAAATGACAACAGAAGTTGCCGATTTAGCATAGCTCCACAATTCAAATCATCGGTCATTTGTCTAACCGGAACTGATTTTGTGTTAGGGCGATGTTACATTGATTTCGTCAATAGCTTTTTGTAGTTCATTTACATACATACATTACATACATACATACATCTAAGCAGAAATCAAATACATGTGTTCATCTCAAGGGTTCATGGACCAAATCAAGGCTGAACTGTGAGTTACATCTGACAGGTATGAAGAAAAAAAAGAGTCCAATGTTGCTCTGTGTCCGTTGGATGTGTAAGCAGCCAATTTTCTACTAATACTTTAGCCCTAAGCAACTAATACGCCAATGGTATAGCAGGACTCTGTTGAGTCTTCCTACTCTCTAGTGGTAAGTGCTGAATGCAAGTTTAAAAGACATTCATTAGTGTATGACAGCGCATGACAGACTTTCCTGAGGGACATTTTATTTGCACTCTTAAAGTTCATGTTTAATTCATCATTAGACCAGAGGCATTTTGCAATAGCAAACTGTCAACAGAATACAGTAACTATAAACAGACAGAAATGGATCCTGTTATGTTCCTGAGAGTACTGCTGAAAAAGAAGAAACAAGAATAATGAAAATGCACCAAATGTTAGCTTTTATAAAATGCACAAAAACTTCATGTGTCAGAACACTTGTGATTTATGAAGCCTTCACTGTATTGGTCCAGTATAGTTCATGACAGCTGGCAAAGCCATTAATCATTTGATGTGTATCTTGCTCTTCCCATGGGGCTGATCTACTGTCATTGATCATCTTCATGTCAACAGCAACGTGCCTGAGACATAACCTGGAGATATTAAACTTTAAATAAAGATGATGGGGACATTTCCTAACATGGCTTAGTGGGACTGACTATTAGGACTTATGGCTGGGCTGTCCTGTAACTCAACAGGCCCTCTGAAGTGGAGTCACCTTACCTGGGAGTTTATTACATAAGTGGTCACTCATAGTCAGCAAAGTTAATCCTTTCTTGGATTAACCTGGATGTTTACTAATGTAGTAAACATAAAACGGCATCAGGTTTGTGCTTTTATCTTAATTAAAGATTGGGGCTCTGATTTCAGGCAGATTAGATGGAGGTGACTCTTTGGAACACATCACTTTTGTCATGACCTTAGCTTAGAGATACTATCATAAAAAGACGTGTAATAATTGCACTAACAACTGTTGCTGTTAGATTAATTTATCTCTGTATTTGGACAAAAGAAACAATTTCACGCTTTGCAAACTGCACTCACATGGAGAATGGGTTGCAACCCATTAGTGACTCAGGTAAATATAAACTGTAGTAAAGACATATTTACAGTCTTTAAGGCTTTCACTCCACAAGGCTGCAAGCTCTCCACAATTTGTCCTAAGTGCAGCTTAACCTTCCCTGTTCATTCTTTTTAAAGTGTTGTTTTGGTTTTTCAAAAGGAATTTATTATTTGATTTATTATATTATTCTTTCTCTTTAAAGCAACAGCTGTCCATTGATGCATGCACCTGTTCACTTCACAACACCATTGTCTGTGTGTTTGATTTGGGTAACGTACAGTGGAACGCTCACCAGATGGCACATTTAACATTGATTTAAAATACTGTTGATATAACCTTTTGATGCCAAGGTAAAATAACATAATCTTTAATCATGACCTATAATTAAGTCAAAGCAAAAAAGCATTGTTTTAAATTCTATTTTGTACTGTTCACAAACTGCTAATGGGTGTCCACCACCTCATTGAACCATGTCATTATAGAGCCTTACAGTGATTGAACTGAACATTTTAAGAAGTGAAGCTGTCGCCGCAGACTGTTGCAGAACGTCTCACAAGCCTGTTAAAGTTCAAAGATTATCAATAACTCGTAGAAAACATGGTAATCAAGTTTCACACTGTACACAGTGTAGACTGCAGCCTATTTTCAGAGGAGATTGTGAGAAAAGCCCACAGCGCTCAATGGCAATAGTGTTTTAATCACTCCGTCACAGTCTTGAGGCCAACTTTAAGAGCACAGTGAGACACGATGAATTATGGCTTAGGCTCAGCACAACTGGTGTAGTCTGCAGGATTGCTATGATGCTGCGATGAAAAAGGCTGATTAGTGGCATCTGGGGGGGGATGATAAATTAATGCAAACAAATTTCGATTTAACGGCTCTTTGATCAATTATTAATGACCCACTCTTCACTCCCCCCCCTTTTATTATGAGCAACTTCAATTAACAGGCTCTCTGCTTTGACCTATTACTGCCCTCAACCTGCAATTCTGAAACATTCACTTTAAATGCAAGAACGTCTCAATAAGCAAAAACTTTATGCAGATAAATGGGTGGAAGAACCTTATCTTCATTGTGTCTGTGTGAATGTCATTAAGAAGACTTATGAATGAATGAATGAATGAATGAATGAATAAATGAATGAATGAATGTAAATTGACGTCAGAACAGACAGTATATATGCTTGGGGAGAGGTAGGACCATGAGGGCTGTTTTAATTTGGACTCTGATATTTATATGAAGCGGACGGTTTATCCTAAGTAGATCAAATGTAACAAAGAGCTTGATTCCTCATTTGAGGACGGTTATAGCTCACATTCTTGTGGAAGCAGTAAATTGGTACACATATTTCTCTGAGGACCTTTAGGTGAGACAGTGCTCATTAATGTGCTGCCAGTACGTTGGAAATCGTTTCCCTCAAGGCATCACTTCCTTCATTCTTGTAATCTTGCAGACTGGTGGAGAGATAAAAAAGCAAATAAATAAAAACACCTTTCGAGAATTGTCCTAGGGCCTTACTGTTAAAATGTTTCCAGTAGAGAAACATGTTTACGTTTCTGAAGTAGTCATGGGGTACTATTTGACACTAGCGCCTACTTAGAAGAAAGCTGCAAATCTGATGACTATGTTTGAACTTACTCGATCCTGCTTTGCATGGCTGACTGGTGTCGGAGCTGCATTGTATTAACTCAAGCTACTGTTGATGTGTAACCTCTGCTAGTGTCCTGATGCTTTCTGCAGCTACTCATGGCATACAAAAAAAGAAAGAAGCTTATATTTCTGATCTAGCTGTATGTATGGTGTCTTTTTGATTACTAAGTGCATATTTTAACCTGTATTAATGTTTTTATTTTGTTGCTTCTTCCTTCCACGGTTTAAAATCATCTGGCCAAAGGACTACAGTTTTACAAAATTAGCCGACTGGCTATCACTGGAACATTTACAGAAATGTTAATTAATTTGTGTTGTCCTTTATAAATAAAAATATAAATACAAATCCATGCATTAGAAAACGCACTATGTAAAAGGATTTAATTGATTACATTCATGCAGCAGCCAGGATTATTACAATTGTTTGCGCATCACATATTAATAATGAGTGCACAAAGGCCCCTTCAATAGTAAGGCAGCTTTTTTGATTCAAGGTTTCTACAATTTCACTTATGTTTCTCTCGAGGATCATGCTGCTCAATAGTTAGGCTGTTTTTGAAGTTCAAATATGAGTGTGATGTGAGTAGCCCATAATACTTTGAAACCCATTTTGGTAAAAGGGCAAATGTTGTCTTCCATATCATTTTATTGCAGTCATCTTTCCTTTTAGTGGTATGTTTACTTCCAAGGGAAATGCTCTCTACCCCTTCGCTCTCCCCCACTATAAATAATTTATTAAGCAGCCAGGGATAACAAGGGTATGAAAAAAAATATATGAATTGCTAGTGATCTGGGAGGGAAGCCAAAGGATATGTCAGACACAATTATGGGGAAAGGGGAGAATCATTCCTCCCATGTACTGCTTTGGCCCTACTTGCCCCTTTGGCTCTCTTCTCGGCTCATCTAGCCAGTGTGGATGTGTGCATTAAGACACAGGTGGACTGATAGGGGGTGAAAGTGACCCTCTGCTCTCAACACTGGCGCAGAGCTGCAGAGCATCAGGCTAAGCCACTTTGACTCTCCCGGCTCTCTTAATTGCTCAGTGAACCTGGCTGCCGCATTGAGCTGCCTGACTTACTGGTCCCCCGAGAGTGTATTACGGGTGCTCTGTCCAGCTAATCGACTTCTCCGTCGCCCATCCTCTCCACACGGTTTGTCCACATGTAGTGACAGGCCAGTCATGATGATATTAGCACCGTCACCACTTTCTCCTGCTTCCCAAGTCCCCAATCACCTCCATGCATCATTGCATGCAGAGTGCAACTGATGAAACTTTTTTACTTTGTCTAAGTAATAAAAAACATTCAGCACACTTAAGTGACTGCTACATGCTAACACACACTGGCAGGTTTTGCACTTATTTTACATTCTTCCCCTTCTGTAAAAGCTACCATCAACATTCAAGGACACTTGGTAATTTGATTTATTAAGACTGCTCTTGGTCAAAGTGCTGTTGTAAAATATAAAGAGGTTTCCCCGATAAAAGGTGCACTTCAAATGTATTTGATTTTTTTTTGTAAATGTACACAAGCCTTGGAAATGAGATACAAAACACAGAATGATCTAGAACATTAGATAGAAAGTTGAAAATGTGACACATTATAGAAAAATTGTGATAATTGGTATGGCAAAAGCTAAAATGTCTCAGTATAGATATATTAATGTCATCGCTTAATTCAGGTCAAAATGTATGACGGAAAAATGCATGATCACAGGTAAAATAGCATCCTTTATTTACAAAGCAATCTATCATAATATTGTCTGTGACATTTCCCAAATATAATTCTTACAGAGTCAAAGCTCCAACTGTAATAGTTAAATTTAGAGTATGTATATATATATATATATATATATAAAAATGTAAATTCAGAGTCATTTAAGGCAAAAAAGCTACACTGCAAGAGCTAAAATCCAAACAAGACTAGAGGCAACTTTTTCAAGTTATGATAAAACTATTTATTCACATTTTACGGCATGTTATGCTGACTTTGTGAACTGCCAGTCTGAGCTTTGCACCCACAAGGAGTAGAAACAACATTTATATCCACAGTCCTCACCACATTCTCAATAAAGTCAGTTTCTTTTTCACTGTCAAGAGCAGTGTTGGGCAGTAAAGAATATATTACTGCAATATTATTACTAGCTGGGAGGAGGCCTCGGGGGAAGACCCAGGACTAGGTGGAGAGATTATATCTCCAACCTGGCCCAGGAACGCCACGGGATCCCCCAGTCGGAGCTGGTTGATGTGGCTCGGGAAAGGGAAGTTTGGGGTCCCCTGCTGGAGCTGCTGCCCCCGCGACCCAATACCGGATAAGCGGTTGAAGATGGATGGATGGATGGATGGATTATTACTTTCAACAGTAAGGAGTGTACTGTGTAAGGGATTACAATTTCCAAAACAGTAATTTAGAAATTATCGTTCCAAGTAATGCTGCATTACCTGAAAGTAATAAAGTAATATAACAAGTAACGCAAGTAATTACTCTTGATACAAAGTAATAAGCTAAGTATTATTGCATTTTTAAGGAGTAATAAGTGAAGAGTAACATATTACACTTCCTGAGTAACTTGGCCAACACTGGTCATAAGACCTTTTCATGGAGTGACGCTCATTTGTTTTTTTATGATGAAGCATTATAGATTTCTATTCTTGGTTTAATATTTTGTAAAAACAACTATCAACTATTGAAGGGGATGGCCGATGATTGTTTTTTCCTACATGGATATTAAGCATATTTTAGCTAATTTACTATCAGAAACAAGATGTTTAAAAAAATAAAATAAATAAATCTCTAGAATCTGCACCCTACTGTGCATTTAGAGATGTTTTTGGGGGGGTGACGTGTCCACCCGCTGAGCCCTGTTAATTAGCATGAGTGACGACTGAAGTTTAAATCCTTAATTGCAAACAGTTTACCATCTCTTTTCAATGGATCTGATACTCCTCATCTTCATTCTAGGTCTGCTCACCAAATGTTAGATCTGCGCTACATACTGTAAGAGTAGTTAATGTATTGAAGGTCAGATGAATGTTACACAAATCAAGATGAGCAATGAATTTAAGCTAACATTAGCAGCTCCATCTTTTTGTAACCTTAAAAGTGGAACCATTGTTTGAAAATACAAACAAGTACTAAACTTAACAGCCTTATGGCCATGGTTATGTGAGCATGAAATAACAGTCTGGTCTTACACTTTACCTTATACTTAAAATAATCAGCTCTACACAGTGATACAAGAACACTGCTGATTCTTTATGTATGTCATCGTTATGACAGTTGGTAAGGGTGCTAACCTTTTTCCTCAAACATGTAGTCTTTATGGTCGCCAGCTAAAATGAGAAGCCTGCTTTTGACCTCTTCCGTCTGACGGCAAGGACTTTTGGTTGGTCGATCTGCCAGCATTACCGCTGAAAAACTTGCAAGAATGAAAAGACTGACCTGCGTAGGCAGCAACCGGGGCGGGGCTTTTTAAACAGTCACTTGTAGTTTGCATGCATTTGTTTTATGATGATGAAGGCTGTACCGTGACATTGTTTATAATTTAAATCACTAGGGCTACTGCATTGAGATTACACAGTATAGTGCTCTTACTGCATCATCTTTTTCTGTGCATTATTCATAAACAGCTTTTAAAAACAACTCCCTCACAAACATTTTTAATAAACAAGTGACTGAATGTGCAAAGGCTGAATATTTAAATCTATGAATCATTTCCAATGTTTCATTTCAAAGGCCAAACAAGAGACTGCACTAACTGAAGCTAAAACACAATTGAAGTTAAAGATGCAGTTTGACCGTTTGAGTGGAGCCCAGTCGGACCTTCCTGTATTGTCTAGGTGTGCTGGTTTAAGTTAGAGATAGAAGATGATAGGACTGCACGATTATGGCCAAAATGATAATCACAATTATTTTTGATCAATATTGTGATCACGATTAATTATTTGTTGATTTTAACAAAAACATATTTTATTGTCACATAGGCTATTTATAACTGCTTTCACATCCATATTATACTACATTCTTCTTATGTTGAAGTTGTATGTCGTACAGACATACAGCTGCATTAGCTATATAAATAGCGTAGGACACAGCGATATATTTATTTATATATATCTATATTTATATTTTTTATGTATTTCTCATAACTCAAGGGCATTACTGGAATCAGACCATGACCTGCTGCTAGCCGCTGTTCCACACAGATGATGTAGCACAGAAAACAAAATAAACTTTAATAAGATACATGGATGGTTAGAAGATTACCTGTATATATAGATGGAAATTTCTCTGTGAAAATTACCTTAGCTGTGGTTTCACTGAAGAACATCTGCCATTTTGCATGAGCTATGAATCGGTATTGGGGACATGACCTTTAAAAACAATGAGATATTTACTCAAAGGAAGATGTTGGCATATTATCAGTCATGAAGTGATAAAAGATCTCCACACAGTACGAGATTGGCCGAAAGTCTTACGAGGAGGATAATGACTGACTCAATAGCCCTTTAAATGGTTAAATCTATTTTAATTCAAAGCCACTATGAAATCATCTGCCCATCTTTTATCCTTTCTCTATACAATCCAGAACTTTTGCTCGTATCTCTCCTCACTCTCATACATGCAGATCATTTATTCAGCTATGTTTATTCAAAACATCCCCTCCCCCACTCCAAACACACAAATAACACATCTACTGTGTGCAGAAATATGCAGACTTTTTGCTTTTAATTGACAGTGATGTCAATGAGGGACAATGTTGTTAAAGAGGAAATTACTGGCAGCTTTCATTGTAAAATACATGTTTTTCTCTTTTCATTGCAGTCTTTGTTGAGTTGATAATGTCTGCCAATGCAAAGTGCTCTTTGTGTTTTTGAATGAGGCTGTGCTTACTATCAACAGTTTTAATGAAAACTCTACCCTGCCCATTGTCACACATCAGTATTACATGGTTATGAGGGATTTGGCTCTCATTCCCGCGTGGCTTTCTGTCTGTCTCTTTGTATTTCTTTCTATGTTTTCCCCCCTTCCTCTCTTCTCCTCATCCTTACCTCTTCCTCTTTTGGTCTCTCCCCCTTCGCTGGCATCAAAGAAGTGCATAACCTGAAATAAATGCTTGTGTTAATCACCATCTCCTAAGAATTAAATATATCTCCAACCACTCTGACAATTCATGTGCAAAAGAGAGCTCTCAGTATTCATAAGCACCGTGCTGAGCATTTACATGGATAACGATGTCAAAGTATTAAGTAGGAGGTTCAGAAAAAATTGCTCCTGCAGGATATCAAAACCTTTCAGTGTTCTGTGTGAACTTGTGTCCCCTTATGTCTCTGTTGCAGACTAGAAATGTAACCCAGATATGCTCATAGAAATGCACTTTTTCCATCAGGTTTTTGAAATTTATATTACTTTCTTCCTCTTTCCCTTCTCCATCCAATTACTTTGTATGAGTCATTCACAACAAACTACAAACAAATCGATAAGCAGCACTTACAGGACTTATTAAGTTTGGTGCACTGGCATTATTGCCTTGCCTTTGCATCCACAATGGTAGCTTTATGATGATGAAAATAAAAGATGGAAATAAAAGATGATAATGTGTACCACAGTAAGGAATACCACAAATTTGATCAAATCTTTAAACCAGCAATAACTCATTTGTAAGAAAGATGCTGTGAACCTGTGTGTTAATAATAATAAAATATTAAAATTTGAATATTTATTGCTCAAAACAGCCTGTTTATTATATACTACACTACTCAGGCTTATGCATTGTCATTGCCCCTATAAGCATGTGGTTGTTGTTACACGTTCTGTCCTTTAGAGGGACTTCCAACATCAGCCGGGCCTTGACGGGGACCTACGTCATGGTGTATTGCATTTCTGGCACGCCGCTCTCGAGCACACAGCGACAAATACAAATCAACAGAGAACTCTGTAATGTAACATTATAGAACAAGTGTAGTTAGTGAAGCGGCTTTGTTGTTAAGGCTAACAGTACTTAGCACAATGACATCATGTTAGAAAGCACAGCCAAAATGGTTTGTCATAATGTAAAGTAACAATAGTAATAGTAACAATAAGACGACGCAGTTAAGAAACCAGAACGAGCTAACTAACTAATAACATAAGCACTTTGGCTTGGTGGATGTTGATTTTAAAGTCATGTTAAAACTATTTCCCATCCTTCTTCCGATTTCCAGCCACAGTCCTTCACTCTCCCCTGTACTAACGTTACTCGGTATGTAATGTTAGCTCACAATGCGTTGTGTTTCCCCCGTAACTTATTGTTTATCAGATGTGACATGAGAAGAGGGAGATTAGCTAACGTTAGCCAACCTATTTATAAAAACAATCACATTTGAATAGTAATTTTAACATTCGAGCATATGGATTTTTTTACTATTCAAATTATATTCAACTTTCAGAATTCCAACAACCCTAATGTGGATGTTTTCGAAGTTGGGTTTACATTGTCAGAAAGACATTATCATTTGCAAAAGCAGCAGTGGGTAAATGAGAAGGAAGTGTTTCTTTTTCTGATTTATGTAAATGACACTGGAAAAAGCAGATGTAACTGTGCGTAACAGTAAAAATGTTTGTACTATATGCTTTCAAATGCGGCAAGTATTTTAACTCCAAGGGACCCTAAAAATAATGTCTGTTGCAGATGAGTATTCACAAGTACTGTCAATGCATGATATACCATTAAGCCATCCTCTCTAAACAGCTGAAGTAGTTTCATTTAGACAAGCAGGGATTTTTGTTGTTGATAATTTTGTCTTTTGAAAAGGAGTAACAGCATCAAGAGTAGTTGAGGAAATTCTGTTTTAAGCATTTGACAAACTCTACAGAACTAAGTGGAAGCACTGAAGTAGTGTTGAAAGAGAAAAAGGGCTCAAAAAGCTTCTGTAAATATGCTGGAGTTAAAACTATACGACTAGGCATATGATCAACCACATATATGTCTTTGAGTTCAACATTAAAAGGAGAATTCGGTCAATTTCAAAATGTTGGTAAATTTGGAGTGCTGTCAGTAGCGAGAAAAATGCTGCCTACACCAGGTTATCCTCCTGCAAGAGTTACCACCCAACAGGGCAAGTTTTAAACTTGTTTTTAGCCTCTAAATATGTTCGGAATGTCATTACCAGTGCCTACCCACGAGCAGTGAAAATGAAATCAAAAGGCAGTACGTGCAAAACCATTGGAAAAGTCAATAATAATAATAATAATAATAATGTATACTTTATTAGTCCTGCAAGGGGAAATTACAATTTACAACTTGTTGTTAGACACAGGCCTGAATTACACACACATGCTCAGTGCCTATACATGCACTAATGGAGAGATGTCAGAGTAAGGGGGCTGCCCATGGAAAGGCGCCCCGAGCACTTGAGCCCAGGAGGTGAACTGGCATTTCTCCACCCCAATAAATGCAATTGTTGAAAATATGAGACTTGAATGATCTGACTCCTAGTTTTAGGGGTCCATGACACACAATAGAATGATTCTCTCATTATCCAATAAGCTTAACTACTCAAATGAGAAGTGTTACATCCCGGTGACAGTCTGGTGGGTGTGTGAATGGGTTTTGTTTTATTTTTTCATATTTTTTTGCCTCTAGTATGGTTGATGCGTTTCGTTTTTCTGTTTTGTCATTCCTGCACCTGGCACCAATCCCTAATCAGTGCACCTGCATCTCATCTGCTCATCATCCGCTTTTAAAGACCAGTCTGACTTTCCTCTCTCTGCCGGATTGTTGCTTATTGACAATATGCTATTTCGCCAGCATTTCTTAGTTATTCTAAGTCAAGTTACCTGTTCTCATTTTGACGCGTTTGCTCCGTGTTCCAGAAATAACTCATCTTCACATACCACTGCCTGCTCAGCCATCTCCAAACCCAGCACCTCCACTGCCTGCCAATTTGGTGTATAACTACACTCCATCATGAATTGAAAGCCTAAATGTTTAAGGTATGAGTAAGAGTAGCTTCAATCGATGGAGCAAATTCTTCTTCATTCAGCAGAAATTAAATTATCAGAAATCCATAGTGAATTTGAAGGTAAAGAAGTCTTGATTAAAAAAAATCTGATTTATTTGACAGACTTGAGTTTACAGTAATAGTAGTCGTAGTAATCACCTGGTCTCAGGTGAGGGGCCAGACAAAGACTGGTTCAAAAACCCTATGAGTGAGCGAGGCAGAGAGCGAGTGACCCTGCCTTGAGGAAGCCCGGGGCCCCCGTCTGGGGCTCGTCAGCGAGCGCCTTGTGGCCGGGTTTGCCACGGAGTCCGGCCGAAGAAGCGACGTGGCACCTTTCTCTCTATCCCATGGGCCCACCACCTGTGGAAGGAACGCTACCACATGGGTGGCAGTGAAGGTCAGGGGTCTCGATGGACCAGTTCTGCTGGGGGACTTCAACGCACAAGTGGGCAATGATGGAAATACGTGGAGAGGCGTGATTGGGAGGAACGGCCTCCCTGATCTAAACCAGAGTGGTTGTCTGTTGTTGGACTTCTGTGCTAGTCATGGATTGTCTATAACAAACACCATGTTCAAACATAAGGATTTTCAAGTGTTTTTGGTACCAGAGCACCAAGGGAGAAGGTCAATGATTGATATTATAATCTTTCATCTGATCTGAGGCGTATGTTTTGGACACTCAGGTGAAGAGAGGGGCAGAGCTGTCAAGTGATTACCATCTGGTGGCGAGTTGGGTCAGGGGATAGGGGAAGATCGGGTAAGCCCAAACGGGTAGTGCAGGTAAATTGGGAAAGTCTGGGAGAGGCCCCTGTCCGACAGACTTTCAACTTACACCTCCGGGGGATCTTTTGTGCATCCCTGTGGAGGCTGGGGGCATTGAACCGGAGTGGACAATGTTCAAAGTTTCCATTGCTGAAGCTGCGGTAGAGAGTTGTGGTCTTAGGTGCCTCAAGGGGCGGTAACCCATGAACACCTTGGTGGACACCGGTGGTTAGGGAAGCCGTCCGACTGAAAAAGGAGTCTTTCCTATATGCTATCCTGCAGGGATCCAGAGGCAGTTGCAAGGTACCGAAGGGCCTGCAGGGCTGTAGCCTCTGCCATGAAAGAGGCAATGCACCGGATGTGGGAGAAGTTCGGAGAAGACATGTAGAAGGAGTTTCGGTCGGCACCAAGGTGCTTCTGGAAAACCGTTTGCCACCTCAGGAGGGGGAAGCGGGGAACCATCCAAGCTGTGTACACTTAGGATGGGAGCCTGTTGACCTCAATTGTGGAGGTAATGGGGCGGTGGAAGGAGCACTTTGAGGAACTTCTAAATCCAGCTAACACGCCTTCTATGCTAGAGCTGGAGGATGATGGGGAATTGTTGTCAATTTCCCTGGTGGAAGTTGCAGAGGTAGTTAAAACACTCCACAGTGGCAAAGCCCCAGGGATTGATGAGATCCATCCAGATATGCTGAAAGCTCTGGGTGTGGAGGGGCTGTCTTGGTTGACACACCTCTTCAACATTGCATGGAGGTCTGGGACAGTGCCTAAGGAGTGGCAGACTGGGGTGGTGGTTCCCATCTTCAAAAGGGGGATTAGAGGGTGTGTGCCAATTACAGGAGCATCATACCTTTCAGCCTCCTTGGTAAAGTCTACTCCAAGGTGGTGGAAAGGAGGGTTCGGCCGATAGTCAAACCTTGGGTTGAAGAGGAACAATGCGGATTCCGTCCTGGTCGTGGAACAATGGATCAGATCTTCACTCTCGCAAGGATCCTGGAGGGAGCCTGGGAGTATGCCCCACCAGTCTACATGTGTTTTGTGGATTTGGAGAAGGCGTATGACCGGTTCCCCCAAGAGATACTGTTGAAGTGCTGCGGGAGTATGGGGTGAGGGGATCTCTTCTCAGCGCCATCCAATCTCTGTATGACCAAAGCGAGCGTTGTGTCTGGGTTTTCTTGATTTACCGGTCAGTTTTCATTCCTACCCTCACCTATGGTCATGAAGCTGAGTAATGACTGAAAGAACGAGATCCGAAATGGGTTCCTTAGGAGGATGGCTGGCGTCTCCTTTAGAGATACGGTGAGAAGCACAGTCATCCGTGAGAAGCTCGGAGTAGAGCTGCTGCTGCTCCTTTGCGTCGAAAGTAGCCAGTTGAGGTGGTTCGGGCATCTGGTAAGGATGCCTCCTGGGCGCCTCCCTAGGGAGGTGTTCCAGGCACGTCCAGCTGGGAGGAGGCCTTGGGGAAGACCCAGGACTAGGTGGAGAGATTATATCTCCTACCTGGCCTGGGAACGCCTCAGGATCCCCCAGTCGGAGCTGGTTAATGTGGCTCAGGAAAGGGAAGTTTGGGGTCCCCTGCTGGAGCTGCTCTCCCCACAACCCAATGATGGATGGATGGATGGATGGATGATTGAAGTTTACTTTCTTATACTCCAAATACATCAGTAGAAATCCAGTAGGGGTTAAACTGAACTCAACAGCTAGTAAACCTGACAAAACATCTTAGATTCTGCCACTGATAATTTTGAGTCAATATTGTGCTACTGGTATGAATGAGAATAACCTTGTGTTGTACTGTGTTGCAAACAGGGATCATTTTCAAAGCACTCTATGGTGGTGCATTCAAGGACTCTTCATTACTCCACAACAGGTTGTTGACAGCCGGAGAGCATTGCGTTGATGTTGCTATAATGTAAAAAAGTCCAACTCAAAAGGCTAAACAAGGAAACTTATTAGAAAAAGATGCGAGAATGTATAAAACTATTATTGTTCTGCAGCTGACTTACAAGTTTGAAATGTCAGAGCATCCTTGAGCTTGAGTTTTCTTAACAGTTTCTGCTCCCTTAGCACAAAACATTTGTGCCCATCTAAAGCACATTTAATCTGTGAAACTTTATTGTCATACTATAGTGAAATTAATGGAAAGAAATGTATTCCTGCAAGAAAAGCAATATCAAACATATGCTTTTGGAAAATATTTGGCATGGAAGATGCACATGAATCCTAATCAATGCCACAATCAATAAAAAGCAGTGATTGTATGTACAATAGTTACTGTATCTTGATGCCTCCGATATAAAACAGTATTTTGAATTCAGTTGTACTTTTGCAAGATATACTTTTTGACCTAATCTAGGAAGTTTGGCATATTGGCTAAAGTTCCACAACTTTAAAATGAAGAATGGGCTGTTGCAGCTTACACAGTGTCAGGTTCCTGAGGCAGTATGTCTGTTTATTTCCCAGAGTGCCGTTTGTAAAGGAAATTGGTTTATACTTATGAGCCATTGATCCACAGAGAACAGTACAGTTTGTCATTCAGTAGGTCTCTCGGACAGAGAGATAGAAGAGAGTCCGGGGAGAGATAGATCCAGATAAGTTACTTCTGCCATCGCTATCAGCGCAGTCTGGGAGGACATACTGTTAGAGAGGATATGAATGGCTCGCTACTAAAGAGATTTACCAGTAATACATTGGTTTAGATGTTCAAAGGTCAGGGTCTGGACTATTTGGTAGACACAGACAAGGGAAATGACATGGTTTCATTTTTTATTTCAGTCACTTTCATTTAGATTTATGGTTAATTTTTTTTAATGCATGAAGTAGACTTGCAGTACAGAATCAGATGTTATGAAGCCGTTGCATTAAGAAAATGTGTCTGATGTAAATTTAATGAAAAGCTTTTGAAGCTCACTAGATATGTAGATGAAGCCATTTAAAAGTCTTCTTTGCACACTTGCTGTGCTAACCATTTCTCTTCACAAAAGTATTATTTAGCCATAAATATTGCAACAGCTTTGCAAAAAGATATTAGAATATTGTTTTGGTGTTAAACACTTTGGTTTTACTGTATACTAGCCAATAAAGGCCATATTTTGATGAAATCATGATGACATACTGGGCTCACAGATGGACAGTGGAGAAGTTTAAAATGCTGCAGGGGAGGTTTGATGACCTTTTAATTTTTTCTCCACTGTGAAAACCTGGAAGCTCGCCACAGTTGCTGTTCTTTACAAAAAGGCGGAAACAGACTTTTCACAGCCTCCGATTGAACCATATATATCAATACTAAAAAAGTTTTATCTTGTTAAAACAAAGAGAAGGAATGTCATAGTTTAAATTTAGGTTTATCTGTATTGTAAACACTGCTCAAATGATCAAAAAGACAATAATTACAAAAATAATAAAGCATAATGGCACATGCCAGTTTTAATATGTCTTATCAAAATCCTAGGGCAAAAGAAGGATTAGCCTTGGTAAGAACCTCACAGAGAAGACAAAGATGAAATGCTTATGACATAATTATGACAAAAAATGCAACACCCAGTGGAAGCATGACATCTTGGCCACTACTGTAGATCTGTAATTAAAATGCATGAATGTGAGTGTCATTTCATGCTTGACGAGGCAGCTATTTTATCCACAGCAGCCTACACTTTGCCCAAGAGGATAAAGTTACTGTATATCCGCAGACATACATTAGATTTATGCAGTTTGATAATGAATTAACTTGATAAATGACGTATTTTCAGAGGGGCAGTGCAGTCTTTTGAAGGAGCAGATCGCAGAGCTTGTGATGCCCAAGCTCCACTATCTGCATTCACAATATGGCATTACATACTTGAGCTTCAGAAGAGCAATTCATTCTAATGGAAGCAATTACACAGAAATTACAACCTGTCTGAGTGTAAGACTACAAGTGAGCAGGCATGTGCCAGAAATAGGCGTTTCTCATACAATCAACACATACTATCTGTGTATCATATGCTTAACCAGTGTGCTCTCTCTGAGTCAGTGTTCCTAACTACAGAGTTGAGAGGAAGGAGAAAGACTGACATTTCCATAATCTTACACGAGCATTGAATTTGACCTTGTGTTACTTAATACCCAGCACAGCTCAATACTTGAAAGAAGCTTATCTTCATTTTGATGAAGTCCATAGGGGGTAAGTGGATTTTCCCTTTTCCCTGTGGAAATCCCAAAGGTTAAAATCTACACACTCAATATTTAATGTATGATAGTGAATTTGATGTCATCAATAATAAAGCTACCCTTTTTGTAACATTGCCATGCTTAGTCTATATTTAGGGTAGCAGAATATGTTTTGGTACTGCAATGGTACTCTAATCTAGGACTTAAATGATTTCCCAGAGATTTTCATTTAAAATATTCGATTTAAATGCTTTAAACTTGTATTTCATCACGGAGTGGAATTACAGCCAGGGGTTCTGTGTTTTCAATAGCTGACACTATGTAGTGTATAGTGACTCTGTAAGCTGAAAATTGAAAAGGGGTAAAGAAGAAATAGAAAGTAAAAAAGAACAAAAAAAAACATGTTTAATGTGACCGTTTTCTGATCTGCCAAAGTTTGGATTTGGTCATGGTTAGACATACCACTTGGTTCAGGTTATAGGGAATGATTGTGGTAATTATTAAAAGAAAACCACGTTGCCTGTTGGTAGGAAATAGGATGCCAAAAGTTGTCTCTCACATCAAAGTCACACTTTTTTGTTGAACCATCCCCTTTACCCCCTCCTTTGTAAAATCCTTTTACAGCACTCTAGCAACATCAGGCTACTTTTGCCTTTCTTCTGACAGAAATACTGAAGTCATTATTCGCACAGCCACAAGAGGTCATAAACATGAATCGCTTTAGATACATGATCAATGTTGTGGTTTTTCTAGTAAGAAGTGGTATTGCCACTGAAATAGGTGATGGTAATGCCAGTAAAACAAAACTCAAATACTAAAGCAAAGTTGATGCTTGGCCTGTAGGTTTATTTATTTATTTATTGTATTAATCATGTCTGTATCACTTTTCATTACTGTTTATTGTAATTGATCAAATAATTGATTGTTACAGCTGCTCAATGTTCCAAGCAAGTCAGTAGTAATTTAGAAACGTGGCATATGCGCAAAGCGGGGCTGAAAATGTGCATTGCGCACACTTCCCACGCAAAGGTTGTGATTTATAAAAAACATACTTGTTGGAAGAATGTGCGGTTCTCCACGCAAACTCTGACCCATGCGTACACATATTTTGGAGACAATAGGAATTGGTGACGCAGATGGTGAGGTGGTGAACTGACGTCAGACTGCAGAAAGTAAATGTGGAAATAACAATTACTCTTAATATTTTCTTAATAGTACTGATGCCTCACACACGTTTTTTCTCTCCATTTTATTCATGCTATCATGAAGATTAAATCCAGCAGTGTTATTTGCGTTTGTACTGAGTGATAATTGTTCCATAAACACTTTGTAAAATCCAACTCAAATTTTAAATCAATTCTTAATAATTAATCTGCGCTGTCTCCCTGTCACATTGTCTACTACGGAGCGCAGGAGGAGGAGATGGCCCGACTCCATGGAAAACAGGATAACAACTAAATAACTAAATTCCCTAAAGCTGTGCTCTTGGAGTTATGTACTGCATTGAGTCCAGTAGAGAGGGCAACGTGCCGGAACAGTGCCATCACGGTCCAAACACGTCCTCGCAACTCTGAGGGAAACCGGGTGTTTTATATAAATATTATAATCTTCAATTTTATCACCAAGACTTGTTTGGATAAAATATAGTTAAGGTTAAATCTTATCATATACCTGTAGGACTGATTATATATCAAAGCTGTCCCTGAGTGCCGAACAGGCCAAAATTATAACTTCGATTTGTAGCAATTCCCGAGCCTCTGAGAGTTTTTTGGCTTTTTCTCCATAATCATGTCATCATGATTTGGCATGTTTGGCGTCACAATTGCCAGGGTCATTAACATGCTTATCAGCATTCACAAGATGCTTTGCTTTAACTATTTATGGTTAAAAATGGGTGTGTACAGGGCGGCTTAAGAGACTGATTCATGTACACACACTTGTAGGTATCAGTGATTTATAAAGGAAACATTGCTTACAGATGTCCGTGCGCAAGGTTTTATAAATCTGAAATCTTTTTGGCGTACGCCATTTTTGGCTTTTGGGCATACATACACTTTTAGTAAGGAACGCACACACAGTTTTATAAATGAGGCCCCTGAATTTGATCATTTTGTTTGCACAAAAGCCATAAGTCCCAACAACATGTTTGTGTGTCTGAAACAACAAAGAATTGAACAAAATAAATCTTCAAGTTGAAATATAATGTGGCCATTACAAACTAGAATGTGCAGACATTGTTCCAGTGCCCCCCACATTTATTCTTTTAAATCCTTTGAATATTTGATAGATTACTGCTTTAGGTCATTAGGGGTTTTGGTATTTATAAGGAGCACAAAAGCCATAGATCCATATGGCATTTACAATTCATGGAGCTCATTATAATAAAGAGAAATGCTCTCAATACAATGTACATAACATTGGTAATTGGAGATGAAGATACCTTTACTGTCAGTGGTGTGAACTGCAACCCTGGCATTTTAATCTAAACCTAATCCTGAACCTTTTTGGTGGGGTTATTTAGCTTTTTAAGAGCTACATAATGAGCGGGTGGGGTTTAAAAAGCTGAGGGACCATGGTACCAACTGAACCCCCAACCCTGACTGATATAACACAGTTAAATTATTCAGTTGAAGTAATAGTCTTGCTGATGAAATATTCATCATTCTGTAATGAGGGATGTATTGATTTAAATAGCAGCACTTTGTTGAAAGCCCCGGCTTAGTTCAGTGAAAAAAAGAACGAATGAAAGGTATTCTGCAGATTATCTTTTTGTATTTTATCAGCACTGAGCACTTGTACTGATTACTAATTAGGCACTCATGTGTGGGAACTAATTGTAGGAAATCACAGTACCTTCATACAGTAGATTGGGTATCAGCAGTTACTGACAATGAAAACATTGTTGCTCTTTATTGCATCATTCCATTGTGAACTCCATTTGCCCTGAGCACAAAATTGTGCTGATGACTCAATGACCACTTGTTACAGTGAGTTTCTGTCACTTTAGAATAATTTATTACTTTAGAAGCACAGTATTGTTTAGTAATAAGAACACAGGTCCTGTATTTAGCGTACATTATTTTGTCATGAAGGAAAATGTAACTGTTGACAATACGGTCTGAGTTATCCTAGTAACTGGGATATCTGGAGATTTTTTTCTGAAGATCTTTGAGTTTTTGCTAATTTAATATAAACAAAAGTAGGTTTTGGGACAGCGTGGCGGGTCCAGCTCATTGTGTTTTTATTAACTTTTCTTTGTTCAGTGCATTAGTCTGCTCTTGAAAGGTACTTAATAAAAATAAATGTGCGTTGAGCACCATGTGGCTATTTTCTTTGTGTTAAGAGATGGTCAAGTTTAGGAACTCATACAGTATGTAGGTATCCAGTGTCTGTAGCTTACCATACATTTGGAGAAATTGGAAAAAGCGAGAGAATGGGGATGTGAGCCAGTCACCTAGAAGGACAAATTGAAGTAATCTGTCTCATACATATGCATACATATTAGCTCAAAAAGTAAATACTACATTTGCCACTCGGTGAAATACAATCTAAATGTACTGCATTATTTGTATGCCTAGCACATGGATGATGTCTCCGTTTTACCGATGTACAGAAAGTGTCCCTCTAAATTGTCTTAAAGGAATTCAAGAGCGAATAGAAAGACAAAGTGTGTGACTTGAAATCTAAGCCCATTCCACCCATTGCATTATCAGGGGTCCACCCTAAACTTTTGCCTTGGTTGCACTGGGGCGCCTCAATATTTTTTTTTTAGGTGCACCCAAATCTTTTCCGCCACAATTTCAAGGTCACCTTTTTAATCACACTCTATATACATTCATATATATTATGTAAATGTTTTTAAACAAGAATTAGGAGTAGGTAAATATTTTTTGTAATTTAAGGCACAATTATACTGTATAAAAAAATGTTTAAAGTGCTTCACAGAGCTGCAAAAAAAAGACATGTAAGCCAAATAGAATGTGCTACTGTTTAAAAGTGCTTCCATGAACTAAGACCTGACATTTCATGGCTCAGAGTCTCATGGTCCCTCCTTGCTGTCGCATGCCCTGTAACACCTATAATTTGGCCTTCTTCCCCTTTGGCGTTGGCTAAACCAGCTTGCCACACTCCCTTGCATCAAACCCTCCTGACTGATGCTACTCACGGCTGACTCATTATGAACGGGTCCAGCACGGGTGCAATACGCTTTGGCGGGTCAGCTGTGTTATACACGTCTTGTGTATGAAATGTCTGTATCATCACTGCACTGCATTTTTATGAAGTATGATATTCTGGCCATGGGTCACATCTCTTGCCCAGGTCCAGCCGGCTCCGTCTCACACGCTATTACGCAACGAACTGAAGTTAGTTGCATTCAATAACTTCTGTGTTTTTCGCTGTGGCGGCTGCAATAACAGAGAAACACTGGTACAAATACAGGTTTCCCTCTCTCATGCTTAACAATAAACAGCTGTTAATAACAATTACTGTAGAAAAATGTCAGAAGTGTGGGCCAACGCTGTCGCACCCTTACAAATGTTAGTCGCATGTGCAACCAAAATTGGTCGTGCTCTAGAGCCCTGATAATTATTATTATATTAACAGGATTACATTTACAGTAACTGACTCCTGGTGTGTTATTTGAAGCTAGCATTTTTACACTTCAGTGGTTCTGTGTTTTTAATAGCTGAGATTGGTTTGTTGTTGAAGTAAAGAACCGCCCCCTGCCTACCATTGAAAAATAATGAACAGCTCTCGACAAAATACGCAACATAAAAAGCTCTTTTTCCCCTGCTGTGCAGAAGCATAAACAGTGTTACTGTGAACTGAAATCCTGATAGCAGTTTCGAATCTTTATGTGGTATGGCTGTCATTGTATGTCTTGTCAAGAAATTGCTATTTGTGTGAAACATTATATTGGACAGCTTGTCAGACACTTTATGGCAGGGAACAATCGGTGTGGAATAATTTTGTTTACGGCAGTGGAAAACATGGAACAGCCTTGTGTGCCAAACTTACAGGATGTGAGTTAAGAATGTAAAGAGGCACCATTTGTCTTAGGTAAACACCAGCCTACATCTTTTACATGGCATAAACTGCTGATTAAACATGACATATTGAGGGGGTTGAACAGGACCTTTGAGAATTATGGCACATTCATAAACAAGCAAGAAAATGTGTCCCTGCTGGCTTGAATGAATTAAAAAACAATGCCGCTAAATTTCTTTCTTCATCTAAATCATTCAGTGTGCAAAGTTGGTATAAGTATTATTAATTAAAGGGATATTGATTTATCGATTTTAATCTTAGTGAACTTTGTGTGGGCAGTGCTTAGATAAACAGTGTTTGGTTGCCCTCTGTGGCGCCAGTGCACCAAGGTGCAGAGGTTTGAGTCACCTGGCAGAGCTCTGCTGACCTCTGATGCTCTGCTCCGCAAGGAGCTCCGTGCACGGGCGCACAGAGGTGAGGCAAACACTGGTCATCTAAACAAACTGCCCACACTGCCGTGACACAGAGCTGGATTTAAATCAGCAAAATATCTCTAAGTATTATCAACATTGGTATTTAGCGTACTACTCGTCACTGTAAATAATGAGAATTCTAGGTTTGAAATTATATCAGAAGACAAGAAAAAGGATTCCTTTCTTACAGTCCCAAACTACAACAGAACTAGCCAACAAAATAAGTTGAGCTTATTTAGAACAAAAAAGCAAAATAATAAGATTAATTATCAGGGATCATTTCTTTTTAGAAAGAATGTTTTCGTTCATTGTATGGCTATAACATTTTCACTTGTCAGGAACACTCATGCCGCATTGCAAATATTGACTTTGACACACTTATACATTGCAGTACAGTTCTACTTTTTGGGAAGTTTTCTGCTGTGTCAACATAGCAAAGCAGCATAGAAAAAGCAATAACATAAATAATATGCAGGCGGCACTGCAAACAATTCCCAAATGTGAAAAACGTTGAAATACAGAGGTACAAGGGTTCATACAAAGGCTGCGATGGAGGACCTGCCAATAACGGCAGAGGAGTTGTTTGGACTCACAAACAGGCGTACCTTTGACATTAGCAACTTGTCAAGAACTTTGTTGATAGCCAGTGGTGTAGCTGTGGAGTTGTTTTTTCTTGCACAGTTGTTAGCTCCATGTGGTAGCATTTCCATGGCTGAGAATAGTTTCCTGCATGCTAATGATGCACACAGGTAGAGTCTGGGTGCTAACTTGGTTGACATTTCAGCCAAAGTCTGTGGGGTGACTCGGAACGGTTTTGGAGGCCGAATAACAATCAAGTTGATTGTTGAGCAAAGGTTGGCTGAGAGAGGCCGAGTTAAAGGGCCAAATGATGAAACATGCTACAGCATGACTGATTGATATTTTGCATAAGGTTTAAAGGGCAAAACAGGACAGAGAAATAGCAGGGCAAAGGCTACACCAGGAAGGTGTGAACCAGGAGAGGTTGGAGTTTGGATGTTAAGAGGGTTGCAGCAGGACAAAGAGCTGAGGCAGAATTTGTATTAGCACTTTAAATTGCCTGTATAAAATAGAATAGACAGCAGCGTAATGTATGTATGACAGCAGTGAAATGTAATGCATAAATGCAAACTAGTCACTTTTCAGAGAAAATCGTGGTTTTGAGTGGGAAAATGTCATCCATGTCAATCGTGTAAAGCCGAAGAGTTTTTATTTGGGGGGTACTAATATGGCACCGGTGCCTTAACGACCGTTATCTACCAGACCGAATAGCAACGTGGAATTTGGTGCCTTATTTAGGTGCCATTTAAATGCCTTCCCTTCTCTCCAATGCTACGACAACGGACGTCAGAGGGAACTGAAACATTGCCGCACGATGCATGATGCTAGCCAACACTACACTTAGCATAAGATAACGTTAACCTACTGTTAGCTAGCAGCTGGAGTAAACCCGGTTAAAATGCTGCAGACAGCTAAACAGTGTAAAATGTGACTGTATTTCACTGGAAAAGGATTCCAACAACAGTCTGTAGCTGCTGTTGTCTGAAAAACACGGACTCAGCCTCGCCAGCCTCGTGGTGATCAACTTTTTATTGTTTTATATTTTTGAAAATACAGACTAATACAATTGAAAAAGGTGCTCCTTTTTTATTTATCTATCTATCTATCTATCTATCTATCTATCTATCGGTTCAGGCACCGTTTTAAAAGTATCATATCATGTTGATAAGAGCATTAAAATGAGAAACAAAATAATGGGACAAAAAGAAATCAAGGGACATTTAGAATAGATACAAATTTGCGATTAAATATTTCAATCTTTTGACAGCATTACTCTTAATGGTTTGTGCGTAAGTTATGGTAGTAAAAACATTGCAAAACTAACATTTAGAAACACTACACAGAAATAAGAATTTTCCATGTCAAACTCAATCCAACATATTTTCTTCCAAAAGCAAGACAGTGTGCCATCTTCATCTGCTTGGAACTGTGATAATGTATGCAGTGACTGAGGAGGTGCTGCAGACTGTGGCATGTATTCAGTGACACAACATGAATTTTTACATTTGCTCGGTCCGGATGATATACTATGCTTAATATATCTGTTAAGGACATGCTGTTTGTTAATTTGATAAATGCAGTAAATAGAGACATTGAAATAATATCCATGACTTTCAAATCAAGAGTTTAGCTTACATCTTAAATATACATTTTTCCATTTCTTAAATGACACAGTTTTGGAAGCAGCTCTGTGTGGGCAGAGGACACAACAATAGTGCAAAAAAAATCTCATCTTTTTAACTGTGTGAAAAGCGAAGGTGTTATCTAATGAAAATGAGAAACACTATTCCCCCTGCAGAGTCTCTGCCAGAAGAATGTCAGAACTACTGAGCTCTTGCCCTCACTGCCGCTCCGGCATCCTTCTTTCATAATGAATTTAACAGGCTTCCATAATGAGGCTATTATAGACTCCAGCCTCCCAGCCGTACAGAGAATTAGATAAGAGGGCACCTGGACACTTCAGCAGCCATCAAAATAGATGTCAATCAAATTAGCCAAGGTCTGTGTTTCGCTCGTTTTTCTCCCGAAAGACAAGACTATACAATCATTCCCAGAAGGTTTCTTCGCCCCTTTCATTTTCTTCAGACAATGTGCCATCATCAAAATTGTCCCTCAAAATCTTCAAATCTACATCAACAATTAAAAATACAGTAGATATAACACAGAAGAATGAGGCATTTCAAGCAGGGCACAAGCTCGACTGAGCCTCTGAGAAATGTAATGAGGAAAATGCCCCCAGGATTTGTATCAGCAGTTAGCCTTTTCCCTGAACCTTAAAAATAAATGAAAACATAATAGAACAAGACTGAGTCTTTAGCCATGCTAGCAGCTCTGTGAATTGTTTGGAAAGTGTAAGTTTGGAGCTAAATTGTAATGCTAGGCAACATGCTAACAATGATAACGATAATGTCATGAGTTTTTGAGGTATGTTATATTATGTTCATACAGCACAGGCTGATGAGAATAAAGTAGTTTTACATGTGGTTTTAAAGGAAAATGTGGACAAATTGTAATTTTGACCTGATTATTGCACTAAACAGAAAGTCATATATCAAAGTTCTTACCAATCATCCTGAGGGAAGACATGAATGTCTATACCAAATTCCAAGGCAATCCATCTTTTAGGCATTGAGCTATTTCACGGAAACCAGAAATGTCAACCTCATGGTGGCGCTAGAAGCAATGCCAGGGGATCACCAGAGTAATTTTGATTCATCTTCTATGGATCATAAATGTCTGTCCAAAATGTCATGGCAATCTATCAGATAGTTGGATCAAAAATGGTGGACTAATTGACCGACGTTGCTGTGCCCAGAGCAGTGCCGCGGGCATGGCTAAAAAGGATGTGAAATGTAGGGTTCCTCATGCCCTGATTAAATTATTCTTTACTGGCTTCCCTGAGTAACAAGTACAGACAGTTAGGAGGCAAATGAAGATTGGACTTTCAACCGAAGGCTTTCCAGGTTATCATCAGAGGGAAGGTAAGAAAGAAGAAGGTTGCCAAACCACAGACAATTTTGCCTGTAGGACAGAACAAAATCCTGCAATCCCATCAACAAAACTGTCACGTTTTTGTTAAGAGAAATGAAGAGGAAGACAGAATGAAGCAGAAAAAATGAAAAAGATTAGTAATAGAAATATACTTCTTAAGAGTGCTTGACACCACATATTAAACACTGCAGTAATTCACTCTATAATTAAGTAAGAAAATTGTCTGCACAGTAGCATGGCAATTTGAAATGTCATTTCTAAATCTCTGACTCGTTGAACAGTAGCATCTTATAGAAATTGTTTCCTAAAGATTTATATTTGATATGGCATTAAATAGGCCATTATCTAAATGTCACTACCTTAGTGATTGTCAATTATGTTGACTGTATTGATCCTGAATCGTAGCTCTTCTTTAGCGTCCTTCACCGTTTGTTGTCATCAACCCTGTAGCCTCGAGAGCCACCGCCCACAGCTTAGTCAGAACCTTGGCAGCTTCTTTTCTTTTTTGTCTTGTGTTCAGGGGGACATGATTTCCTTCCTTAATGCTTTATAACCCTGCCACTGTCTCCAGGCAACTCAAAGGCGTAAAGCTTGTTAAGTCTCTATCCCCTGAAGAGGCTGAGTTCCTTTAAGATGTTATGCACTTCCAGAACCTCTGCACGTTTCTGTGGAAGATCAGACCATATTCACACACCAAGCACTTTGAGAATAATTTGAACAGTAATTGTGTTAGGCAGTCTAAGCCCTTATTACATTGCTGTTAATGTGGCTATTTGAAGCAGCTGGTTTTGACACTACTGTGATGTCAAAGAGACAAGAAGAACGAAAGGCAAGTGTATGAAAACACCAACCTTATCTACCACATTTTACATATATATTCTGCCATTTCCAACAGAATACATTTTGAAGGGACATGTGAATATATTTTCCGTCTACATACAGCATTACGTAGAACATTCATATTGAACATTTTTTGCAGAATGAACAATGGAAGGGTTTTTCAATATCAATGTATACACTCATAGCAGCTAATGTATGGTTAAAACACGTTGGAAGATTAGATGGATAACTCAGTTAAAGCTAAGGAAATAATTTTGTCATGACAGTTAACGTCTAGAAGGCTGGTTAAGATTGGGAAACACATAATTTTATTAAGGTTCCAAAATGTCAGTTCAACAGGGAGCGGTGGATTTTTGCAAATCGCACTACAGGCTTTACTGTAGGTGTATTTTTTTTGTTAAATTACCTGCTTCATGGTATAGTATAAATATTTGATAGCTTTGAAATGTACAGTTGTAATATTGTCAAAATAATAGCAGTCCGACATCACAAACCCCATAAATCATATTGTTTGGAAGAAATAATATGTATACATGGCAAATAATTTACTTTTAAGTGTTGTAGAGTCATAGAAAACCAACAGACCCAACAGTCATGACATGCATGCTCATTCTGTGTAATTGAATCTGTATTGAAAGAGACATGTTCAAAATAACAACACAAGCATGTTGTGCATGCTGGTTATAGTGCATTTCCCACTGAAATACTGGGTCGTTCTAGACATTGCTCTGAGGAACGGCGGACTTTGATTAAAAGGTTGATTGGAGAGGGAAAAACATATAAAGAAGTGCAGAAAAGTATAGTCTGATCAACCAAAATGATTTCAAATGTTTTGAAATGGCATCCATAGCCCGAACAACGTGGGAAAAAAACACTGGTCAACTACCATTCAAATGGATGGAAGAATGGCCAAAATGGCAAAGGCTTGACCAATAATCAGCTCCAGGAAAATCAAAGAAGACTTAAAGTTACCTGTGAGTACTGTTACGATCAGAAGAAGGCTATGTGAAGCAAAGCTATCAGCTAGAAGCCCCTGCAAAGTCCCATGGCTGAAAAAAGACATGTACTGAATAGGTTGAAATTTGCCAAAAGACACATTGACTGGCCAAACGAGAAATGGCGCAACATTCTGTGGACTGATGAGAGCAAAATTGTTCTTTTTTGGTCTAGGGGCTGCAGACAGTTTGTCCGACGACCCCCATGCACTGAATTCAAGCCACAGTACACTGTGAAGACAGTAAAACCAGGTGGTGCAAAAATCATGTTATGGGGATGTTTCTTATACTGTGGTGTTGGGCCTATTTATCGCATACCAGGGATCATGGATCAGTTTCAATACATCAAAATACTTGAAGGTCATGTTGCCTTATGTTGAAGAGAAAATGCCTTTTGAAATCGGTCTTTCAACAAGACAATGACCCAAAACACACCAGTAAGCAAGCAAAGTCTTGGTTCCAGATGAAGAAGATCGATGTGATGGAGTGCCTAGCCCAATCCATAGGACCTCAATTCCATAGAACACAAAAATGCTGTTTCTGAGGTAAAACCCAGTAATGCAGAGGAATTGTGGAATGTAGTTCAATCATCCTGGGCTAGAATACCTGTTCACAGGTGCCAGAAGTTGATCGACTCCATGCAACACAGATGTGAAGCAATTCTCAGAAATAATGGTTATGCAACTAAATATTAGTGCAGTGATTCAAAGTAAAGCAAACATTTGAGACATTTTTCAGTTTATACAGTAAATGTTTGAGGTTTGTAATGAAAAACGAAAATACTGCTTTTTTTGAACAGCATAATATTCCGTTTTCTTTACTTTCTGTAAAGGTATAACACAAACTTGATCAACTTTGACCATGTTTTGATTTTGAATTTAATGTGCAGTGTTTCCAATGCATTGATATTATGGAATTAAATGCTATTCTAAGAGGTTTGAGCATTATTCACTTTTTTTTTTAACACACTGCTATTATTCTGAACAAACAACTGTATATAATAAACAATAGTTTTCCTCCATAAGGACTAGGAAGCAGGGCGGATAAGAAAACAGTTAGACCGTCCTTTAGTTATACATCCAGTTTCAAGCTCCACTGACATCCAGTCAAAGTGTCCTTGAGCAGGGCCATGATTCTCTACTCGAGAAACAGTTGTTGACACTGCTTTGTGACCTCCCACTAGGTAGGGACAAGCCATAATTGAATTCTTAGGGGATCAATGCAATGCAAAAAAAAAAAGTCACATCATAACTGCAATACTGTGGAAAACAGATAACAGAAGCGTGTGAATTAGCAGTGGAAAGGCTCTTAGATACTGATAAATCTTGTGACTAAACAGTGAATATTTTGGTAGTCAAAGGCAGATTAAACCAAAATAGACACTGTTAAGCATTTTGTAAGAGACCAAAAGGAGAGAAAACCTAACCACACACTTTTATACATGCACTCACGAATATAGGACATAGGGCAGAAACTGTGCGCTCCATCTTTATTTTTACATGTGAAGACGTTTGGTATTTGCAGCTTTTGAGTGTTTATCTGAGATACCATATGTCATAATGTTGGGAGAAAAAATAAATAGATTCACAAAACTTTGAAAGTATCCAGAGTACAGTCCTGGAAAGTTTCGGTAAAAGAAAGTCCATCCTCCAGATATGCAAAAATAGACCCAAGTCAAATAATCTTGTGGACACTAGTTGGAGATGCGAAAGCTTATCCCACAATAATCTAAACTGATGTAGCATTACGTATGAGAGGGCAAAATCACCCTATGGCTGTCACAGTAATACATTGTTAAATGTAACTACCTACACTAAAACACAAACTAAAAACAGACAAAGAGTTGTGATACTTGTATATCTTCCTCTTAAATGTCCTAATTCTTAGCTTGTAGTTTCTGATCTTTATTCGGGAGTCGAGGAGAGTTTGACATGTCTTGTAGGCCATTAGGAGTAACCAAAGTAATGGCGCTCTGAGCCAAGCCAGTATTTGGAAATATGCCTCACAGAAAAAAGGATGTTTCACAAAAGATATTGATGTGCATGCTTTGATCACACAAATAACACATTTAATGAATCAGGAACTGGGGATTATTGTTTCCTTAACTATTATGTGTTTCTTTACAAAAGAAAATGGCATCATTTAGTAAATAATGAAACATGACACTGCTATGTTTTGATTTGAAGTGAATATTCGGTATTCAAAATTATATACTTTATAGAGTTTGTCAGTGTTCCATGTGGTCAAACAACCTGAAGAAAATGTTTCACTTGTGTTGTCACTGACAGATAAAATGTGGTGCTATAAGCAGGATTAGGTCAACACTGAGTGGCTGCCAGTAGAGTGGCATATTAATTAGTGCTGTTGAGCATCACAGGATGAAATCTGTTTTCCGAAAAGTAGTCATTGATCACACTCTATCTTAAGTTACATCGAGTTTCAATGTTCGACTCTTAAAGCTACATTGTGTAACGTTTGTAGTTGTTCATGATCAAAATCGGTGTTGCCCGTTCAAAAACCTTTTTTATTCCACCATCAATTTCAAGTATTCCTATTGGCTTGAAATTTTACATTTGTGCTTGCATGAACTGTGATAGACTCTCCATAGTCATGCAGCATCTTGAAATACGTTAGCCGGTAAGGGACACACAGGCTATACTGCTCCGCCTTTCACGTTTTTGACCCACAGCTGCTGTTAATGGGTATATTTTTGACCACTTGACACTTTGTCCAGAATTTATAAAATAATTTATAAATTTGAAAACTTATAAAAGTGCACTAGCATGTTTTGTATTGCTTCAGTACATTATTTTGTATTATTAATACATATTTTATTAATACAAGCAAATAAAAAGTGATGTGAAAAATGTGATGTTTTGCCTTTATTGCCACACTCTGCTCCTGGGGTCCCATCTTTGCCAGCTGTATGGCAGGGCACTTGAAATGAGACTTGACTCGTGGTCTTTTATTGCCTCTAATTTAAGGTTAGTTGTTCCACTAACGAACAAATTGTTTGCATTTTCTGAAGACGAGTAGGTCCGACAGTAACTACAGTGCATGGACTGGTCATCTAGGCTATAGGGTTGTGCCGATGGACGACATCATATCATGGTTCATCGTGATGGTCGACTGGCATCCTGATGGAGAGCCACCATTGTGATGCCAGTACCCGCCAATGGTTAGTGGCGGGTGCTAATTTCCCACCCTGCTGGCATCATCAAAAAATAGTGAACATTGGAGCTGCTTTCCAACTAGTTAATTACCCTCTGGACCGCTGCAGTCTCTTTTTCTTTCTCTCTCCTTTCTGTCGGGGGTGGCATGGTGTGAAGCACGCATCCGCGCCACTCTCTGACATGCACTCCCAACAACCACGGCTGATAGACGGCCTTTTGTACACTTTCGCTTTTTGAAGCGTGACTGCTACCAAAGCTGCAATACGTACTTTGAACTGTGTGGCGAGAGAGAGTTGATTGCGATATATGATCTCAACGCTAGATGGGAGAAATTCTTACACAATGTAGCTTTAACAGTCTTAGTGATCTCCATCTGTCACAAAAACTAATTAATTCTGTATTCATCTGTGCATGCATTTCAGGGAAAGATAGCAAAACTTAAATTTAAAAAAAATATTATATATATACAGTGGGTACGGAAAGTATTCAGACCCCTTTAAATTTTTCACTCTTTGTTTCATTGCAGCCTTTTTCCAAAAATCAAAAAAGTTCATTTTATTTCTCAGTAATGTACACTCAGCAACCCATCTTGACAGAAAAAAACAGAAATTTAGAAATTTTTGCATATTTATTAAAAAACAAAAACTGAAATATCACATGGTCATAAGTATTCAGACCCTTTGTTCAGTATTTAGTAGAAGCACCCTTTTGATCTAATACAGCCATGAGTCGTTTTGGGAAAGATGCAACAAGTTTCTCACATCTGGATTTGGGTATCCTCTGCCATTCCTCCTTGCAGATCCTCTCCAGTTCTGTCAGGTTGGATGGTAAACGTTGGTGGACAGTCATTTTCAGGTCTCTCCAGAGATGCTCAATTGGGTTTAAGTCAGGGCTCTGGCTGGGCCATTCAAGAACAGCCACAGAGTTGTTGTGAAGCCACTCCTTCGTTATTTTAGCGGTGTGCTTAGGGTCATTGTCTTGTTGGAAGGTAAACCTTCGGCCCAGTCTGAGGTCCAGAGCACTCTGGAAAAGGTTTTCGTCCAGGATATCCCTGTACTTGGCCGCATTCATCTTTCCCTCGATTGCAACCAGTCGTCCTGTCCCTGCAGCTGAAAAACACCCCCACAGCATGATGCTGCCACCACCATGCTTCACTGTTGAGACTGTATTGGACAGGTGATGAGCAGTGCCTGGTTTTCTCCACACATACCGCTTAGAATTAAGGCCAAAAAGTTCTATCTTGGTCTCATCAGACCAGAGGATTTTATTTATCACCATCTTGGAGTCCTTCAGGTGTTTTTTAGCAAACTCCATGCGGGCTTTCATGTGTCTTGCACTGAGAGAGGCTTCCTTCGGGCCACTCTGCCATAAAGCCCCGACTGGTGGATTGCTGCAGTGATGGTTGACTTACTACAACTTTCTCCCATCTCCCGACTGCATCTCTGGAGCTTAGCCACAGTGACCATTGGGTTCTTCTTTGCCTCTCTCACCAAGGCTCTTCTCCCCGATAGCTCAGTTTGGCCGGACGGCCAGCTCTAGGAAGGGTTCTGGTCGTCCCAAACGTCTTCCATTTGAGGATTATGGAGGCCACTGTGCTCTTAGGAACCTTAAGTGCAGCAGAAATTTTTTTGTAACCTTGACCAGATCTGTGCCTTGCCACAATTCTGTCTCTGAGCTCTTCAGGCAGTTCCTTTGACCTCATGATTGTCATTTGCTCTGACATGCACTGTGAGCTGTAAGGTCTTATATAGACAGGTGTGTGGCTTTCCTAATCAAGTCCAATCAGTATAATCAAACACAGCTGGACTCCAATGAAGGTGTAGAACCATCTCAAGGATGATCAGAAGAAATAGACAGCACCTGAGTTACATATGAGGGTCACGGCAAAGGGTCTGAATACATATGACCATGTGATATTTCAGTTTTTGTTTTTTAATAAATATGCAAAAATTTCTAAATTTCTGTTTTTTTCTGTCAAGATGGGTTGCTGAGTGTACATTACTGAGAAATAAAATGAACTTTTTTGATTTTTGGAAAAAGGCTGCAATGAAACAAAGAGTGAAAAATTTAAAGGGGTCTGAATACTTTCCGTACCCACTGTATATATATATATATATAAAAATATAAAAAAATGGCCCCCAAACTGGGAGAGTGGCTACAGCAGATTCCAGGTAAAACATCAGAGGTCTCTGTCCAGAAGAGTGCAGTTCTAGGAACAGCGAAGATACTGCGCAGAACCCTCAAACTCCCAGGCCTCTGGTAGAGGACCCGAGCTTGAGGATGACACATACCGCCCCACAAGGGGTGAGAGGGGGATATTATATATATATTTAAACTCCAGACTATAAAAATGTGTATTGCAAGGGTTGTATATATCATATATGCATACGGGATACAACCAGTAGGTCCTATGGACATTATATGTCAGACTCAATTTCCCATGTAATCACATCAGAGAGCAACACTTGAGAACACAATACAGAATGATTTTTCATGCATGTCTGACGCATCCATTTCCATACACAATATCATTATTCAGTCTCGTCTGAACAGCTGTGTGATCTTTGCAGTTTCTCAGTTTCTTCCTTTGCCCTTACCAACATGGAATGTAAACATTCTCCGCTGTAACCATTCCTTTAATCTTACATACTGTAACAGCACCAACAAAGACAGAAAATGTACTATATATTTTTGTTAGTAGTATCTTTATAGTTTGTCTGATGTTTGCCTGTTTGGTTTGTGAATAGATTCTCAAACACAGAACATCAAATACTTCTTTGAGAGTCTTTGGCCCACATTTGTTTACACAACTGAGGGAAAACGGAACAGCAACACAAATGTCTCTGGCAACTCCTGACAGAGCCAAAATCAAAGTTCATCCGTATCACTTATATCAGAGACATGAGTGACATTGCTATTATGGAAATATATAATTTCAAATACAAATATTTTCCAGGCTAGACAGTCTGCATCTGTTTTCCCTGAAGTGGTTGCATATTGTTGTGCATTTCAATATGAAAATACCAGCCATTAGACAAGGACAATTGAGTGGAGTTGTCAAATTCAAGAAGATCTATGGTGTTGACGAAGACAAAGAATACTTGCTATTCCCAAAAGAGGTAAAGGAGGAGGTAATCTGTGTCCCGCTTTGCCTCTACAGCCTGAAGCTATTGGCAAGATATTATTTTAACAGTCTATGAGAATGGAAAATTACACTTAATATTAACTGATTTTCAATATCTTCCTCTATAAATCAATAACAAGAGACACCAGAGAGGTTTGAGCAAAACCGTGATTTAAGCTTTAAAAAACAAAAATATGACTCTTACTGTCAGAGTGTTATTATGTGACCATATCTGAATTACCAGAAGTGTTGCACAGTGCACCAGGGGATGCCTGGAGACTTCATACGTATCGTTTTCATTACGAAAATAGTGCTACATTTTCAGGGAACTGCTGGCATGCATGTTTTTGTGACAACCTCACCAGTGCAATTCAGTTTGATTGCTTTCCATTCACATTCTAATTGAGCCCATTCAAAACTCCTAGTGAAATGCATCCATTACAATAAAATTGAAAACACTGAAGAAATTAAACTATGAACATCGGTTGATTTGACTATTAAGCCTAATCATAAAATTCCTGTGTCGTGAAAAAGATTACTTGGGGCTTTTTTCCGCTTGGAAATGTTTACTACACTTTCATATTTGATCACCAACACCACAAGGACATTGGATGTTTGACTGGATGTTTCTGTCAGTGGAGCTTGAAACTGGATTTACAACTAAGATGTCTAACTGTTTTCTTATCCACCCTGCTTCCTTGTCCTCATGGATGAAAACTATTGTCACAAACCCTTATCAGGCAACCTGATGTGATTTCGCAGCAAGAATCTACTGTGTCAAACATATTTCTTCATAAAAAGCTGTCTGTCCCACACCTTACCCAGGGCTGTGCACTCTGTCACCCAAACGGAGCGTGTCCATCTGTCCCTTCCCATTTATGCTCTGTTGTTCTCACTGCGGCTGCGGCCGTCATGTAACGCAGGAATGGTTGATAGCTGTTTGTTGATTCAATGCCACGGCTTATTTCCTCTGTCTGTTTGTTTTGATGTCAGCGTTCAGCGGGATCAGTGGGTGAGTCAGTGTGCCTCTGTTTCAAAGTGCACTCATGACATCAGGACACAGAGACCACAAGGTAGTTGGTCATTTTCCGGCATGTCTGATCAGTTTGGAGTTCACCATCACAGCAACTTACAAGACTGCCTGTATAAGTTTATCATCAGGGTGAACGAAATCATTCCTACCATGTTAAATTAGTTAAATAGTGCTAAGAGGATTTGCTAACTTCATGGTGCATCACAAAAGGCTGTGCATGAGAGCTTGTCTGTCTTACTAGGGAAACAAAACTAGCAAGATGTAGGGTTGCACTTAAGCAGCTAACATGCTCACAATGCCAACATGCTGATGTTTAGCAAGTACAATGTCCTATTAGAGTTTCCCTTGGATCTTTTCCGGCGGGGGGGGTTAAGTTGAGCACAAATGTGGTTTAGTGCACATATTTTTGGAAAATTAATTTTGAAGAAACAGTGATTTCAGCGCTGTGAAAAAGCCATTTTACTGTCAGCTGTTAGAGGGCGCAGGTGAGGGAAACAAGAAATAAAAACAGAAACTCTCAAAATGAAACTGTTATAGTCATTCACAGTCAATATGTTGTTTCCTCTATATCAGTAGTTTTATCATGGGTGTTTGGTTTGAGATGTGCTGGGGACAGAGACGCATTCGGAAGTACATTTGACACATTCATTTTTCTTTTTTCGCGCAGGTCATATTTTGAAAGCTTACTAATGTAAATGAATAAAAATGTATACAAAAATGTGATGATGTCCGACACATTTTATGAATAAGAAAGCCTTAAGTTTTCAAAAAGCATTAGACGTACGACCTAGACGTAGGCCTGGCCTATCATAGGCTACGTGTTGGAAGTTCAGTGGGCAAATGTAGGACTATGCCTTTTGCTAATATTTTTATTTAATTCCCAATACAATTGACCATATCTACACACAACTTCTTCAAGTTCTGCTCTCCAAACTTCTCCAAGATTGAAAAAGCAAAAATATGTGTTGCACAGATGAACGCTACATCACACCATAAGCTGACTGCTTCCAATTCACAAAAATATGCATCCATCCAATCTACATCAGGCATTCTGACCAGTACTTGAAATCATGCAATCCCCATCATCATCACAAATATTCCCAAATTCAGCAATAGATTCAAGCAATAATTAAACAAGATACTGACTACTCCACGAACATTTCCACTATACCAATGCTTGCTGTACAAACGCAAACCATTACAAAGTACAATCCTATTTTTACGCTTGTAAAGTGATCTTTGCGGAGAATATGCACCACCATACGCTGGTCTTGTGCCTGGTGTAGTCAATGTCATTGATTATATTGAAAGTTTAGTGTTGGAACATTGGCTGCGCATACGTTACGCTCACAATGTAGCCAGCTATATAATAAAATATAGCATAATTATGTCATTCTTTCACGTAGGTCTTTGGTAGGGGAAACACTGCATGCTAACCATTTAAGTTAGTTTGCTAACATATGCTAATTAGCGCAAGATACACAACACAGAATCAGGAGGCTGATGGGAATGTCATTGACTTTGAAAATAAATTTTGAGGTGACTATGGGGCTTGAAGTCAGGGCTTCACCCAAGTTGTTACAATTCATACTGACAGGGACCATCTGTGTTCTTCAAAGATTTCCTGGCAATCCCTCCAACAGTTGTCGAGACATTTCACTCAAATCCAAAAATGTCAACCTGCTTGTGGCTTTAGAGGAAAGGTCAGGGGATCACTAATGTCAATTAGATTCATAGTTGAGGAACAATGGATATCTGTATTTTGTGCCAATCCATGTTTGAAAGGTTCAGAAATTTCACCAGCTAAGTGAAAACTTAGCCGCTGGTGGCGATAGGTGCAAAGTCAGGGGACAACCATTATTAAGCTTCATTCCCTGGGGACCACTAATGTCTGTCTAAAATGTCATGGCAATCTATCCAACAGTTGCTGAAACATTTGAGTCTGGAAAAAAGTGGTGGCTAAAAGCAGCTTCCTTCCTGCTGATTGTTTTGATATTCAAAAAGATATGTAAATAATGTGAATCCCTTGCCCTTTGCAGTGACAGGGTTGCTGTCCTGCTATTCAGCTTTTAATTTTATAAGTCATCTTTGATAACGACTATCAGCGCTCCCCAAACATTTAAAAAGGTGGAGGTCCATGGTAATAATTAAAACTGCATGTGACTAGATTTTTTTTTTTCTGTTCTCAGAAAAGGATCTACAGGACACTTGCTACCCACTTTATTAGGTACACATTCTCATTTACACAAACAGCTTGCTCCTCCAGACAGTGAGTCATACTGTATATAAATAAAGCAAACAGGTTTAAGAGGTTCAGAAACTCTTGGTTACTAATGGTGTTTTTCCACTACAAGGTACCTCCTTGACTCGCCTCTGCTTGCCTTTTTTGGTTTTCCATTAGGAAAAATTCCCTGGTACCTGCTAACAAGTACTTTTTTCAGTACCACCTCAGTCAAGGTTCCAAAAGGTGACTTGAAAACTTACAGACTACTGATTGGTCGTCGTTATTACTAGCGACAGACGGGGACGTCCTGAACAAACCTGCTGTGTTTAAATAGTTTAGCCAACTTTTTTTTTGCTGCCTCCAGCTTCTTTTGAAACTAAATTGTCTTCTGGCTGTGGCAACAGCCACATGACGAGAAAAGCAACACACTTTTGACGTTCTGTGCGTGTGTCGCGTTAGAACACGGCAGTTTCCTGCTATGATGACAAGCCATGCTCGCCTTACGCATGAGGCGGTACTCTGCAATGGAAAAAGGAGGACAGAGCACTGTGGCCGAGTCAAGGCGAGCAAATACCATTAATGGAAAACGCCATAACTAAATGCTAGAATGGGCAGGATGTGATAAATGTGGTGTGTGAATTAACACATTCACTATTCTGGGCCAGTCCCTCATTACAGTGACTTCAGTTTAATCAAAATGGTGCCATGAGCAAAATATATAAACAAACCAACACGAAAGCTTCCAGTCTGTGACAGGTTTGTGGACAAAAGGGCCTTGTTGCCAGGAGAGGTCACAGTCGAACGACAAGATTTGTTCAAGCTGTCAGATGGCCCACAAAAATGCAAGAAACAGCTCAGTACCACAGTGATGTGCAGGAGGGCATCTAAAAATCCGACAAGGCTAGTCAAATCTTTAAATGGATAGACCACAGCAGCAAAACACCATGCCAGGTTCCACTCGGTCAGCTCAAAACGAATGAGCGGAAGCCATGGTGGGGATGTCATCACCACTGCACCGCAGGAAGTGTTGCTTATAGTCCAAATGGATCAAGGTTTGTGTTGCAACATGGTCACAGCACAGTGACAGTTTAGCATAAAATGCAGGAATCCATGGGTCAATCCTGGGTGGAGGCTGTTCATGCTGCTTCTAGTGGCGCTTCTTGAAGCACACTCGTCCCTTCAGTGCCAACTACTTGTCATTTTAATGGTAAGCGTACCTAAACATTTCGGACATAATACTTTTCATGTCCACAGCCTACCCTGTTATTTAGATGAATTCTTCCAGCAGTACAATGTGTCACATAATCTTAAAACAGTTCCAGAAACATCACAGTGCTGCCAGCTCGCTCCCAGATCTTAACCCAGTGAGGTGAAACTGAATGTTTTGTGTATTCAAACCAAACTGAAAACCCATCCAGTTCTAAGACCATAAATGACTGTCAAGCTAATTATGCTGAAAACAGTATAAAGCTGTCTCATAAATCATAGGCTATACATTTTACAACTGCACATATTGCATTTTTTCTTTAATTAATTGGATATATTTGTACGTACATTTATGGATACTGGCCAGTTTGTTTTGGCTTCCATCAACACCAAGAGTTTAATAGCTGTGGTTTGTGTCGTGAAAAAAAGAAAATTGTAGATATTGCTCAATGAAAAATGTCTTGTATTTACTAAAATATTTATTGTTCATTCACATACTATTCAGAAACAATTCTGGTTATATATCAAGCTGCTATTCACAGCTCACTGAAGGCTATTCTATGAATATGGTAATGGCAGTTGAGACAGGTTTAGACTTATTGTTACAGGAAATTTAGAATACTGCATAACTGACATGTCTTCATTACATACTGCCATCAATCTCTCTTATGAATATATCTTTTGAGTCTTTTGTTGACAAACAGATTTTTCAAAATAGGCTAGAATAAATGATTCTCTATATTGCGGGAAAAGAACAAATGAAAACAAACAGAATATTTTAAACATACACTAGCATCTTGACAAAGGCATGGGAAAATTAAAATGAACTTGACTTGTCTTCCCCAATAAGCACAGCAAGTATATCTTGCATGTGTGCTTCGTGCGAGGCGGAAAGTAGAGCCACTCCCTGACTAGCTGCACATCAGATTCATTGTGACTGACGTCCACTACATTTAGAGAAGCCTTCAATCTATGTGGTGGAAATGTAGTGTTTGCCATTCTTCTTTAATACTGGGTTGTTAATGTTATTTATTTATTTTACTGATTTCACAATGCAGAGGGAGAAGTCACATGTAATTGTAGCAGAACAACAAACCCTCAGGCTGCAAATGACTATATAATTAATTTGATTCAAAGTTTTATAGAGTACATCATCGGACTTCTCTTTTTTGTATTGTGCTGTATCAGGAGGAACACAAGCAAACTTTATGATTACCATCGGTAGACTTAACCATGCACCACTACAGATAGGCACACCACTGACTGTTTGTACTAGTTTGTGGCTTTGTAAATGTCCATTTTACAATGTCATACCAACAACTTTTTAGTCCAATTGGTAATCCACTTCTTCTGGAGACTAAAAGAGCAATACAATGACTAAGACTTGTTGGATTTTTCGACTGTGTTGATCTCCTAAGATGCAACGCTATCCATCCTGTCCTGGTCTCATTGCTGTAGCAGATCTTTATGCCAGCAATGTTGGCCTTTTAAAAGATTTACTGTATGTAATTCGTATTTATTTTTTTCTTTTATGTTTTGGATGTTTACTGAACCCATTTGTTAAACCCTTTTTCCTACGCTGTGCTGTTAGGGTTGAAACCCACCACCACCCCAGCTCCGACTTCAACCACATAGTTCAAACCACTGTGGCAGGCTACTGCCCTCCTGCAGAGCGCTCAGCCAAGATCTGCTCCAGCCTTGCACCATCCAGGCTGTAGACTTTGCTTTTTGAGGAGTATGCATCATTACTTCTCTCTTCTTTTTTTTGCATTTCTTTTTATGCATAGCAAATCTCTTCATTGATTTATTGTATTTTTATTTAAATGAGCGAGTTTGCTCATCTTGATTTATTAAGCATTTCTTTTTGTTCAAACAACTGGGGCTAACATTGGTTGTATTTTAGGGTAGTCTTCTATTCAGGCTAATATAGTTTTCTTCCTTTCATTAAATGCAAATGTTACAGTACAGTAACATTACTGAGGGGTGAGATGTGCAGCCATTTTATGTGTACATTTTCCATTCTTTAATCACCCTCAAATGCTGGCCGTTCGAACACTTGTATTGCAGAAGCCTGCCTTATATAACTAGAAAAAAGTAAAACAAGTTACTGTTCTCCAAGTTTCTCCTTCATGTGTGTTAAATCAAAAGATAGGCCTAGGTCAGTTGCAGCAGTCTTCTTAAATGCAGCCAAGAAAATTGCTATGATTTCATTCCTGTTAGAAATGGAGAGGGATATTTTGGATCTACCAACATTGTTGTAGACATTGTCTAAAAAACATTTTGAGAACAGACTCTTTTCATCTCAAACTGGTGCAGAGTAGCCAGGCATAAAAAGGCAGATGGACAGAGAAACTGAACAAATGAAAGCAGGTATACGGCTGTGCCGGTTATTACTGAAAAATGTATTGATGCACAAATAAGCCTTTTTTCTTCTTTATGCAACACATTGGGCATTTATAGTGCTAATTGCTGTCTTAATGAACTCATTACTTATCCTTCTGTTGTTTCAAAGCCATTTGATTTACTGCCACATAACATTTTTCCCCAGCTGATTTGTAATAATGTATGCTCTTTTCTTTCTTATGCTTATGTTCTTTCTGTGTCTCTGCTCATACAGCCTACTGTATTCTGCTACTGAATCCTCACAAGTAACATGTTTGTAACTTACACTATTGCCTGTGACATGAATGCTTAGATTGTTAGAAGCATGACTGCCTAATTTAGAACCGCTATATATATATGTTAATGTTCATTTACTGGATGTTTATATCTGGATGTCAGTGAGTCTAGAGTTGGTTGTGCGTTCATGCTAATGACGTTTAAGTAACTGCAGTGCAGGACAGAATGAGCGCAAGTTGCTTAAAAATGAAATATGAGCATGAGAGACAAGCTAATTTTGCACTTATGAGAGAGGGGTATGTTTAACTTTTATGAGACAAAGAAATTCTAAAGGCTGGTTTTCCAAAACATGTTTATCTATGAGGAATGTAACTGGATTTCCTGTGGGTGAGGTTATTATGGGTTGGGCAAAGCAAATGGGTTAAGCATAGCAATGCATAGGATAGAGTTTAGGGATAAAAACCTATAGAAAAACATTCCATCACACGGGGATAGAAATAGTTAAAATAAAAAATGTTTTAGTTACCTGCAATGACACCAATATATTTATATTGCTTTATAACAGGCCAGTCGTGGTCTGGAGGGCTGAGGATGCAAGTTGGAATCCAGCCCCTCTGAAGCCTCATTTGAAGCTTCAAAACAGAAGGAAGGAACAGAAGGAGGGAGTCTCAGAAGGGCAGCATTTTAAGGCATGGGTGGGGGGGGCATTGCCAATGTCTTAGCTATGCTTTGTTTGAAACTGCAATTGTAGTGTTGCGTTTGGGCCAGTCTGCAAAATCTTTTAAGTGCTGTAAAGCAGCAGTGGGATTCAGCACTACCATGCTTCATAAATTGGTTCAGGTGCTCTTAAATAAATTCTGAACAGTTTCAATAAACTGAAGACTACGGCATAAATGAATGCCAGTGCCATTCCATGAGAAATTAACTATTAACAAAAGCAGCTTTTTCATAGGTTTCCAAAGAGCCGGAATAAAGCTAAAAGTGAATGGCTCCAGGGGGCCTATGGCCCTCGCCATCTTAGCAGTGCCTGACGTCGCCGAACTCCTAGCTAATCCAAATACGGGAAATAAGAGGTGGAGCATAGAGGTAGCTGAGATGGGCTGAATAAAGCTGACAGGCTGTGCTCGCCTGCTGTAATGGCAGCGACTTGTCACTCAAAGCGGAATGTCCTTAATTATGAAGAACTTTTAGCCTTAATATAATTTAAACGGGTGAGATGTAACAACAGTTGTCATGAAGGGGGAGATTTGCTATTGAGACCAAAACTATTTTTTTTTTTTGCACCAAGCAGTGAAAATGTTTATTTCTGCTGTAAAGTTGGTCATTTTAACCTTGGGCTCTATGGGGATTGTCTTCCTTGCCGTTTTTGGCTTTGTTTTTCAGCACCAGAAGTTGCCTCTTGCTCGTAAACTGCGATCAAACTGTCAAACAGTGATGTTAAGCTGTTGAATGGGAAAGTTTGTGACCTGTCCGCCATGTTCAAACAGTCAAACCAAACCAAGCACCACGTACTGGTCAGAGCAACCATCCTCATTTTACAGCTAAGCATAGAGTAAAATGTTTTAAAAACATTGGAGGATAGAAATGGGCGATTTATTAACAGAATCTTGATTCACATTTGATTAGCGCAGACAGTCAGTTAGGACAGCTATAGGAATTTTAAATAGTTCTGGTATTGTTGCTGAATATATGCAGTTTATTGATTCATTTCCCAGCCTGGGGAAACCTCAGTTCTTATGTGATTAACCTGCTTGTTGCAGACGTAAACACACTAGTGAATTGGAGAACATAATGTGCTAAGCACAATGTGTAGCCAGTGGCTGCTTTGCATGAAGAACAAAGAGCATAATGATGCACATATTGATTTTGCTATAAAGTATGCAATCAGAGGGAGTATTCAAACAAAAGGTCAAGAAAAATGAGATGAAACTTTCTTATTATAATACTGACATTCCCCATTTTGTTCAGAGTCATGAACTATATCCATAGTCACCACTACACCCTAGAGAGTAATGCAACATTTTCAATTCATAAGTACTTCAAGGACACTCTATCACACTTACTTGTGAATTGAGGTATTTATTATCGTTACGATATTACATTCTACTGTGTGTCAGTGGAAAACTCAAACATGAACACAAGATGAGAGAAGCTCTTCCTTATATGTAAAGTTTAAAGGCAGAAAAAGACAGCATATAAGGGAAAAGGAGGATTATTGATGTGTGCTTAGTGAGAATGCTTTTTGGAATATAAATACAGAACAGGCTCTTCCCTTGATGAGGATAATTATACTGTTTCTTCAATCAGCTTTCCAGCTCAGCTTGGGACCCAGGAGTCTAACTTGGATACATTTTTCATAGCCTTTCAACAGTATTCAGTTCCAGCCAGTAGGAAACTGACATAGGAGAAACAGAATACTTAGCAGCCCAAATAAACAGCATTAGTGTGTATAACACAACAGAAGGACACGGCACTGAATGTGCTACAGCTCAATTCTCAATTCTCGGCTATTGTTTTTCTGGATCGACAGGACCCTCTACTCTAACTATTATGTGCCATGGCAACACGCTTCATCTGTGATCCTTTTGCCTCTTCTCTCACTCCACTACTGTCTCTCTCTACAAGTTGTCAAATTGCTTTGGGAAAGAGTGAGTTTAGGTAGGCTCCTACCATGTACTTCAGTGTGAGGAAGAATTTCACCAGTAAAAGTCTTGAATTGGAATGATTGTAAAAAATTCAAATTTCAATTTCAAATGGCATTGCGTACTTTTTCTACCTCATGAAAGCGGCACAGTCATTGTCAGTAATTTAGAGTTAGACATTGGGCTGAAAAGTTCATCTTATATTTGAGTTGTTACTTTATGTGGATTATCTTTTTAGGAAGGCTTGACCAGGGAGTGGGGTTGTAAATTAGCCTATTGGCTAGAAACCTTTTATGCAACACATCTACACATATTGTTATGGATTTGACTGTGATAATTATGTATGGAATAATGTGCACTGTACGGTCCCTGAAAAATAAATTAATAAATAAATAATATCAACAACTAAAGGAGAAACTTCTAACATAAAGGTAGTTCAGACAACCACTTTGTGGGATCAAATATTTACTTTTTAAAGCAATTTTATCAAAGTACCATATAACTTTTAATATGTTCAATTTGTTGATGTAGACTGTTGAAATAATCCTTAAAGTCAAGGTAACAAAGTAGTAATGCAAGCTAGTCCTCTAATGTTCCACTTTGGTGTGGCTCAGGTGAGCACCTGCTCTGTTCTTTTATTTTATGGGAAAACAACAGCCACTTCCACACAAAATAAAATACTCAAATCAAGACATTAGTGCATTCTAACAATAACTATTTGAGTATGAGGATCTTTCACCCCCATTCATAGGACAAAGAGCATGGAATACTGACGGAAGCAAAAAAGTTGATTGCAACTCATCACAAAATAAAAAATAATAAGATAATAAGTACTTGTAATTGGTCAGCGTTAATGAATTGAAGTAACGATTATAGTGACTAACAAATACGCTGAGGGTAAAAAGTTGTCCATATACACTTTGTATTATACATACAAAATTTTGTTTTTACACAGAGGTTTTTCCTTCAGGTTCCATTTACTCTGTGGAGTAGGTCACATTCCTTAAACAGGTCACATCTCATCATATGCATACACGCCATCATGCTAATTTAAAATAACTTTTCCATTTTTTTTTATTGTGTTAAGTGTACATTTCATTTGGTTTTAAATTAAAAACAAAACAAAATAGAAAACAGATCACTGCGCACAATTACTCTCATTTGTTATGACATTATTGCTTGTACTATGTATAGAATCAAGAGTGTTGCCATGATGTGTTGCCATGTGGGAAGAGTCATGAAGCCAGGGGCTAACAGCCGAGCCTGTCAAAGCCAAAGTCAGAGCCACGACCGCCCTTCACATGCACTCCCCAATACACACAACAAGGCTACAGTACATTTTCAGCCACTGACTTTCATTGCAAATGACTGCTCTCTAAATGTTTCCAGGCTAAGTACATTCCTCACAGAAAAAGACTTTTATATAAAAGTATTTTACAGATTTGTTAAAAGGTTATGCTATCTGTGATCTATATACTCATCAATCCCTCCCTATTTTTGCCTAAGAAACAGGTGTTAGCCCATAAATGTAAGTCTATATACAGTAGAGTGTGCCTATGGTGCATGAAGAGGAGGGTTTACTCCTATAGGGACCAGCCTTTGGCAGGCTTACTAATGGGATATGGTCCACAGCTCCACCTGTTCCAATGAATTTCCCTCCATGGATAAGCTAGACAGCATCACGTGAGAGCCTGCAATTGGGAGGTAGTGGTTTGAGAGACAGCAATGATCATCCCTGATTTCATGGCTATTATTCCAGCGGCCATTTAAAAATCAAACCTCACCACTACTCTTGCTGAGGGGGAGGAAGCAGGAAGTTGAAAAATGACAAAAGGCTTCAAGGACAAGAACCAAGCAAAAGAGCCCTGACAGCCCAACTGGTCATGGTTTTCCAGAGGATGCAGCATTGTCAATATGATTGACAGTGCGTAAAAATCTTCTGGCTATTCTATTCCAGGTATCTTTGCACATTAAATAACCTATATTATGTATAAACTGTGTTTGAACGGTAATTATTTTCAAAAATAAAATGGAAAGGAAAAGATGCGTGCATGCTAGCGGCAAAAAAGAGTCTGTAGAATGCCTTTCTCCTTTGCTTGATGCTCATTTGAAATATAAATCATTTTTATTTCAACACCTAGCACAACTTATCTTTTCAAAGAGACTGTGTTTTTGTGGCAGTACACATGGTTTAGTGCAAATCCATCTTAATAATTGTCCTATGCCGAGTGGAGTGAAACATGGTTTTGCCCCGCCTAACATGTCCTAAGAAGAAAATTTTGTTTCATCGGCATTCACACGCTTCGTGTACTTTGAATCACGTTAAGTTAAAATGTGCTCTTTTGAGCAATGATATTGCAGACAGTAGTGACAGGATTTAATCCAGAGAATGGGATCATTAAAATGAGCATTATTATTAAATGGGACTGTCAATCTTGTCCTATCCTTAACCATATTTCATGTGTTCTTACCTAATCACTCTACATCTATAGCTTTCAGTCATTCGCATATTGGTTTTCTGTGTGTGTGTGTGTGTGTGTGTGTGTGTGTGTGTGTGTGTGTGTGTGTGTGTGTGTGTGTGTGTGTGTGTGTGTGGACCAGGTTTTACTACATTTGTGGGGACCAAAAACTGGAAATACAGTATACTTATAGGGTCCTGACAGCTTTGTGGGGACAAAATGCTGGTCCCCATAACGTTAAAGGGCTGTTTGAGGAATAAGACTTGGTTTTAGGATCAGGGTTAGAATTAGGTTATGGTTAGGGTTAGGGTAAGGGTTAAGGTTAGGCATTTAGGTTTGATGATAAAGGTTAGGGTAAGGGGCTAGGGAATGCATTATGTCAATGACTGGTCCCCATAAAGATAGTGAGACACACGTGTGTGTGTGTGTGTGTGTGTGTGTGTGTGTGTGTGTGTGTGTGTGTGTGTGAGTGAGTGCGTGAGTGAGTGAATGGGCATGTGCGAGTGTGCTTCTTTGCTAATAGAGTTCTTTAGTCATAGATCGGTGTGACAGGTTGCCCTGCTGGCCTCTAGTGTGTACTCAGTACAAGTGCTCTCCTGGGTGAGAAGCTGTCACATCCACTTACACAAGGGAACTATTCTTCAGTCCCCCTTTCTTTAAAACACAACTACCTTCCTCCAAAATACGACCACTTTTCCAGTTTCACTTTTCAAATTCACAATTCAACCTCCCTTCTCTGCCCACATGTCTTTGCAGCATACAGCAACAAAATATCAATAATCTGTAAAGTTCATAAGGGAGTCGGCTACTGGAGACTATTGAAATTTGCTGATATAAAGTTGGCACAGATGCATGTCTCCATGCTGGTGTCTAGAGGATTTTTTTGGCATTCACTTTTGACCATAAATACACATCAGAGTAGCCTACAATACACTATGTCAATGTTGAGGAAAACAGTGTTAAGACCTTTTTGTGTTATGGTCTATGCTGCGAGAGTTGTCTCACCAGAGAAAAAGTTATTTTTGCTTTATACTTGGCAGTTGAACTATGTGGGGGAGAAAGTGTCATTTTTGTTCTGCATCAACTATATGTCACCACAGGGAAATATTCCTCCTATGCATGCTCTCCAGAACACTCACTGTAGGCTACCAATTATACCGTTTGAACTCAGGCATAAAGGAGAAAAGAGACAACTGAATTTACTGCATGAGTTACTGCAGCCCTACAGAACCAAATTTAACACAAGAAAATATGATATTAAAATAAAGACATTTTTGGTGAGGTAGTATCTCATTGAATTACTGGCTATATCGAAGGTTACGTGCAATGACACTGGAAATTATACAGCTGATTAAATTGTGATTCTAAGGCTTGGTCATCCCCTAGTAGTGTCATGCAGACATAATTTAATTATTTTGGGACCTGTTTTTGTTTTTTAACCATTGTTACGGAAGGCATCCAGTTAGCTTAGTTTAGTATAGAGACTGGAACCGGGGAAACAGCTAGCCTGTCTCCACCGAAAGCTATTAACATTTACCTAGCTAGCAGCATGAAACTTAGTAAAGAATGCCTATATAATCAGCCTATGTTGTTTGTTTAATCTGTACAAAAACAGAAGTGTAAAAATTACACGTCTTGGTCCTTCAGACAAAGGCCGTAGGAATATTTTTTTTTCAAGATTTTTAATTTGTTGGTCATTTTAGGCCTTTATCGGTGTCAAACCCACGGCCGCTGCATGGTGGAGTAAACCTCTGTTTGTGAGTGCACGCTCTACCAGGTGAGCTACCCAGGTGTCCGAAAATGTGTGGCAGGAATATTGAACCAAATTAAATTGGAAACTTGCCAATCACAAATCAAACAGTGGCAATACCAAGCCCTAAGCTTCATATTTATCTTACACACATGAGAGTGGAATCGATCTTCTAATCAAACTTTTGTCAAAAAAGCAAATAAGCTCATTTCCCAGAATATCACATAGTGATGGCCTTGGATGTAGTGTCTGGATGGAAAAAGGTAAAGTTGCTTTATTAAATTTGTACGTGTCTCAGTTAGCTACTGAACAATGCCCTAAACCAACAGCTTGTTCGATCAACACAGAACTGACTTTTTCAAGCTACAGGAATTGGAATTGATGGGCACTAGTTAAAAAAAATAAACCTTATTAAGCTAGTTTACAGTGCTACACTAGTTTTTTTTAACCCTAAAAGTCTTTACAGCATTTGTGTTAAGAAAATGATCGCCTGAAACACCACAAGCTGAAATATTGACACAACTGCAAAGCCATCCTCCTGTTAATAGAGGAATAGGCTGATATAAATGTGAAGAGATGCAGAAAGCTCGTACTGTGACAGTACATCCAACATTAAGTTAATATTATATAATGCCACTATAGTTGTCACTTACAATTTAAGGCGGTGGATCTGTGTGGAATCTGTGAGTGGCGGAGGTCTCTGTCTTTCAAAGTACACTGGCACCATCCTGAGGCACAACACAGCGCCTGCATCATTTCAAGAAACAGCAGGGTTATTCATCTTGTAGGGGTGAAAATATGCAAGTATGTCTAAGGAAAATATATTTTTTTTTAACTAATTGATTATGTTTATATTAATATATACAATTATTTTATTTATATTCCATTGATATTGACAGAATGGGATATTTCAACACTCTTTTTATCAAATACAAAAAAGGACATTATATACGTATACAGTATATATAGGATTACATTGCGCAATATTATATCTAGGGGTGCAAGATACAGCATATATCAACTCAATTTTGTCATCGCAATATATTGAAAGTGTCGCAATATTTTGCTTATTTTGTGGAGCGCTGCGTCCCGTCTGTTGGCTGTGTGGCTTAGTTGTGTTTGAGTTAGAGCCTGATTGAAACGCTATAATGATCCCGTTTCATTGGCCAATTACCGTGCCACTTGCACATGTTAGTACACGTCAGCACACGGGGCCACTACGTGACAAACCCTATGGAGTGTACCCCGTGTATGCATATTTCAAGAGAGTGACAGTGTAAGTGAAGAAACAGAGACAAAAACAGAACGATTCAGAGAAGCAAAAGAAAAGTTGTGCCTTGTTTTCTTTATATATTTTATACTGTACAACCAGCACAACAACCTGTTCTGTAGACATGGTCCTTATTTTTTTTATTCATGTTGGTCAGTTGAAATAAACCTTATTTTGTAAGAAAGAAATGTTGATGAATCTATTTTGTTGCATTTTCCCATAACTTTTTGTATATTTACATGTTTAAAAATGTTGAAATGAATATTGATATTGAAATATTCATAATCAATATTGAAATATCCCATTTTGTCAGTATCGTGCAACCCTAGGTGTTCATAACATATACTGTAAATCATTTCAAAACTGTTTCTTAAATTTCTCGTTATAAGAGGAATTATGTTTTTTCTCTCATGATGATGAACTCTTAAATGCATGCATTCTTCTTGACACGTTTCGAAGTTTGTTTTTGTTTTTTTCACATCTGACAGTTACTGACACATTATCATCCAGGAAAACAATAATACATACAAGATAATAAGAACCAACTATATTAAAATAGATGTGTTGCAGGGCTAGTATTTTTCTAGAAGTGGAGCTCCTGTATTCTGACCTGGGGTTATAAATCAATAATGTAAACGATGCATGAACACTGAAACCCTGCATACTCCATTTACTACTAAACATAAAGTGGTATTTGTTTAAAGACAATATGCATTAAGTACATTGAATATACTGCAGACCATGTGCAAAGTGTAATGTTGAAATAAAAAATAAGGTGAGAGACAGATTCTGAAATATGCTATAATATTCTCTTAGATTGGTAGCCAGTTTTACAATGCCACTATTCATTTTTGCAACTCATACACCTATTTATAATATTCCAGTCATAGTTGTACTTAGTATTGCACTTGAGTAATTTTAAATCCCTAGTATGGGTCAAGTTCTAAAAACACAGAATCCTAAACTTTTCACAATGCATCACAATAGCAGGCTAGATTTCAAGCCCAAACTGAGATACATCAGATGACGTCATAAGGTTTATTTCTTCAGACTTTTGAGAGATCCTGTAGAAGCCTTTTTAAATTACTGTTTTCACTGACAGAAGTACAGAGAACCCCATGATGATTGTAAAATCAGTGGAATGCCCATTTCACTGTCAGATATTGCGTGGTCAATTGTTTTACTCTTTCTAGTTAATTTGCCTTTGTTGTTTTCTGTCGTTCAATCATTGGCTTGATAGTCTGGAGCTCTGGACATCTGTTGCCCTGTGGGCAGTTCATGCAAAGCCTTCAGTCCGCCTGGTTACATTCTGTCAGCAAGGTGATAGATGAAATGAGAAAGAGCAATGTTTCTTTTCTTGGGCCTGACTCCAACATCAGTCTATTTTTGGAAAATGAAGAGGAATATATGTCACCAGCACTGAGCTGGTAAGTGAGTGTCCATTTAAGAGTGGGTAGGTGTACATAGTTCAGGGAAGAGGGTTAAAGAAGCAATGTTAAATGGCTCTTCACCAGAGATTAATTTATTAGTCGAAGTATACTAAGAGCTGCATCAATGTTGAATAGTAATCTATTAAGCTATGTAAAATATTCCATTCAATTGGTGGCAACGGGAGTGAAATTTTATTTATCAAATTGTGCTTCTGTCTTGTTACAAAGACTCAACGGGAGATTTTTACACTAAAATAGAAAAAGGGGAAGAGACTTTAATACCAAAGCAACTAAATGCAGACAAAAGCCAGATCACAAAACACATTGCCTTGTTTATTGTCCTACAGTCTGTGCTGATTGTAATCTTTCCAATCAACTTAAATTGTCCTTTGAATGGTTCTGTGTTAGAAGTACATTCGTTTCCCCCATTTAATTGCACCGCCCTTTGGATTTGCTCTTCTCGGAAACTCCATAGAGGACATAACCACAAGTCTATTGACAGCATCATTAGGTGATGCTCTGTAGTGTCTGAGGTTTGTAATTCTGCTCTAAAACAAGAAGTTGATGATAGGGAGGTTCCATTTTACCGACAGGTTCCATTTTTTGTTCGCCGACACAAAAGGGTAAGTTAAGTTTCCTGGTAACGTTAGCTAACATTTGCATGTGTTAGGGGCCCGGTCAGTATTTATTATACACTATATAAAGTACATGAACTTTAGCAACCATGATTACACACCAAAATATGTATGCTGTGTACTATTTGTGTTTCAGAGCATTAACGCTTTGCAAAATCGCCGCCGCAGACCGTCTGGTGGGCGTTCGATGTCCGACGGGTGAAATCTCTGGTTCTGACCTGCTGTGCTTCGTATAATCTTTATGAGAGTCATGGAGAGGCTTATGACAACGACTGGGATGCATCTGGGACAGCAGAGGGGGGGGGGACACTGTCACAGGGTGCAGGGGAAGAAGACCGGGATGTACGGGAGGGTTTGATGCGCTACTTGAATAGCTAAATAAAAACTTTTCTTTGATATATTGTCTTGTTTTTTTAAATTAACAGTGTGCAATATTGGAAATGACATGCAAAAGCCCCTAATAGCCCTTAATATTGAACAGTTAAAGTGAGAATAGTGCAGAGAGTAGATAATCTGTCTGGCTAGATTTTTTTTTTAAAGTTGCATTTGTTCCGGACACACACTCCGCACTCTTGTTTGCTAAAAACGCAGTGATCCGACCAACCAGTAGCCTGCAGATTTCCACGTCACCTTTTGGTATCGCCTCAGCTCGCTTGGAACCTCGACTGAGGTAGTACTAAAAAAGGTACCTGGTAGCAGGTCCCAGGGACTTTTTTTTGTTATGAAAAACCAACAAAGAGTAGAGTCGAGGCGAGTCGAGTAGATACCACGCAGTGGAAAACCGCCAAAAGTAGATGAAGACAGAGGAATAAAGAGTGTTTGATATTTTGTCACACTGCAACTTTGCAACACTTCTGGTGTGAATAAGTAATTCTATTCCCTTTTAGCTATGATGCCCATTAAAGATATTGTGCACAATGACAAGCAGGGCTGGAAAGAGAGTATAATTACTCCAGCAAAAGCACTATGATAAAAGTCAAAAGTAGGTCAGTTTAAATGTACTCTGAGTAAACATTACTATGAAATCACTGTCAAATAATTAAATAACACATAAAGAATGTCAAAAAAAATAGCACTAAAGGTCAACGTGCACACTAGTGGAACAACATCATAGCCATAACCAACAATAAATTCACTTTTTATGGCACTTTGCTGCCTGGGAATACTGATAATAAATATACAGGCACCTTCATCAATGTCACTGTATTAAAATTAACCGGAAAAAAAGCACAAAACCCAGATAATTAAACGGAAATGACCAACAAAAAAATAAAAAGGTCCATGGACACAATGGCAGGTGCAAAAAGCATGATAAAGCCACATAAATTAAACAGCTCGACACTTCATATAGAATGTAGAGCAGAATAAAACATTCCCACGTCAGACAACAACACATGATGCATTATAAACTCCACAAAAGGTGCTGCCACAAACACACACACATTCAAGCTAAAAGAGAGTTGCTGTTTCTGCACACCATCAGTGCGTGGTACTCACCATTCGTCGTTCTGTGATTCGTGCTCCAGGTTCAACTTCTCTACAGTCTCAAAGGAGAATTTTTTAGCCTGTTGCTCCCTCAAATATTGGACACGAGATATCCTGCCCGTGAGAACTGGGTAGAAAGAGAAAAAAAATAAAGACATTCAATAAAATGGAATGTATGTATTACAATAGTTACGTAACAAGCATATTGAGCTAACACATGTAGCATACAGCACATAGCGCTACTACACGTAGGTCACAGCATATCCTGCAACTTCAGCTTGTTCAATTATAAGCGTATTTTTTACTTATACACATCATACAGTCACATGACAGAGTGTTTCCTCTGAAATAAAGTAGCACAATATTTTATTCACCTAGTTTATGTGCTCATTTATTTCAGCTCAGTCTTTAACGTTGCAGACGTACTGCGTTTTGCTGTAATTTCCGGTCACGTTGCGCGGGCATGGATTTGCACGGGCTTTGATGTGCAGTCAAGCGGCAACCTCCGGTGCAGTTAATTGAGGTTCCACTTCCGGCTCCCCATTAACCCCCATGTTAAAATGCCCAACATGACAATATAATTAAGTACCTGTATATTTACAACCATAATATAAAAACGGTTTTGGTATAGATATAGCTAATTGTTCACCCTTTATGACAGCAGTCAGTGGTGGCCTAAAGGTTAGCGAGCTTGTAACCAGGAGGTTGTTGGTTCAATCCACAGACCGCCAGGAAAAAATCTGAGTAGGGGAAACAGAAAGGCATTACCACTACTGAGGTGCCCTTGAGCAAGGCCCTTAACCTCCAACTGCTCCAGTGGAGCTGCTCAATGGCCAGCAGATCAGATTTGTTACTAGGCAGCTTCCAGGTATGAATGTGGAACTGTATGAATCCTAGACCGTTATGGTATGAATGTGTTCCTGAAAAAGAGAGGCTTCCTCTCAGTAGACCTTTACTGAATGAATAAAGGTTAAAAACAAAAAAAGACATAGTGGGGGAAAGATTTTTTTTTTTTAACTCAGCTGTTTAAATCATATTCAGGCGTAGCCTACTGTTTTGCATAATTAGCGGCATGGCCATTTTTAGTGTCAAGTGCTGTGTAGTCACCGGATGCTAGCCACTAGTCTACTGCAGCTCTGCTAGGCGTCCCCATCACCTGACCTAAGCTAATTCAATACACTTTTATGTAGCTATAGCATTTAAACACTTGGCCGTCTGCTAAGTTGTTGCTCTCGCTAATAATATTAGCTGCTCGGTTTTAACAACATTAGGCTGAAATCAACCATGCGCTTTTGTTGAGAGATGCATGACTATAACCAAGTAAGACTGTATAGAGAAAAGGTCTGTTAGCCGCTTGGCTATAATGATGCAGTGTAAAATGCCATAGGCTGTAGGCCTATAGTATGACAAAATGTTAAGTATTATTAATTTGTGACATGAGTATGCTGTAGGCCTAGTATACATATTTTAATATGTTGCCAGTTGGCGTGAAAAAAGTTGATGTTAGGGCTGATTTATTGTGATTATACCAATGCTTCTGAATAATCATTATCTTGTTTATAGACCATAAAACTCTCTTTTCTGTATTGTCACATTTCAACATTATTCATAGGGATTTGTATTTAATTGGCTGACCTTGGCCTAAACAACAGCCTCTTGACATCTGGATCGATATAAATAGTGAGGCAAGCTCTATAACTCATAATAATAACATATTGATCATTGGTCAATACAAGAGTTGTCAGTGGGTATCTTGGTGGATTTCTCTCTCTCTTTATCGCTCTCTCTCTATCGTTCTCTCTCTATCTCTTTCTCTCGCTCTTTCTCTGTCTCTACAATAAGTGTAGCACCAATGTGTTTTTTCCCTCATAATAACGACTGGTGGTGATGCAAACTGATGGTTGTGACATAAATATTATTCCGTTCAGCCATATTAGTGAGATAGTTAAATGTTTCCACTGGCAACACTGACAGCAGATTGTAAACTCAAACTGAACCCAATGGACTAACACCTTGCGGAAGAGTTGGTTTATAATCAGAAATTCAGTTTGAATGCTTTCCTCGTAAATATGTTCTTTTCCCTCTAATGCTGATGCTAGCAGACATCCCATTTCCTTCGCTTTGAGAGTTGAGGCTGATGGTTTGCAGCATCTGCAGTAGGCTCCTGTGGGTTTCAGCCTGACAGCTTGTCTCCACAAAGGCTTGGTAATGAGAAAGACTGTGTTCATTCTGTCTACATGTGTCAGAACGACACATACACGAGTGTTTTTGGAGCTTGTGTACACTGTGGTTATCCTTAAGCATTACTTGACAAGTATACCTACCAAACACCAACAGCCATTTATCTACATCTTTTGTCAAAGTTTAAAGTTATGATCAGCAGCTTCTTATGTGTTTCTAGTGGAGGCATATGGCGTGCCGTTCCATCTAAATGTAACAAACGTATGGTAAAAATGCCACAGTTCTTGGTTAAAGGTCATAGAAGCAATTATAGCGGTGTTGAACAAAGCGGTTCCAGAGCTATGCAGAAGGAGAACAAATACATTATAAATGCCAATGTTGTTCATTTACACTTCATTAATTGATTTCCTTGGCCACTTGAGGGCAGTAGAACAAGCAGAAAACACAATATTGACTTACAGTATTATCACCTTATAAAGTTGATATGGAGAGCATAGATCTTAACAAACCCTATTTATTGACTATTTAACTGCTAAATGCTATCTTCCCCCAGCTATTCACTATTTATCTGCCCAAAATAGATTTTGTTTGATTCTGAAAATAATAAAACTTAAAAAAAAAAAAAAAAAGATAATAATTTGTGAGCTAAACAACAGGGTGTCAATACAGGGGGAATTGTTAGCCTACAGACAGGGTTATGAATATCAGTTTGAATCCGTCAGTGCTGTTTATTTTATTGGCACTGAGCATGCAAGAAACTGAAAGCCTTCTCTAATGTTTTTTTCTTATTTTTTATTTGATGTCAACCTTTATCCAACCATTATAATGCATGATTTAAAACCTGATGTCCACAAAAAAATACAAAAACTACCTTTATATTTGTTTCTGTGTTTTAAAATGGATTACAAAATGTGCATGGCCTTGGGGCTGCTTGGCAATAAAGGACTGTGTAGCAGTGTTCACTCAGTGGCTGCTCTGAGTTGGCCTAACAGGCTGAAAGCCTTTTAATTAGTCAGCACTCTCAAAGAGAACAGGTTGTAGACCTCTCCAATATTTCAGGAAAAGCTTAAAAATCAATCAAAATGTATTCCTTTCTAGTCCATAACCATCTCATAACCTCTGATTCTTTTTTGCAGGCATTGACCCTTGGGAACCTGGACTACTGAACTGTATATAAAGGAGTGAGCAGAACGTTTACCTTTAATGGAGTATTTTTACTTTGTGGTACTTCTGACTACCTCTTCCAAAACTGCTCTTCAGAAAATTGTAGAAATTTCAAAAAGCCAGTCACTCCCCATCACACGAATGGGTATTTGTTACTCACTGTCACCAATTGTGACGTGTACTAATATAGAATTACTCTGAACATCAGAAAGTGCTAAAACTGGAAAGTTAAGCTAAAATTCCTTGGTGGCATGTATCAAGAGGCTCGATGTTTGTGGATACTGTCGAAGTCCCGGAAACTACAGCATCAGTATTTGCTCACACTGGCTCTCCCACAACACAGACCAATTTGTTCCCCTCTAATGCGCCTGCCCTCTGCTGAAATTAAAAAAGGGAAAGATGTAGACAAAATTACTCAACAGTGCTTTGTTGCTGTGAAAGCAAGATATTTATTATCTTTGCTCACTGGGCGGTAGATCACAAACTAGATAGAACAGGGACAAGCTTGCTGAGACTTTTTCCAGGAGGAGCAGGGGCCCAAATGGCATACTCAGTTCACAAGGGGACTGAAATGAAGACGTGGCATACTTAGATAGACAGGTCATCCTTCAGTTTAAAATAACTCTGCAATGCAAGTCTGTCTGACAAGATATTACAAACGTTATATATACAGTATGTGTGTTTGTCACATCTAATGAGCTATGCAACAGGGGTGAATCTTTGTGAAAATGTGTTAGAGATTGTGGATTAGTGGATTGTTTGCCATTTTCCAGCTGAGTGAACATACTGAAATGTTGCTGTGTTCTGAACAGTGCGGTTGGAGTGCTGATAGTTTTTGTATATCTGGAGACCATGTTGTTGTCAATGTTTATATACATTTTTTCTGCAGCTCTATAATAGTATTAGCAATGAAAAATTGTTATCAAACCACTGAATCTCTTTGAAGTCAAAATTAATGTGTGAGACAGAAGAGAGAGACCGAGAGAGAGAGAGAGAGAGAGAGAGAGAGAGAGAGAGAGAGAGAAAGAGAGAGAGAGAGAGAAATGGGGTCTTAAAACTAAATCCCCAGCAGGTGATGACTTATGCTGAAGATGATGCGATTTTCCCATAAAGGCCCCTCATGACATGAGGTACTGTCACATGGCATGAGTTAGGAGTGTTATTCAGGCAAGGTGATCTATTAAGGTGAAAAAATATCTGGATCTGTTCCTGCAGATCAGGAACACGGTGGAGACTGCAAGACAATAGTTATCTGTTCTATGTATGGAATTACAGGCTGAGCCCCCTTAGTCATTAATGGTTGCATCTGTGCACATAAGGTTTGCATCTTAATGCTTTGTAAATTAGGTTGAGCCTTTCTAGCCTTATGATGGCTGCCCCTATCAAAGGGCACAATGGCCACACTGTTTCTCATCTGCTAAGAATTAAGTGGCAGTAAATGGCGGGATGATTTAGGGCCAGGATTCTCTACTAGGGGGGACTCCCTGGCACTGTGGTGACTATGAGTTGCTAAGTAGGGTGCCCTCACTCAAACTGCCACCACACACTGCCAAGTCAAACATAATCATAGTTTCTTCTTGTTATTAATGTTTTAATCACAGTGGGGTGTTTGTAGCTGATTATTGAAGCAACTGCCCCCTTTTTAAAGGTATGATATGGTTAGGTATTTCAAAAAGATGACCTAATTACAAAGGATACATTGTTTTTTTTTTAGCTCTATACTTGTTCCACAGCAATGCTGCCTTTTGCTCAAGTGAGGCCAAGTAGAAAATCTGAGTATACTCTCTGGATGATTGAATAGGAGTAATGAAGCTTACAAGGAATGTGACCTCTCCCCACAGCAGAAAACATTGGGATCTTGTCAAGTTGTTTTTGTCCAACAGCACTACAATTTCAAGGTCTTTTAAGTGAACACAACGAGAAAGGGAGAGTGAAAGAAATAGAAAGTTTGTGTGTGTTTATCAGACCAAAGTATTTGCTCAGACTTCCAGCTGCTGAAACAAATGAGTCACAGGGAAATGTTTTATCAATATGTGAGAACTGAGTACATGCAGTCAATGTTTAGCATTAAGGCTGTGTCATCATGCCCTGCAGTATACACTTGAAGCTGCACACAGGAAGATTGGGAATGACTGTAACCAAATCTTCCCCTGCAGGAAAACTAGAGTCAGGGCCTACTGAAAAGGTGGGGCTGATTATATACTACAGGAGAAGCAGCAACATGCAGTGATTCTTGCCGTTTGAAGTGTGTAGGCTAAGAAAAAGAGTGAGTGACGATTGACAGCTTACTCCATTGCAGTCAGTTGAGTCAATCTCACACAAAATATCACACATTACATTACAGTTTTTCAGACAATTTACTGTAAATTAATTTTGGGCCCGCAATAATAACAACTGCAAGATCCTAGTTGCAATAATTAATGATCTGCAGCCTCTTCCTGATGATATGTACTGATTTATCATGAGATTTCTATTGTTGCTCTTTGTTAACTTTCTTTTATTTACGTTTATTTCAATTATTGACACAATTAACACTTGTCAATTTATAGTTTTGTGTTTTGATGGAAACTACATTAACTCATAGAACTAGAGTTACAACATGTAACTAATGCTTTCACTTACAGGTCTGTTGTGCCAAACCTGGGGCCTGTTATCGCTGGAAGTTTTCTACTTGTGCTGTGTAGAGAAAAAAAAAAATCATTCAACTCCCTGGAAAACAATTCTGGTCCCATGCATGCTCGATGCATGCACATGCTAGCTGCCATCCTCTTGCATGATTGCACGATTATATCTTACAGTAGCAACTTGTTTTTCCTCTCTTTGTCAAAGGTTTAAACACTGTTTCACGGACAGATTGTTCCCAATTGATTCATTTACTTCAATGAGAATCAAACCTTTAACATGTCCTGTCTTTCAAGAGTAGGTCACTGATTTGGCTCCCCGTCAAGCCTACACAACAATGTTGGGATTCTCCTCACTGTGGCATGTAGAAAACTTGGCATGGCCCAGCGCTAACAAAGGCAGTAGCTTGTGTCTCTAACGAAGCATGGCAGTAAAACTCAGCAAGGAAAACATGTTTGTTACCAGAGACAGTCTAATGCTGCCTTTGTTAAATCTCCAGGGTTACAGCCCTAATTGATTATTGAAAACAATAGTCTGTGGATTAACACTGTATTGTTTGACCATTTCTAATGTTAGAGTTTGATATATTTCTATTTCTGCATTTGAATATATGAGGGAAAGCCCAAATATTCATGTTGTTGATGTTGTTCTCCACTTGACTTCAATTGTTTTTTTTGTAAAGCACAATTGAAAATGCGTTACGCAGCAGAAAATAGCCAAAAAATAGTCATATTGACAAATAACACGCGCATTTAGAATTCCATTTGAAAGTATTACTTCACTTTAACCTGATCTGGAGGACAGCTCTCTAATCAAACAGAACTCATACTGTATCAACAAACATTAATTCACTCAAGTGTAATTTAAACGCATGCAAATCTAAAGGCAAGCTTTTAATTAGGAAAGAAGGGACTACTCTGATGTGTGTGACGCCTAGAGGAACTATAGACACAAGGTAAAAGAAAAGAACTCCACTTGATACTGAGAAACAGTTTTATAATGATTTATGTAGTTCATTAATATTCATTAATTCATTTGTATAGTGTGCAGATTTAAAATTCAATGTAAAATGAGCAAGCCTAGTGGCCATATTTACCAATGTAAATAAAACTGTATTGCATGCATAATTGCCATATTATACATATGGTGCAGGTTGTATCTAATTGTATTTTGAATACAAGGTACCACTGTTTACTATCTTATCAATAATGTTGACTTTTCCCTTTGTTTTCCTTAATAGTAAGTCTAAACTTGGAAGCAACGATATGCCTTTTTTATTTTAGGCAGATCCTCCTTTCATGAATCCTTGCCCCATTTGCTCTTTGCCTATTTAAATATTATTATTGGGCATTTCCGCTTTTAATGGATAGGAAAGTCTAGACATGAAAGTGGAGAGAGGGGGGGAAGACATGCAGTAAACTATCACACTTGACCTTCGGCGTTGAGGACTAAACCTCTACATATGTGCACCCGCTCCACCAACTGAGCTAATCGGCTACCATATGCTCTTCATATTGACCGGAGGTGCAAGAGGATACAAGTTGGCATCGGTGAAGAGTGACAAGTGATGACAATATATCATCCTCCTCTTCCCGAATAGCATATCTTTACATCCAAACTGAGACAGCAAAATGTCCTCCTTAAAGGCCAAGGGTTTTTCATTCCTATCACAGGATGGATTGTGTTACTCTTACAGTGGTGCACAGTTATTTGCTGCATGCATTTGTGGTACATTCTAGAAGTTGTTGTCTACCACCTTCATGCCCATCCCAAAGAAAAGCAGGTGAAGAATCCAGAGCAAAGGTTAAGTAACTAACCACTTTTGATATTGAAGCACACATATTGCTCACTCATGTATTAAAAAATATATATTAATTGAGATTATTGCATACTGCACATAGCTGTACATAATGTTCCTATTTGTTTAGATGGTTCATACTGAATATCCATATTCATTCCGTTTTTTTATAATATATTTTGTTAATATGCATATATCTATATTATTCCTATTACTATTATAACATTACTGCTAAATTGCACATAGCTGTACACGTTGTTCATACATTGTTCATATTACATATAGCCATTATTATTCTGCTCTTATAAGGTAACTGCTAATACACTACACATATTTATGTTAAATTTATATTTCTCTAAACCACCATCTGTAAACCAACTGTATACTACTGTCTACACTGCACTATATTTCTTATCCTGTCTAGGCACCACCTGTCTATACTTTGTATTTTGCATTGCACTTTTCTGCTGCTTTTCTTCTTTTTTAGCACTTCTGGTTGGACGCAAACTGCATTTTGTTGTCTTTGTCCTTGCAGTCTGCACAATGACAAGTTTAATCTAATCTAATCTATTACGTGTGAGTGTGCGTTGGTGGAATATTGTTGTGCTCATCTGAAGGGCAATGAAATGTAAATGAAGGACTTAATTTACGTCATGAGTAATACAGATAAGAGAGATGGAAAAAAGAAAGATTGAGAAAGAAAATAAGTCTATGTACAATCCACTTTTTTATTATTCCAAGGATTTTTGAAATGGAACTGCTCAAACTTTCAAATAATTGGTTAGTAAGATCATCTTAGTCAGACCATTGCTATGTTCACCAGATACTGTACGTGGTGTTTTCACCACAATGCAAAGTGCAGCAAAAAATGTAATCTATTTTCGACTCAAATAACTCAAATAATGTGTTTTTAATTCATTGCTGATATGAAAAAGAAGCCAGTGCCCAATGCTCCAACAGATTTGATTCATGAAACTGGCATCATAGAAGTGAAATGGAAGTGAGATTATAGCTATAAAATCAACAATGAAGTTAAAAAAGACACTTTTTTTATTTATTTGATTAGGACAGTGCACATTAATGAACATTTCTATAAATGCACCAGTGTTAGCCAATTGGCTTTTTTTCAACTGTAGTCCTACCTAGAATGGATGTTTGTTATGGTAGGAAGAAACTGGAGCACCCGGAGGGAACCCAAACAAATGCCACACAGAAAGGCCCAGAACAACCTGTATTCAAACCAAGAACCTTCTTGCTGTGAGGTAGAAGCGCTAACCACTTAGCCACTGATATAGTTGAATGTAATTTAGGGATTCTGGAGAAAAATACATATACCTTGTTTTACTAATAAGTTCTTAGAAACACTGTTTGGGGTGATAAAAGTAACATCATCTGAAGAACGTTATGAGCCACCGTAAATATCCCAGTTTCTGTTGTGTCTAATAAAGCATGTATTCCTTTTGAAAAGGGACAATACTGTTGGGGCTCGTTCATGTCAGAATAGTCCCTGAGTTTAATATGTAATCCAATTCCAAATTACATGTAATAAAATGAAGCACTAGCATATTTGTGTCACTTTTAAGGACCTGTTCAGTTGCATTCATTGTATTATATTATTGGGATTCAATGCACATCTTTTCTGGAGGTTTAAATGTAAGATTTCTAGGTGGAACTGATCCAGGCTTCTAAAGGGAATTGACTTTTGTTGGCTTAGACCAAAAGTTGTGATCCAGTTAGTGATGTGAAATAGATGCAAGTGAATAAGAAAAAAGAAAAAACTGTGCTTCCCCCCAAAATAGTCTCAGTTTGGCAGCTCTCACACTTTGTGTTTCTTTCTAAAGGAGCTGGAGATATATTTTCCCCCTCAGATACAAGAAAGAAGTCTGTTAAGATTTTGTGGGATGCATGGCCTCAAATGCTCACTTCTGACCAATAAAAATCTTGGGCATTTCATACATTATAAGTCAAATAGCTTTCCGCATGTTTACAATACCTATTTCCTGAAGATCAATGACAGAAGAGCACCAAAAGGCAGCTAAAGTGCTGTGCTACAGTGCCTGTACAGTTGTACAGCTTTCTTCCGGGCCTTCCTGGACCTTGTCACAGGACCATAGGACTTGAAGTCATTGGCCATCCTTTGTCTTTCTTTTCCAACAATTTGGTGTCTTTCAACCCAAGTGTAAACAATTTGGAGGGCGTCCAGTAGAAGTGGTGCATAATCTTGAACTGAATGAGACACATCCTTAAATAACAGGTTTTATTATTCCTTCCAATCCTGTCGCATTCCTCATAATCCAGTCTAATATTCAGATCCCTTTCCCATGTCTTTTTGTGGGCTGACCAGACTCCATCCTCCAGGATCTGCAAAAGCACAGAATAAAACCCAGAAACCTCTTGACCCTCTAAAAGTACATCCAACACTTCATCTAAACATTCTTGTGTCTTTGGGGCTGAATAACTGGATCCAAAAATCCCCACTAAAAGACGGCAAGTTGCAAATATCTAAAAAATTGGGACTTGGGGAATCCAAATTGCTATATTACATCCTTACAGGATTTTCAACATGTCATATATGTACATACAGATCCCACAGTGTAACAATTCCTTTTTTCCAACCAATCCCTCCAAAAAAGGGGAGAGGTACCAATAGATAACTTTGGATTCTGACAGATACTTGATGAGGCATTTAAATATGGATTCATTTCAAACAGCCGGGCCACTGTTTGACAGACAAGCTTTGTAGAGGCGAAAATGGGGCAAAAACAGATTGCTCAATACAAAACCAGTTTGGGGCTCCCTCAGTGACCAGAGGGCCAGATGCCTTATGTAAAAAGAATAATAGTAATACAACATGTTTGGAAGACCCAAACCTCCTCTATCAATTGGTCTTTGTAATTTATCAAAATGTAGCCAAGTTTTTTTTGCCACTCTATAAAAACATTGTTGTTATCTTATCAAACCATTTAAAATATGACAGAGGAAGAGACTGGATGAGGTAGTACAAATCATTTGTATTACATTAACCTTCCCAGCTACTGAGAAATTGAGAGTCGTCCGTCTATTAACATTACAAGAGATTTAATTTAATAATGGATCCAAATAACTTTAACTAGGTTTGTTCCAGTAACTGGGGAGAGAATAAAATACCCACATATATGATACCTTGCTTGGGCCACTGAAATACACCTGATTGGAAGGCTGTAACAGGGCATAGAGCTGTTAAAAGTAACACTTCTGACTTGGACCAGTTTACCCTATAACCTGAAAATTTTGAAAGAGTTAATGATCCCGAGCAGACAGGGTATTGCTCTCTCCAGCATGTTTTCAAAGCTCTGATATGACTGAGATGCTGAGGCTGATTGAGTGCAACGGTGCAACTGTTTGCACAGCAAGCAGATCTCACGACTCCTCCCCCTGTGCAGACTGTTTAATTCCTGTGAGGTGATTCCTAGCTAGTAACTTAATAAAGCTGCTGGATGCAATCCCGAAGCACAATGTGTGGATCATGTTCGTCTGACAGACCTGCGCTCTGCTCATATCCTGATCTCTCACAGCCTGCTGCTTTCCTGTAAGTACTGAAGTGTCAAACAGCCATTTCAACTTCTAGATGTTAAGAAGGCAGATATGTGTCTGCTGGTTGAATAACTCACCAGGACTTATGAATGAAAACACATCACACACAACGAGGACAGAGAGAGGCAGAGCACATTATTGCATTTGGTAAGTTTTAGCCTTTTGATCCAGAAAAAAAAAGAACTGAAGTTATCAATGCAACTTTGTTACCTTGGAGGTTTGCTGATATTTCAACATTTTTCTGAATGTACAGTAACTTAACAGATGCTTCAATTAATGTAAACCACGTTCAATAGTCAAAAGATGTTAATTTTTGCTCCATCCTGGTTAAAGTACAATGAGTGACAGCAATTAAACATAATATGCTTTGACTTTAAGTATGATAATTTGCCCCTGTACACAAAAAAAAAATGTTCTGTATGGCATTATGTGAAGTCACCGCCTTAAATCACTAGTGGATTTATAAATGTTGTGCCCACAGGCAGCCATGCTGATAAGGTTCAGTACATTTCTAGCCATATCATACACCAGGAATACATAAGTAGGCTAATCATTTAGCTCATTATTCTTTTTGCCAGGAGGTTCCTGTCCTGGTGTAATTGTCAGACCATAATGGTGGCATTCAAAGGGATCTGGACCAAGGACTTCTGGCGGGCTGTGTCTGGAGAATACCTGGCCACTCTCATCTTTGTCCTTCTCAGTTTGGGCTCCACCATCAACTGGGCTGCAGGGGAGGAGAAGCCTCCCCCCAGCTGACCTAGTCCTTATTTCCCTGTGCTTTGGCCTGAGCATCGCCACCATGGTGCAATGTTTTGGCCACATTAGTGGTGGACACATCAACCCGGCGGTCACTGCAGCGATGGTTGTAACTAGAAAGCTAAGTCTGGCAAAGGCATTCTTCTATGTGGTGGCTCAGTGCCTGGGAGGTATTACAGGAGCTGCAATCCTTTACCTAGTCACACCTGCTGCTGTCAGAGGGTCATTCGGTGTAACCATGGTAAGAATCTGACCTTAATCATGTTTACTTGTGTGTATACATTTTCTTAAAGTTAAGTAAAGTTCATTAAGAAAATCTTCTGTTTGCAAGGTGAACTCCAACATCTCATTAGGTCATGCCCTTCTTGTGGAGCTTCTTATCACATTCGAACTGGTCTTCACCATCTTCGCCACCTGTGATCCCAAACGCACAGACCTAGGAGGTTCTGCTAGCCTTTCAATCGGCTTTGCTGTAGTTATTGGTCACTTATTTGCAGTAAGTACCTTTCAGTAAGTTCGATAAGAGATAGATGTGAAATGGCAGTTAAATGGGAGAATACTTACAGCAGTGATTCTCAAATAATTTTCACCTCTCACCATGTTATGTTCCAAAATTCTCATGACTCCAGCAAGAGGATGGGTAATTAGATTACTCAGAAACAAATGAAATATTTACACAAAATGTATATTCAGGCTGTATACAATAATCTACAACATACACCAACCTTAGAAATATTTTGCAACCCGATTATGAAACACGGATTCAAAGATTTGTTCAAATAGGGACCTTCCATTGTCCACACATAGCATTGCATCATCCATCTTCAGCTTTGACTCTCCAAAACACAGTTTGATGTGATCAGATTGGTTGACTTTCAAAACTATATTTCTCTTTGTTAGATGGGTTAATGCAAGTGTAATCATAGTGGAATGATATGTGCCAGTGTAAATACCATTATTCTTTTCTAAACGTCTAAACACTTAGCCCCAACAGCATGTAATGAACCTAAAATAGTTAATTGGTGTTTGTTGTTTTTTTATTAAATATTATTATTTGGGTATTTTAGACCTTTATTATATAGGACAGGATAGTATTGTATATTTTAGTTATGTGATTTTGGATAATAGTATGTTAAATCTATAGAAAAATATAAATAAGCAACATATACATGATTATAGTGAGTAACATATTTTTCTTCTTTAAGTAATTAAAAATATCGATCAGGAAAAATTATAATAATGTCTACTTATTAAATTTATATTAGTAAATATCACAGGTATGTAAAATGTACTTAATATTTTGGTGACAGTGAAAGTTAATTGTTTTCTTAATTATATTAAATACATATATCTTACAATTTCAATATAATTAAGTAACATTTACTTAGCATCTTCACAGATCTCCACTTAGTTTAGTGGTAAGTACATTTTACTTGAAACTGGCAAGTGCATTGTACTTGATATGAAAGCAATAAAATTGACTTAAAAAGTGCTCATACAAATTGTTACGAGGATTTTATTTCGTGAAATGTACAAGTGCAAGCCCCTTAAGTATTCACTGAAAGCTGGAGCACTGATGCTTCTTGAGAAAGAGCAGGTGCGTCAAAGCATCTATTCTTCAATGTGTGATATTAGGCTTCTCACGGATTCACACCCACTTGCACATCTTTGTTGGAGGTTGCCATCGCATAGCAACCAATCTCTGGGGGCTCCCTGAACCCTGCAGAGCAAATGCATAGGGAAATAGTTGTTATCTTTTGCAATGCTTAATGCATTTGTCCCTGGGTCTGTTTAGCAAATGCATATAGATACAGTATGTCAGGATATATTTTGCAGTATATGAGACAAGTTCTGTAAGCCAAAGCAGCCACACCTATGATAATGTTAAACAAAACTATGATTTTCTATCATTTAGACTGACAACAATGCTGTTATGTGTCTTCTAGATCCCTTACACAGGAGCCAGCATGAACCCTGCTCGATCCTTTGCGCCTGCACTGGTCACACTCAACTTCGAGAACCACTGGGTAAGAGATACTTCCCAAAGAGGATAATCTTCTTGAGGAGTCTGTGTGTGGATAAAATAGTACACAGTTACTCTTGATAGTGACTGGGTCAATTTGACTGGTCATTTTTGTATGACTACTCAAGTATAACAACTCAGCTCACTGGTTCAAATGTTATGTCATAGTGCCATGTCAAAATGTTCTGAAGTGTATGCTAAATGTTAGCTAATGATTATGTCCTGAACAGGGCAAGCTTAACTACAGTAGCCTAGTATGCTAGGCTAGTATGCCATGTTGAAACCTTGTAAGGTCACATTTTCAGCACCATTGCCAGACTAGTAAAAACAGATGTCACTTAAACATACAATCAAAGAATAGTCTTTCACTTATTTCAATCAATACACATCAAACATTTGGTTAAAATGGAATTTATGACTTCATCCAACAAAAGAAGCGCTGAGGAATCACAAATTTACAACATTTTATCCTCCAGCTACATGATGTAAAGCATTTGCCCTGAAGTTTTATATCCTGGCAATTATTGCCACTGAGCTATTTGCAGACAGCATGGCATCAACTTGTGTGTGTCTGTGTGATAGAGAGAGAGAGAGAGAGAGAGAGAGAGAGAGAGAGAGAGAGAGAGAGAGAGAGAGAGAATTGGTGATATGCTTGGGTACAACGCTGTCAGTAACTGTCACTGGTATCATATTCAGAAGTGTCCTCTCTTGGAGGGAAATGCTCGATGCTGCAGACACTGATCTACCTGCCTCTGATTAAGGTTGACCCTCTTGTCACATTATATAGCAATGCCTAGGCACGCTGTCAGGTTTATGGACAGGTGGATAAAGTGTTCCAAATTTGGCCGCTCATCCACATCCTTCTACCATTGCATGGGCCCTTCTAGGTCTTGGACAGGGGTCATCTGTGCCCCTTGACGCCCCCTTGTGGCGGACCTGGCAATGTCAGGACTGCATTTTTTAGTAATAAAACATCTCCCACAGGCACAGATTAACTAGCTGACTAATTAAAGTGTTTGTTTGGATTTGTATGGCAGGTGTACTGGGTAGGGCCCATTCTGGGGGGCATCCTGGCGGCTGGTCTGTATGAGTACCTATACTGCCCTGACCCTGAGATGAAGAAGAGGCTGAAGCAGGTCTTTCAGAAGGACACGTCAGCAAAATACAAGGAAGTGGAGACAGAAGAAATTGCCATCAAGCCAGGATTTATCCATGCCATCAATCTAGTGAAAGCTGAGAAAAAGGATACTTTCCAGGACTCAACGGGAGAAGTGCTGTCTTCGGTATGACTATCAAAGACACTGGAAAAAGAGACCAATCTGTAGAGTAGAATACCAATCCAATCTTCAGAGTATCCATCTTGAGCATACCCCCTTCCGAAGCATATGATATATCATATATATATATATATGATTTCTGTCCACGAGGCTTCAAAGCAAGACTGAATTACTTTAATTGTAATAAAGCTAATATGATGTTATGGATCAATCCCACACACATCTACAACCTGTTCAATGCTCCTCCTGAGGCCCTCCCTGAACGGTTTTGTAGCAGTGTTGGCATGTGGTGCACATTGCATGCTGCAGAATGACAGTCAGCAATACATTGTGTTAGGGAAATGTATGTGGGGTCAACCAATTATGTGGGGTCATCACGCTGATTTGAAGAAATTAAGAAGAAAATGCAGGTTTGTAATTTTTGGATTAGTGTCACATTTGGTCCGTTTACTGTACATATAGTAACAGGAGAAATTTTCCTTGGAATCATCAAGCACATTACAGGTCCCAAGCACTGTAAGGCAGCTCTGACAAGCTTTATTACCAGAGTTGTTTTACAGTGCTCTCTATTTTTAGTGCATTAGTCAGGGAAACAACCAGTGCATGGTTATGGAGACACTGTTTCTGTCTATTTTATTGTGTCTGTTTATTTTCTATTCTGTAAAAATGGTAATACTTGGTTGTTTTTATTTCATAGATCTAGATTTGGTTCTTGTAACACAATCTGTTATTTCTCTATGATTTGCTGTGTGTCATACTTGTTTTTAACTTATTGATAAGATATTTGGCTGATCTGATTTAGCATTGCTACAATATGTAAAATATGTAAAGTTGTAATAAGTCTAAGTCATTATTAATAATTTATTTTTGGCTTATTATTTTGTTTTCACAGATGAAAAACAGGTGAACAGAATAGATGCAGAAAGGTTCCTCAAAATTATAAGAAATCTCGTGACCATTACCCACAAGGCCTTTCACTTGAGTCACTTGCTTCTGTAGGAGCTGGGCACTGCGAAGGGGAAAGGTTCAGATCAGTGATGGATTGGCTCATCTACCTTTAGATTATGTCTCCCCGTGGCCAGATAAATGTCCAGGATGTGTGTTCCTTGTGAGTTAAGTCTCTGAGAATAGCTTCATGTAATCTCATTCCATCAGCAGAGAGCACAGGAAATGATACCACTTTGTGGTACGAAATAGAGGTGATCTGTTATGTCTGCACTTTATTTCCTTTTCTTAAAAAACGGATGCAATTCAATCTTTTTCTGTAATGTGGAGGAAATGATCAGCTCCACTGATCTTGTTGCATCAACTGAAGTTGTCTACATGGTGCACCTATATTGTGTTTGCAAGGCTAGAATGCTAGTATAATTCAGATACTAAATCAAAATTGCTTTTACTCCTATATTGACTAACTCCCCCCATTTCACCTGCCTCTTCCAAGCTCAGCCTTTATGCATGACAACAGCATCGCCTATTGGCCACAGTGTGAATCACCTACTGTGCAATAATGCTCCCGTGTGTATTTCTCCAGGGGAGGGCACCCACGAGCCTTGGTAGTACAGGTTACACTTCAAACGTGGGTAGACACAAGTCAGTTTGAGCCACATTTCATTTGAAATTGGTCCTGGCCATTAATTCAGAACTACACAAGAGGATTACGTGTTGCATAGCATTCTATAACGGGAACACAGTGCTCCAAAAGAAGCCTGAGCTCATTCTAAAATACTTTTTTAACCTTGGTATTCTTAAAATTTTTACAATTTTATGAGAGGATTCTTATTTTCACTGAATCTGCACTCTCAATACTTTTATTAAAAGTGTTGCAGACAGTTTAAAGTCACAGATTTACCTCTAGTTGTGTTAGATTAGTGATGGTAATGAATGCTGTTCTTCAAGGCCTGCTGGAGTTGAACATGGACATCACTGATTTTCTTTTCAGCCCTATCCTTTACCTGCCGGCATGCAGCCTGTATCCCTTAAGGCTTCAGTGGGTCGAGGCCAGCGACCTCTCACCTCCCTTTAATCATATTTATAGCCCACATAAATGAGTACATAAATGTGATGTTTCATGACATCTTTTTGGGACAGACAGTGGGGAATGGGCTCACTCGTTAATAATCAGAAAACTGATAATGTGTGGATAGCCTTCACAGTGGCTGCCTCCATAATTCATTAATTTACATTCCCATTCATTGCAAACACCAACAATGGCTATATGATGGGACTATTGTCGTTACTAGAGCTTCATTTGCACATCATACAGAGGCTGGGAAAGTATATCTCAAAATGCATCTAATGCTTATCTAACTGAGAACAGACATTTTTTTGCAACTTGAACATTCTGATTTTCAATTCCCAGCATACAACAGAAGGGGAAAAAGATAAAACACACACCTTAAAGATCATTAGCAATTAATATTTGGGGATTCATGAAGAAAAACAGTGTTAAATACTTGTTTAATAATTCATACTATAAACAAGAAAGTCTCCCACTTCCTTAATAATTTAGACGTAAGCTAATGTTGATTTATTCAGGAAGGTCTCTGCCACCAGCACCGCCTGGAGTGCCCAAATTTGAATTAAAGTAGGACAGTAGCAGGCGAGTCTGTAATAACATTTGTATAATTTTATTATTGCTCTGGGCTCAGTTCATTTCCTCCTCCAGTAGCTGCGTGAAATTGTTTGATTCTGGAAACTGCCTTGAGTCTGCGGCTATGGGGTTGGAGGGTGGTACAGGAACAGGAAGGCATGCGACACTCTTTCTCTCTCTGTCTGATGCTGTCAAACACGTAAACACAGACACAGACACACATGTACACACACACACACATACACAAATGCAGAGAGAGAGAGAGAGAGAGAGAAATAACTGTTATTCTGGGTTTTGTAATACTGTTACATTGGCTCACTTAATAACTCAAGCTGTCTTGAGAATATGATTGATATTCTCACTCACCCTGTCACTTGTGATAAATATTCTACTGCATTTATGCGAGATAGCTAGGAAGCAGTATAACTCATTCATTACATTATCAAATCATATAAATATGAGAGTTTGTGTTTACATCTTTTTTTCCAGTAGGGAGATTGCCATTTCTTATTCATATTAGTCAAAGAAAGTCACTTCCACTGTTCCTGTGCAAAGAGTTTGTTTGTAAAGAAGTAGATCTGATGAAATTCCAGCTTTTTGTAACTTTACCATTAAGGAATATTTCATTTTGTTTGGCCCACAAGGAAGAATTAAACACCATCATCATTTGGCGGTTTACTAAGTTATCAAGTCTTATCTGGTGGTTTCTAGTTTGTGGGGTTCCTCTACTGTACTGTGATTTTGTTTTCCAATGATAGGACTATCATTTCCAAAATGGTAATTTGCAAAATTGTGATTACTCTAACAAATACAATCAAGTTTGGTTGGTATTAGCTCATGTAACACACACCTGAGACCCCGGTGGCTTTGACACAGGAAGGGCGGGTGGAGAAGTTCTGATTGGTTTCCTCGGGGCTCTGCTTCCAACTTCCCACCCGCACACATTCCCTCACTCCTCCTCCCTCCCTTCAATTCCTTTATGCAGAGAAGCCCAAACTGCAGTTTGATGAAACACATTTGTTTGACTTAACTCTTGCAGCGCCATCATGGCTAAATCTCGAAGGCCTGTCGGTGTAATGTGGCCCAACAGCAATTGCGTTAATGAGAGGATATATGTACAAGTGTGGGACTTGACCGGAGGAGCTGTTTTCCATTTGGGTTTGGTCTGCTTGTGTTATTAGGGAAACCTTTATTATTGTTGCCCTCTAGTGGGAACCATATAATAGGATTACATTTTATTAGCGCCTCCCAGCATTACCCAAGCAGCCCCCTCCTCTTGTCTCTCTTCCCCTCATAGAAATGGCACTGACTCCTCTGTCCACTGTGGGTGGGACGGGTGGATTTGAGACTGAAAGGTAAGTCAACGAATTGGGCTGCCAGTCATAAAGTCCAAAAAGGGGCATCATCTCAGTTACAGAAAAAGTGACTTTTCAAACCTTGATTTGTCACATAGAAAACTGAAACTATTTCATGAGCAGAATAGACTCTTACATGTGTACCATGCTTGCTTTGTAAGCTATAATAACACAACTGTAACAGTGAGTCACAGGCATGTACATGCACAGCTCCACAGAGTTTGCATATTAGAAGTTTCTGGAATAAAGCATGAACAACGACACAACTATAGTACTCCTTGCCATTACTAACTGAAGAAAGGACTCCTCTGTCATATGATTAGCCTACCATGGTTCATGTTTAGCCATAAAGGTCATACTTGATGCTTTGACTGGGACAACATTTGAGCAACACAGTTATTCCCTACGGCTAAATTACATTGTGCCAAAGATAATATTCGATGAATAGTTCTGCCTAAAACTGTGCAACCCTGCAGGGCAGATTGAGTCAGGCTCTGGAGTGGCTTCAGCACTTTTCCTTATCCATCCCACTCCCTTACATAACCACAGGCCATTAAAAGGGTGTGGCGAGTATAGCAGCAGTTATTAAAATGGTCTGAGGCAAAACTAACATCTCTCTTAGACCCAGGAAGGCCGATGTCAATCAGAAGGTGTAACGGTTATTCAGCCACTTAAATATTAACTGACGTTACCAATAAAGGTCATAAAGACAAAAGCAGTATATTTGCTCCTAGATAAAAAAAAAAAAAAACATTCAGATGCCATGAAATTTAGACTGTGTTGTTGTTATATTAATAATGATTCAATAGGCCTTTTTCTTTAATGGTCAGTTTTTTTATGTACAGGGATATGCTAAATGCTAAAATGCTGTCTAACAGTAGCACAAGAAAAGAAGAGTTGTTGTACACCAATACAAATTTAATGTTTGCTAACATTAGCCACCATAAGCTATGGGTCACACCCAAGTTAGGCTGTAGCTTTGAGAGAATGTAGTCAATTAGGAGAGGGGGTGTTTCATTGTTTTCATTTGTAACAGGAAGAATGTGTAACCTGTTTAAATATGAATGTTTAAGTTGTGAGAAAAAAGATTGATAACCAAACTATTTGGGTTTTTTTGTGTCTGTTTCTCCTTCAATTCCAGCAAGCAGAACACATTTCCAGGGTTCCTCTCTCCTGTGTATGTGTGTATGCATTAATATCCCTATGATGTCATTCAGGCAAGGCAGTTTCTGTTTGGTGCATACTCACATCTGCAACCAATCTGGATAATTTGCCCACCAAAATATGGTGCAGCCAGCCAGCCAGCGCTCGCTTGCTGTTGCTGCTGTAGCAGTTAGGTCTAGAGCCAAGGACAAACAGCGGCATTAGAACAATGGCTTTGTTTTTTGGTACCAAACACCATTCAAAGATCTCCACTGGTTAGCCTTAGCAACATCTGATGCATATTTTGAATATTGAAGTGATAGGACCCCATTATGAATGGGCTCCATTTGTGTAGAAATGGATAACGCATGGGATTTTAAGTCCTGGGGCGTTCTCCGTTCACTATAGTTTGTCAGACTAATGGCATAAAAATGTGTGTGTGCGTGTGTGTGGGATGATATTTGGGGCTTGGCGTATCATACGAAAGCCAGTAACCTCTAGGGCAAATAACTTCATTGTAACACTTTAATCTTTTGTTTGTTTTCCTGTGGGACATGCCGGTCAAAAAGTGAAAAGTTTAATGGCCCTTGGCTCGGATAGGCAAGGAATAGCTGGCCGTTCCTCAAATGCAATTCTGTTTATCATCCACAAAGATGTTTTGAGAGGGATTTCTTTTGATGATGAGAATTGGAAAAAGCTTTTGTTTGTATGCTTGCATCCATCAGTCATTATTCCCTTGACGGGGCATTCTTATTCCACTGTTGCTTGAACTTGAGAACAAACCTGGAATCAGTTGTCTCCCTGGATGAACATTACATATTTGTTTTAAATGGTTGTTTGTTCTATACTTGTCTTGTGTTTTTCCCCTGCTTTTAAAGTTGGTTAATGTTACAATAACATTGCCAAAATTGATTTGCTTTCAGAGCGAGTAGCATGAAGCTGACTATTGTCCAGAGCTGCAGTTAAAAAGTTGATGCTCTCAACAGTAGGGGGCGCAAAAGCGAGTATTTCAGCCTTATTCCACTGTGTATGAGGTGGGGATAACTGTTGAGAATGTAAAGAAATAACTGTCAATTCTGAGTCCAGATGTGCACAAAATATCACTCTTGACACAGACAGAATAATTATGCATGCTCACATGAAGGAATTTCACAAAAGGAATGACTTCAAACATTTACTTCGTTTGCTGACTGCATTCCCCAAGTAAATCTAAAAGCCTCCGAAGTGCCTCAATCTTCCTGAAATCATGCATGGTTGAACATTTGAAATGAGCTCGCACATCACCCTCAGGCACTGATTCAGACTTGATTGGGGCAAGGCAAGCTGCAAGTGCTTATTTATACAACTACGTCATTTGGAGGCTGTCCAAAGGGAGGAAAGAGACTAAAAAGATTACAAAGGAGTGGGAATTTCATTAAGCACATTCCATTAAATGAAAAAGTTGAATCCAAGCTAATCAACAAGTTGCCTGGTACACATGCAGCTTGGATGGCATGCGGTAAAGAAGCACTCTAGATAGGGTTAGATGTTTGAGAGGTAGGAGAAGAAGAAAAAAAAATCAAAGGACTCCACCAACAATCTATATAATTATCATCATCTGCTGCTTTTCCTCCCTGGCAAAGAAACACTCCATCCATTTGTAGCAATCGCCCCCGGGGAACGTTACATCAAAACTAATCATAACGATTAAAATCAGCTTCTCTGCGAGAGGGAGGCAATAGGCAAGTTGGAGGCAGGAAGAGTGAGGGTGTTGTAAATGCAGAAAAAAATGTCTTTATTTGATTTTATGAAAACATAAACTCAACAAGGACTAAGGCACTGCTGCTGTGATCTCTTCCTTTGCTGGGAGTTTTATTCTGCAGATTGGTTTAGACTGGGGCAGAGACATGAGCTAATTGTATCCTGATCTTTGCCTTGAGGGGTTTCGGAGCCCTGGAGCAAGTATTCTCTGTATTTTGTTCTGTCTACCTTAGCCAAGCTATTGCATTTCTCACTGGTGTAGGAAGAGAAGCAGATCGTGGGCCAAATCGGAGGGAAAAGGTGCATAAAAAGATACTTTATGCCGCTCTATGTTTCAGGTAAGCAGAGATTTATTTGGTTTGCTATTATTTCCGAGGCTGGGTGGACTGGGACATTGAGGCGCAGCAGCTTTTACGCATGTGCCAAGCGATTCGAGCGGTACAGTTCTTTAAAAAAATATTTAACCACTTCCTGGCTATTGTTCCTTAGTTACTGTACAAATGTATGGCTACAATTTACGAAGCTTTGGTACATCAGGTCTCAGCGAACAGCGGATTACACACGATCTTGTCGAGCAAACACTCTACTTGTCCACCGTGTGAATTCGCTCCTGGCGCGTTTCAGCCTCGCACACATCGCCGTCTTCGTCTCGCTGTACAACTTGCTCATAACTTACCCAAACCTTCGTTTGCTGTTCTCATGAAGTATTTTTTTAAAGTCAGTTTAGTCGTGAGACAGTTCTATTTCCTGGCTGCCCCAGATCTCCTAATGAAAGACGCCATTGTGGAGTAATTTTGCCCCAGGCGTTTTTCTTATTCAGTAAGACAGGATGTATTTTTTTAAACACGTCAATGCAGAATCTGTGAATCACCCTTTAAAACAAGCCTGGATCCTGTTAAGAGAGTCGTAATTATGGAGTCTAAACGAAGACACAAGCGATTTTATCCTTTCATCGCCTCTCTTGGCTCTTTGACCGCGCCGTGCGTAATCAACTCCAAGGTCCGACTGCAAATCGGCAAATGTAGTTCACTAAGTAATACTCTGGAACTATTTCACCCATGGGAGCAGTTATTGTGTAAAAAAATAAAATCTACTGAGCTTCATAAAGTTTACACTGTAAAATGATATATCACATCCTAAGGCAAAAATACAATAAAATAATTTGGTTACATAATATGTCTTACTTTACTGCAGGGAGTCGAAGACTTTAAATTACATTTATTAAATGTAACATTATATTAAAAAAAAGTTTAGGTCACCTGCAATGAAAGTCAGTACTCGGTTTTACCAGTTTCAGAGGGCGCATGAATAAACAGTATGAGATGAAGATGTTGGCTTGTCAAGACTGATCACTTGATGGCGCTGTAACAACAAAACCATACTTCTTTACCACAGCATCAGTACATCTGTTTCCCAGTACAATTACACTGATCTGTCGAAAGATAAATAGGCCTATTTGAAAAACAAGTCAGTTAGTCCACATTTCAGTTCAAAGTTGGAAGTGCCTTACTTGGTAATTTGAACCCCCTTAGAGAAATGCTGTTATTATGTTTCATATTACGGCTCTGCCACTCCTGTGCCCAGGGACAGTTTGGTCTGTGCAAGTGAACATGCACCACTGTCTCCAACAGCCTGCAGCAACCGAGCACTGAAATCACTTCCTTATCTGTGATGTCATGCTGATGCACTGCTACAGTAACTCCCCAAAAAAATTATGTCGAAATAGACAAGCAGCTCGGCTACTCAGGGGATAATTATGTGTTTCTGGAGCACTGCTATGAGATGAAATGCAACTGTCTCGGATGTAAATTGTGAAACTTTGCCTAAGTTCAGATTGCCTTTTATATTCAACGTCAACAGAGTGGCTTGTAGTTCTATGACATTGCTGATTCTAAAAACACAACCTGGATAACCCATGATCCCATAATTCAGAGGCATTTCAGATATTTTTTTCCCTTATTTGTCACCTTTACTTTCTGTTAAAATTAGGGTTATCCAGAATTACTTTTTGCTCAGGAGCAGGTAAGCTAGGTCACTTTCCTCTGGTAACTTCTTTTTCTGCGAGGTAACCTCTTCATCCTTTCACTAAATGCCAAAGTAGTTTTTACACTGAACACATTTCTGCATTTGTTACCACACACTCACAGAGCTACTGCTGTTATGGACAAATACACTTGAAGTTAATTGTGAGGTTGACATGATGCAAACCACAGACAATGTTATACGATATATATCTCTGTACTCGTCAAAAATACTGTTAGTGTATTTATAAAGTACCTGCATTGATGACAATGTCTAAAGTTTTAATAAAATGTAAACACAAGTTTTAGCAAACTACTGTAGATTTGGTATTGCTTGGAAACTTGACCTTATAGAATCCAAAGTGATACACACCTGACCAGCCTACATTTTTTCAGAGCATTCTGTTTTAACAACCTTATTACCTGTTATTGTTTTTTTTGCCTTTACAGCCGGCAATAACTGAAGTGAACCCAAAGTCTGTAGTTGTCTGTGTGTGGACATTTGAAACAAATAGCCATAGGCAACAAAGCAGAGACAACCCATCCAGATTATGTAAATACCAGTTTGCCTGCCTCAAACTGAATGTTAATGCTCTGATCTGAAATGCTAATTGTGTCTTGTGCGATATGTCGAAAGACTGAAGAGCTGCATTGTGGGATGAAAAACTGAAAGCTGGTGTGTTGCTGATGTTGATCCCAACAGGCCCGTTGATTATTGCAAGAGCAGACAAGCACGTGCTTCCTAAGTTTTTAGGAGCGGGTATTACCCTGCATTAGCTTACTAAAGATGCAAATAGAGCTATAGGGTAGCGTGTTTTCCTTAAGCTGAAAAGATGGTAAAATGATGATTTTGCATAAAAGGCTTAAAAGACTTCAGACCAGTGATGGAAAAACAACAGGAGTAACCAGAGCTGCCCAAATACTCCCGGCTTTGATGCACTGTGCCTGTTTTAGATTTGTTTGTGCATACTGTGGTGCAACAAAATGACACAAGCTGGGTAAAGGAGCAAATTCCCCACATTTCGACTTGTTTCACAAAGGCTGGAAACTCTGGGAACACGTTGGCAAACACCCTCACATAGGACACTTTTGCAGCACGTGCCAAATTCAAAATGGCAACAGGTACTGTAGGGAAAGTGCTGGTGTGGCAGATCTGCAGCTATGCACATCTTGGAGCTGATGGCTTATAGAAGAGCATCCCTGATTAGCAATCCATCACATGTAGTCATCTTTGATTTGTCCCTGAGACAAAAAGTGTAAAAGACAGAAATCAATGTGGACATGTCTAAGAAAAGGTGCACAACACATGTATCTTTACTTCCAACAAAGAATGATTTAGTGATATAAGAGCTCATTCCCACAACCCGCGAGCCCCCTCCACCTCACACCCACCCAGCCACCCGTTCTCTTTCACTCTCTCTTCTCTCTCCCCTGCAATTTTCCATAATGCCTTACAGATTTTACACTCAATCCACCTTTGCGATGACAAGGCTTTGAGGAAATCCAATTCCACCAAGCTGTTTTCAGAACTTACTCTCCACAGGCACACACTCGCTCTGACACTCACTCACACATACACAGACACACACACCACCATCTCCACAAATTAGTCAGGGAACAAATTACCTGCATTCTGAGTGTGATCCCACGCACTTTGCGGGCTGCCTTACACAGGTCCCCTTTTGAAGAGCAGCCATGTGATTTCTCTCTCTTTTGCCCTGCAGGCCCCTTTGCCTTCTGCGAGGGATTCTGGAGTTGAATTTTAAAACTATGTATGGCTGCTGCCTGCGCTTATCAGCGCGTGCACAAGCGGCATGCAAATCAGACCAGGATCACACACCGCATTGGAGGCCTACACTCAAAGGCAAGCTTAATTGCTAATTGGGTATCTAGGTGTGAAACTCACACTGCCAATGAGAAGCAGGAATGTGGATGTTTTAAGGCCAGTGGTTGAACTAATTAATTTTAATCTGAATGTTATTAAAATTTGTGGATTCCCTGCATTTTCTATGAAAAAAACAGCCCAGGAGAGTGCTGTGGCAGTACTTTTAACAACAATTGGACATGTTGTGGTCTGATTTTATACTACATGATGTCATTAGTGTGGGGGTTTTGCAATGCTGATGTGGTCAACGGACATGGTGTTTACACACTGCAGTCATCATACAGTAACAGTGATATTTGTCAGGCGTGTAGCCAAGGAGAAACTGATCAAGAAGATGCTTTAAGTGTCATGCTGTTGTGGAGGGATGTGATGTGATTTGCTGTGATGTTTGTTTTTTTGTTCACACAAAGGTCATTTAAGTCAATATCACTGTAATATTCTGTAGAAATGATGAAACAAGTGTTTATTCACTTCAGCATTCATCACTGAAAAAGCCATTGCTGGCTGCTTTTGTGTGATTGGAAAGAGCATGATCAGTCAGGTGCTTATGAGAGATGTGTGTTTGTGGGTGGAGGGTGTTATTGGGCCATTTATGTCCAGGTGGTAGAGTGGGTTGGTCACCGCTTGGTTATTTTAACTGAACTTTGGACTTTGTGGGTCTATTGTGTTGAAGGAGGGTTTGAACAAAACTGCTGCTGAACAATGGGCAGCGACATCAGGAGGAGGGTAAGCGCGCTCAGGCACACTGCTCCAAAAGGGCAAAGGCCAGCTGTGACAGGTCCAGATGTGCGCGTTGACCCGACTCACATATCCAGACGATCATTTTTTTTCTTGGGCAGGATATGTTTTATTCGGAAAATGCGACACACACACAGACTACCTGCCACTGAAACAGCGACAGCCCAAAAGAGCCGCAGGCGCTACAATGCTAATGTTGTCGGGGGCTTTGACTTCTCCCAGCCATTGCAAAGAAGCTGCTCCGTGTGACAGCCACGGCACTGCTCTTCCCCCGGTGTTCGCTATCCCGCTTTTCACGCCTCTCCATATTTGGCAGGTGCGTTGGAAAACGCCAACCACGTCCTATCTGTTAACCTCAACGTCTGCTCTGTAATGGACGAAACGGACATCATGGACTTAACGCATCAGAAAGCGAGAAAGCGACCGCGTCCAATCAGTTCTGTGGATGAGTCCGTGCACGCTTCCCTCAAACGGCTCCCGATGCGAGCGGCGGAGTGCAGGGAGCCCTCACTGATGTTCGCAGTCAGAGGGGAGCCGGTCCCCGCAGCGTCTCTCAAGCAAAATGACCATTCGCTGACATCCTCTCCAAACACAGTGATGCCGGCGCAGGTAAACGCGTAAAGTCCGATATTGTCTGGGGAAAAAAAGAGAAAATGACTGTAAGACTGGGGATCACTGAAGTGACAGACACTTAGGTTTTATTGGATGCAGTGTGTGCATAGATTGTCTTCCTACTGTCTTTAATGTAGAGTGCTCACTATTGTCAAGCTATCTGAATACCACGCACGCACAGTCCCGTTCCTGCTTTAATTCACTATTAAAAACCAGTTTTAATCATTTTCAGAAAATGTTTAAAATATAACTCTTTAATAATCCTCAGGGACTGAGGTGTCACAGACTAGTATTTTCTCCCATCTTCACTCAGGGTCTGAAACTTTTCTGGGTGCAGTAATTTTCTTCTCAGAGCTTCACAGAAATTGTCTCTTAATGGTGTTTGTAGGTTAACAGGCACGATTTCTCCAAATCCTATTACAGTGTTCAAATCAAGAGTCCTTATTGCTCATTTCCAAGACTATGAGATTGATGCTCCAAATTAATTTGGTTTTGGAGATTATGGCCCACAGGAGTGCATGCTTGGATTGTGGCAACATTCAGGTCAAGGTCAGGCTGCTCTAACTTGCAGAGAAGAACATCTTCCCTTTCATTCCTGACTATGGAGTCTGTTGTGAAACAGAAATATAAAAATTGTTGGGTCTAATTTTTTTTTTCCAATTTGAAATGTACTGAATCTTAATTATCAAGCCCCCAGTGGTTCCAATTATGTATTTTTTTTTAAAGCACGTCTTGGAATGCAGAAGAATTTTCCGATCTTTGGTACCTCCCTGTAGTGTAATATGTTCTACCCTGTGTTGTGTTTTACAGGATCATCGCTCCAGCATGTCCAGGCCCATGATCACACGGTCACCGGTGTCTCCCTTGAGCAACCAGGGCATCCCAACACCTGCACAGCTCACCAAGTCCAACGCTCCTGTGCACATTGATGTGGGCGGACACATGTACACCAGCAGTCTGGCCACCTTAACAAAATTCCCAGAATCCCGGTGAGTCTGCTTTACCATGCATCTGTAATTTAAGTGCAGCGATGAAGGTAAAAGGTTGAAGGTTTTTTTTGGCTGGTCGTGAATAGTTGTGTCTAGTATGTTGCTTGAAAAAGGGAAGGAGGTTGTGTAAGATTCAGTGTTTTACACTTTATTTTCAAAGCAGATTTATCAGCGTTAGAATGTCATCTTGTTTAATGTTTAATGTCATCGTGTGACATTAAAAAGTCAAATGTCACATCTTGTCAAATCACAGAAATATCTCATGGATGCACTTGGTGGAGATACCAAGTATAAATTGAATGTTTACTCCTTCTATCCAAAACATCTGTAACGTTAGTTGCTTTTGGAGTTTTGAAGTATCACAATATGTTTTCCAGTGTAAGTAAAGCCCACAGTTACACATGTACAATTTGTAGGAGTGCAGAATGCAGTGCACAGACAAAAGCAACTTGGTTATTCTGACAGATGTCACAGCAGTAAACGGCCAGAGGGCATGGGGCCATCTGGAGGCTGGGAGGCCGCACTGTCGCTCCTAGCACAGACCCCAGGGTGACTGGCACCCTGCCTCAGGCAACCAACTAACCAGCTGGCCCTGACCTTTCAGACAACTCTGTTTTTAATCTTTCTTTCTTTCTTTCTTTCTGCACGGTTGTTGCGTGTATTAAGCTTGGTAGTGAATGTCTGTGCGAATGTGGGAAAATATTTTAGAGCTTGAGAAAATGAGTGAGTCACATCCCTTTGCACATGCTAATGTTTTGCCTCTCCCTCTTTCTTTTTTCTCTCCGTTTGTCTACAAGGTGCAAAAAACACAAGCTCAAGAGTAGTATAATGATGATGCATTATATTAGTTCATACCTAATGTTGGGAACTTTAGCATTGAGAAATCAAGAAATAGTAAGATTGTTAATGTTGACATGTTGTCCTCCACCTTTCCACCCTCTCTCCTTGCCTCCCTTTCTGCCTCACCCATCCCCCCTCCCTTCTCTGTGGGTAGAATTGGTCGTCTCTTTGATGGCACAGAGCCTATAGTCCTGGACAGCCTGAAGCAGCACTACTTCATTGACAGAGATGGACACATGTTCCGCTACATCCTAAACTTCCTCAGGACGTCCAAGCTTCTCATCCCAGAAGACTTCAAAGTGAGTAGATGTCCATCCTAGAAACTGTAAAGTCCCATCAGCCAGTCAGCAGTCCTACAACTTAGCACATACAATGAATGCCAAGGCGGTGGAATGCCTTTAGTTGCTGGTCCTCCTTAAATTGGTAAAAACGGTTCCCACAAAATATCAGGGCAAGCAAAGCTCAATTATAATGGATTTACTAGTCATAAGATGCAATTTGGTGCCCTCCAGCTCTAAGGGACCAACAATTTGTTTGAGACATGCAAGGAAAACAATGAGCTTGCATTAAGACAAATAAATAAATACTCTGGTGCCCAGGACCACATTGCATGTGCTAGATTTCATCAGTGCAGTGTTCTCATGCCAAGTTTCTATCCAGGGTGAGTCTCACTGTATGTGACACATTAGCATTCCTACTTTTTATTTTTTTTACTCTTATGTGTCATTTAGTCAGTAATTACTTAACTTGCCCTGGGAGAAAACAAATAACCACATAATCTGATGGACTGTCCACAGTGTGACTCAATCACTGGAAAGTATGTCAGCTATAATAAGCAAAGACAAAAGACAGGCTGAAGTTCAAGCTAAGGCCCCATTCACATTGAGTAGATTTTGATAGAAGCATGAGAAAAGTTGAATCTGGTGAGATTCAGGCCCTGGTGTCCTGCGGGCAAAGGATCGGCTCCTCTACCCCACACAACCCTGTGTTACATGTCGCACTACATCTCCTCTACTCTGGATTTTCTGTAATGTTTGCTGAATGGTGTCTTCACTGGGGTTTATTGCTCGTTCATGTAGAACAGTGGTTTTCAAACTTTTCTGTTTCACTTTTTGGGGTTTGGATCCGCATTAAGAAGAAAAATAAAACAGTAAACCAACCCTAACTCTAACCCTGAGTATAGCAAGATCAATTCAGTTCAATCTACCTTAAAATACCGGGGAAGTATCTTATTTTTTGTAGGATCGCTTGAGGGAATACCAGGGGCTGAATGCCAAAAAACTAAAATGAACAGGAGTGATTATTGGGCTATTGCATTTAAGAATCTGTAAATAAACACATTCAACCAGGAATGCTTATTTTAGATTAAGTATATTGGAACAAATTAAAGTATGTTGACATCATGACCCAGCATGAGTCACATACTTGTCTCACTGTCTCACCGACAGTCCATAAACCCTTATAGATTTAGTGTGGTAAATATATATCTAGCAATATATAGTGTGGCTAATCCAACCCATGTCCCGTTGTTGCATGTTGTCCCCTCTCTCTGTATCATCTAATAAAAAGCCCTGAAAGTAAGTATGTTTCTTTTATCTTACCCTTTTTAAGTATTATATGAATATCTTTGCCTTTATTAGGAGACAGTAAAGGGCTGACAGGAAATGAGAGATGTGGGGTTACTGTATATGGTCAGTGTCTTAAACCAGAAAGCCCCAGCCTGTTCTTTAAAAGACAACTGATACTGATGATAAAACTTGATAGTTAAACCTGGTGAAGTAAAAACTGACATTCACAGAACTACCATATCAAGCAGCACATCATTGCTGTCGGGCCTTGGAGGAAATGAAAAAAGCTAATAAAAATAAACAAAATAAAAACATTTTATTGAGCTCGAAGTCAGATGAAATCCCCTTTTCACTGTTTACACCAATATACAGATGTAAAGGGTGACCAATACCATTGATTTATTCCAAAAATTAAATTGACGAAATATGGAAATAAGAGATTCTTTATAGCCAGCCTCAACATGTAAGGTAATATACATAATATCCTAAGATGCCAAGGCCCTTTGCCATGTCTCCTACAGGATTACAGTCTGCTGTATGAAGAGGCACGGTACTTCCAGCTGCAGCCAATGCTTGCTGAGCTGGAGCGCTGGCGTCAGGACCAGGAGATAGCCCGGGGTGTCACGCCCCTGCGAGTGCTTGGTGGTGCGCGTTGCACCTGACCTGGGCGAGAGGATCGCGCTCAGCGGTGACAAGGCCCTGATTGAAGACGTGTTTCCGGAAATCGGTGATGTCATGTGCAACTCTGTCAATGCCGGTTGGAACCATGACTCCACGCACGTCATCCGCTTCCCACTTAATGGATACTGCCACCTCAACTCTGTCCAGGTAATGGGAACAGTGGGTCATTTATAGGCTACTCAGCGTTTTATTCAGCATTCCTCAATAAGTATAAACCCATGAAAGGTTAGATGAAGTATTTTTTTCTATATTTTTCCATTCAGTTATATGCCCGAGGATTTGACTTAGGTGATGATCTGTCCATTCAACTTTTTTTCATCTGCGGTTACACTGTAGACTTTTGGAAATTTACTGATGTCTGATTGCAAAATTTTATATTTTTTAATCTAATCGAGTACAAGAACAGCCTTGCGGAAAGATGAGTTCTTTGATGAGTATATCAAAGCATCAATTTGGAAAGCCATCATTACACAAGTCTACCATCATCTTTACTTCTCTGTGATCTGACTGGAATAATGATTTTTTTAAATTTGGCTTTGGAGCTTAGGATGGTCAGCTTTAATACCATGCATCCCTTTGCAGCACTCATACCACTGTATATGGCACGTGTTCCACGTGGAATAAAAACACATAGAATTAAATCGATAAGTTGTGTTGATTGTTTTAAACTTTCCCTTTTGATATGGGCATCAGGGCCAAGCTGCACAGAAGGGACAGTAAATGGGTTAATGGTGGATTTCAACCCATTCAGTAAGTTGATGGCTGACACCTTGAATCATGGTATAGAGTCACATGATTGTGCAAACTGAGGGGAATCTGGCAGACAGAAAGAGGAAGTGAGCAATTCAGGATACGGTGAAACACTTAACAACCCTGTAAGACACTGGGGAATTATCTGATGTCTATCCCCCGAGTGTCTTAGATGGTTGTTGGATCGATGCTCAATTTAAAATTAAAATAAAGCCATGCAACTTCATATATTTGTGTTTGTTACATTCAAGTAACAACCCATTTTAGTAAGATTTAGTAGTAAGGTTTCTTACCAAATAATAGTTCTGCAGATCTACAAGACTCCTGCATGAAGTTGAATATTCTTTGAGGCTGTGCATGGTAGTAGAAGTTCTTCACTAAAATAAAGCAAAGTTAGAGAAGTAGTCTGGCTATATGAGGTTATTTTTGTTGAAAAACAACCTTTACTGTTGTGGTGTTGTGGAAAGTTGGGATTTCTAGGGGAGCAAAACTATGACAAAACATGTCATAGGCATGATGGGTTCTAGGCAAAACCATATTTTGAAGACTAAAACAAGTCTTTAAAGGGAAAACTTCTACATTCAGAAAAAAATGTAATTCATTTTTCAGCATGTATTTGGGCAATATTGTTTTTCCCTTGTTAGATATTGATATTCTACTAATTCATTGATGGTAAAATCCTCAGATACCCATCAATAAGCAATGGAGGAGGGGCATACTTGAAACGATTTCACAATAATTTGGACTGTGTTTCCATTTGAGGAAGTCAAATCTCAATCTCCCTCCCAAAAACCACACAAACAAACTAGTCTCTAAAGTGTGTGAGTCGTGGAGAGCAAGCAAGAGAGTGAGCATGCTCTCTGGCAGGTTGTCCTCAGGCAGGGCCCATAATCCTGTTTGGTTATTAAAGCACGCCGGCGGTGGATGCTGTATCTGCGGCTAATGGAGGCAGGGCGGGGGTTTGGAGAGAAGGAAGGGGGGCAGAGAGAGCTGCCAGCAGTAGGGGACCTTTGTAGTTTTGGCGGAGGCTTGGGCCTGGGGGCAGGAGGAGAAATGGGGAGAGGGGGTTTTGCTGAGCAGCCCACACTGGGCCAAGTGGCAGAGAGAGAGCCTCACTGCTCCCTGGGGCCTCTTCGATGGAATGTGATCCTACAGCCCCCCTGGACACGTCTGTAGATGTCTGCAAGGCTGCGAGATCACACACACACACACACACACACACAGAAAACAATGAAAATGAGGCATGTGGAAAAACGAGAGGTTCTTGGTTTTGTGAAAGACTCATCCAAATTCCCGTCACAGGCCGTATAACTCCCAGAGCTGTTTCCAATGCTTGACTTAGCACTAACTCTGCAGCATATAGTTAGAAAGGTTTTGGATGGTTCTGTGCTTTCCAGTAGTAAACAAAAGGTTAGAGGTTACATTTATGTTTTAGCGTCACAATTTATTTGGGACTGGTAGACCTCCATGAATGATGTATTGGGCATCTTGACCAGTTTGATGCTTTTCCCTCTGTGATTGATGTCCTGTATTTCCACTAACATCTTCCCTCTTCTATCCCATTCCACCTTTTCCAGGTTCTAGAGCGCCTGCAACAACGTGGCTTCGAGATCGCCGGCTCCTGTGGTGGAGGTGTGGACTCATCCCAATTCAGCGAGTACGTCCTGAGGAGGGAACTGAGGAGGACAAGTCAGCGAGGATCCAATTCAAACAGGATAAAGCAAGAGCAGCTGGACTAGAAACCTCCCGAGCAGCAGGAGGTACTAGACTTTTCTGTGGCGTCCAAACGCTCAATGCTGCAGAGCTCTGTGGACTCTGTTTTTCTCCGTTTTCCTTGTTAATGTTTTTGTTTTCTTAAACTTGAGAACCATCTAGAGAATAAATATGAGGTGCAACAGGAGATTTTTTTTGCCATAAGAAGATACAAGACATTTGATAAGTTTGAGATTGCAAGGACATTTGTGAATGTCTAGTCCCCATAAACCAATTTAAAAAGGATTTATATACGCTGGATCCCCAAACAAAGTTTGTTTTAAAACTTGGAGCCTACATTAGGTTCAATATGATTTCTATTATTCCCATATCAATTTAAAAGAAGGCTTTTATTGCTTACGTAGTATATCGCATAGCTTGTCATCAATGACTTGATTTTAATGTCTCACTGGCAAATTGGCAAAGTCTGTTTTTATCCCTCGCTGTAAAAAAGGTCACTAATGTGTTGCTTACAGTACAGAATGTCTCAGTTGTCATAAACGGTTAGTTTCAACAAAGCATCTTTTTTCACAACTAACATGATGTTGAATATTATGATACCAATGAAGTGTTACTTTAATGAAAGTTATTTTATTGGATTATGCCATGAAATACAGATGACATTAGTATCATCAAAATTAAAATCAAATACCCATCCATCCGCAGTACAGAAAATAATTCAGTAAAATATTATGTCACACCATTTTCCTCATTGCATAGTATGAACTACTAACCCCCATTTGCTAACTTGGGAATTATTTAATTGGATCATAATATTCCCCCCGAGTCATGACCTGTAAATTCCTTTCATTGTATATGTGTTTGTGTTTTTTACATTGAATCTTTTTAAAGCGATTTGTTGCCTCTAACATGACTGAACAGATTAAAGCTTAATGTACAACCGACTCCAAGATCACTTTTAATTGTAGCACATATTGATAAGAAGTTGGATATATAGTATTTCTAAGATGACTGACCCACCTACGCTCCCTAGATTTGAGTAAAGAGGAATGTAGCACAAAATGTGAAATAAATCTCAACTAAAGTTGTCATGGTGTTTGTTCGCTGTTTTTACACCGCTGCGTTCACGTGTCTGCTAAGTGAGATGGCAATTCCTCAAATATTACTTCACTGCATCTATCTATGTAGTGTTTTAGCTTTCCACAACCAGAGAGAAAAAGCTAACTTTACCGAGGCAATATTGTACCTTGGAGGATTTATGCTGGTGCATCAGTGACTTCATGGGGCATTCTTTACTTAGTTATATTGAATGGAGCCGACTTCTCCACGCAAGTCCTGTCAGTTGTGCTTCCACATATCCCTGCAGGGCCAACATCCAAAGTGAAATCCCACACGGAGCCCTGTCGTCTTGTCTTCATCCCTTTTGGCAGAATCTCCACTTTCTTTGGCTATCTACGGTTTATGCTATATGTCTCCCTTTCAGGCCTCTTTGCCCTAGATTCCATTTTGACTGGCTGTTATTTTTATAGGCTAGAGGTGCAACTGTGAGTGCTACAATGCAGTGCTTTTCTCTTAATCATGAAATCAAAGTATTCATGGAGCAGGCATCAAACACATCAACAATAAAACTGTTAGAGTTTGCATACTTAAACTCAGTTTAACTCAGCATGCAAGTGGCAATGTATCACTGATGGATCATATCTTTTTAACAAATGAAAGATGATCATTCCAATACTCAACCTACATCATGAGCCATTTTTTTCAGATTTTCCACAAACTCTCAGTATTAAACATTTCAAATGAGCAAAAGACTAGCTGATCAATATTTAAAATGTTTCATTTTCATTAACTTGCAAAGATTTCACAGAAATAGTTTGACATTTGCAAATAAACGTATTTGATTTCTTGCCGAGAGTTAAATGAGAAGTTTGATATCACTCTCTGTACAATGCATATAAAGCTACAGTCGCTTAGCTTAGCAGAACAAATTGTTGAACCTGTGAAAGTCTGTAAAAATGGAAATAAGTGTGTTTCCTGAAATGGTTAACACTTACTAGAATACATGTATCTCTAAAGATTTTTACAGTGGAAATGATTGACAACTGAGTAGCAAGTATGAATCCCAGTGGATGGTCATAAAAAAAAAATCCTAAAATAAAATGTTAAGGGGAGTGTAAGAGAGAGAATGAACATATTTTTCGTTTCAAATTCAGCTGTTCTTTTCGTGCACACTATGTGATTTTTTAAGTTTGTTACCTGTGGGGCAGCCTGAGTATAATGAGACGCTGTCCAGCCCTATCTCTTCTGACTTCCTGGATTCAGACTAACTTGAAAAGGAATTAGAGATATCCTTCTCTCTGGACACAGCCTGTTGGAAAAAAGATGAATGGTAATAAGGAGCTGACTCCCAGTCATTTAGAGGACAGGGGTTTTGAGGAGAATAAAGTAATTTGAGATCCTCCGCTCTTCTGTGGTGTGTCTGTGATCATGTCCCTCTCACTCGCTTTCTCTCGAGTGATTATTTCCAGTCATCAAAAGGCAGAGAAGGGCCTGGAGAATGTGGCCGTGGCCATCGTTCCCTCGCTCCCCAGGCTCTGCTTACTCACCACTAGTGAAGGTCAGTGGATGGACTCATTTACCTCTTCTTCCAATCATCGGCCCTCATAGTGCTCACTTCTATAGTGCTGTGCAAGTAGTGGCTACTGTATGAATGTCCTAACTAAATACACTAGGTATACTTAGTATACTTGTACATTATACTTAGTACTTGGGATTTAGTCTTATCTGCTGTCCTCTCTGTTGTTCTGTGTTGATCTGTAGGTTATATTCTGTACTGTAGGTGCCTCCTACCTTTATTGAAAAAGCCCCTTGGCCATTTTATGCCAGCAAGATAATTATAAATGTAACCCGTGGCAAAAAAGCAACACAACTCCCACATCTCTCCCTTGCCATTTCTCTTTCTCTCTCTCTCTCTCCCTCCCTCACCTCCTCCCCCTCCCTAAGCCTAAGGAGCTGATTTCAAATTTTCAAAGATATCTCATAGTGAGGCTGTGAGATTGAAGGCTCATAAATACCTTTATTATAATATAATGGCCACATATTTCTAGCCATTATTTCGAGTGGAGAAATTAGTTAATCTGTGTGATGAATGCCTGCACAGTCTTTGGGGCTTTAAATGTTCTTAGATGGACCACCACTGGTAGGATAATATCTCAAATGGACTCTCGCTAGTAGAATAATATGTCACAGTGGCTTTGCTTGAGTTATAGAAATTCAAATCTTGATGTAAAATGGAGCCAATCTAAATTCAAAAAGTGGAGCTCAGCACCTGTACTAATGGGTCCTTTGGCTTGATCATGCATGAGAAGTTGCATGCAAAAGAGAAATACCTGTTCTTTTTGCTTCTGCAGTAGGCTACCATATTAAAAAATAATCCTTAACGTCTTCCAAGTTTTATTTTTATTTCATAGGAGCCTAAGGAACTTGTAATAATCCACTTTTAATGGATAACAGATTGCAACCAAGTATGCTCTGATAATGTCCATTTTGGTTTTGTCAGCTCGGCCATACGAGATATTCTTTGTTGAGAGTGAAGAAATCATGAAGGTGGATGGTTAATAACAAAAGTCAATAATAACCTTTTTTTCATTCACAAGAGCATGTATTTTCTAATTTTCTACTATAGTTTCTGTGACTCCTTAGAAATTATACCAGCACACCACTTTTATTAATAGTACTCTTGTGATTTTAGTCTTGTTCTTGCGAGAAACATATTTAAAAAGAAGCTTACTGTCAAAATCAATGCAGCAGAACCTGAGTATCCTGACTTTTAGTCTTGTAATGGACAAGCTCCAAAAACACTGGATCCTACACTTCCCATAATGTTAAAAGACTGACAAGAGTCTTAAGCCACGCTAGTGGCTCTGAGAAGCTGTACTTAGCTTCACGAGTGCTCTAAGCTACATGCTAATGTCAGCATGCTAACATATGTTTGCATTGTCAAAACTAACATGCTGATGTTTAAGATGTTTAATGTTTACCATGTTCCCCATTTTAGTCTAGCACATTAGCATGCTGACTAATTACCACTAAACATGAAGTAGGCCTACAGCTGAGGCTGATGGAAAGTCATTAGTTTTGCTGGAATTGGTCACAAACCAAAGCATTGGAAAAGTCATGATCACCAAAGTTATTCCAATTCATCCTGAGGAAATTTCCATCCAATAGCAGTAGAAACATTTCACTCAAAACCATAAATGTCAAACTCAGTGAGGGGATCACAAACACCATTAGGATCCATTTTCTGGGAACCATGAATGTCTGTACAAAATTCTATGCAACTATTAGCTGGATAAGTGAAAACACTGACCTGTTGAAAGATCCGGGTATCACCAAATTCTCTAAGAATCATTGTCTAGCCACCCTGGATATCTGTACGGCAAATGTATCCAATAGTTGCAATAGTTAAGTGTCAACCTGCTGGTGGCATTAGAGGAAAAGTCATTATGGTCACATTTTTCGTGAATGTTGTTGCAATATTTCAGTCTGGACCAAAGTGGGGACCGAACCGACAGACCAACATTGCCATCCCTGCCAGCATGGCAAAAAATCTGTTGTCCCTAAGCCCAAGATGTGATTACTCAAGTGATATCAGCCGAGTAATTTTGTCCCCCTTGACAACGCTTCTCCAGGGCCACAGTGGACATTTTACAACTGTTCTGCTATACAGTACTCTCCATGAAAACTACACTTGACTTGGACATGTAAAATCAAGTGAGTGCCCCTTGAATAAAAAAGAAAGTGTAAGGGAATGAAACCACCCTAGTTGTGTTAACTCTTTATTATTAAAGGTAAATGTCTATTCTTAATTATGAGTAATTCTTAAGATCATGAGAGTGTACATTTCCACTAATACTGTACAGTATATCTTGCACCATATTACAGAAGGGCTACACTTGGCTTGCCTCTGTCGTAAGGTTGAAAACAGCAGATTTTTACACACGACCTTCATCAGACCCTCTATTTACCTCATGGTGCTTGGGCTGTAATGTGTGATAGTGCTCCAAGTGGAGGATTTACAGTAGTGCTCCACAACATGCTGCATTTTCCATTGTTTATTTATCAGTCAGGCCTTGAGTTATGGTGTGCTTGCAGTGAGGAATTTTAGACCGGACTATGGTCGCTGCAGGCCCCTTGGCATACACTGTACACTGAGAGGAAATCATTTATATTCTACTCCAGAGGTAACAGAAGAACATGAGATTGGGAAACAGCTCAAACACCACTCTGCTTGTGAAGCTTAAGGCGCAGAAAAGTCAAGCTGTTTTTTTTTTCTTTTTCTTTTTTGGTGCTGCAGAGCATATTCAAGCAAGTTCTGTTTTTCTTTTCTGTTTTTTAAATAGTTTCTCCAAAAATCTCCAAATATATATGCTGGGCTAAGTTCTACCTTCATGGTGACACATTTTTACGCTGACGATGTATGGCACAGTGGAGGTGTGATGGAATTCTGGCTTTGGTGAGATTTTCAGCAACAATGAAATCTAAGCAGGGAAGCTGCCTGTATATGCTATAGGTGCCACATTTCTAACCTGTATTGAAAATGCCTGGAGGGCATTTTAAGCCATTGAGATAATTGCAAATGTATCCTTTGGCAAAAACATCAGCAAGCTTGCCCCCTCCCTCACTCTATTCCTCCTTTCTCTCACTCCCACCTTCTCTTGGTTGAGAATTAATAAGGGCTACCTATCCTTGATTAAAAGGTCTCAACTACACTGTATTGCTCACCGGTAGCACCCCTCCCTGCACCATCCTTTCACATGGGTGGACCTGCATGTTAGGAGTGGTCTAATGATTCTAGAGCTTGCCATTCGAGGGCCACCCATCCATCATAGCGGTAAGGCCAGCGGCTTTATTATAATACAGAGGACAGACATGCTCTGAGGCTATGTGGGACACAATAGAGGTCTTTCAACAGACCTATAAATACATGATCTGTCAGAGTTGCTGTCCTGAGGGCACTCTCAGCTAGGCTCTAGCCCTCAGGTCGGCCATCACTTATGCTAAGATATGCGCCACCCCCCGGGCTAAGGCTAAGGCTCAGTTCATTTCAGCCCCTCATCAACCACCACATTCTACCTCCAGCCATACGAATAAATAAGAACAAGATGAAAAAAGTGATTCATTATGATGTAAAGCAAAACCTTAACAAACCAAACAAATGGAGGGAGCGAAAACAAACAGTGATAGCCTACTATTGACTATTTGGCAGCAGCATCTGAAAAGCTGTTGCTGAAATAACACAAGGATTTCGACAAACTTCAGTATTGGGAAAAGGCTGACCATGCTGGGACATTTGTTTTATGTCATGTCACTGCTATGAACAACTACATTCAGAATTCTGACAAACGATACTACACCTGCAATTGTGTTCACTAAATAAAAGGTAATATCTTCTGGATGGGTGTCTTGTTTAGAGGAATAAGTGGAACATCACTGTCTCCCATCAGCTTTTCCTCCAATATTATGCTTTTGTAAGTATATTATAAGTGATATTTGCAGCTCCTCCTGATCTTCTCCTCACCTTATCTCAGGTGAGTATGTCTTTTCACTGTTGCCTTCAAGCCAAGATCAGCAATCTGGGTGTTGGGTGTGTTCTTTTGGAGATTAGTGTGGATGGAGGCTGTTGCATGTTAGAATAATAAACAGGTGAACACTTTAACTCTGCATAATTCTCTATCTCTCTGCACCTTAATGTATTGAAATCATATTCTTCCTCGGGGCAGAAAACCAGCAGCAGATTATGTCCAGGGCATGTTGAGTGGAAACCCAATGACAAATCCCACCACTTGCACAACAATGATCACCTGGGCAGGAGGTTGCTATTTGTCATGCTTTTCACCAGTTCCTGCCATTTAAGGGTGCGATTCCAGCTGTCTGAATTGTAAGTATTGCTAATGTGACTGGCGATGTGGTACTGCTGTGTTTACACTGGGACATACTTCACAAACAACACCTTACTTCAAACACATGTTCACATACGCACACAGTTCTTCCTGTCCCATCCGAAGCGTACCCGCTCCACCAGCCCCCTGTTTGAGTACTCCAAGGGTTATTCCGGTCCCCTTGACAGCCAAGCCGGGTAGGGGGTAGTGTTCATAAGAGCTGGTGTTCTCAGTTTTAAATTTTGGTGCCCCTTCTTTTCACACACATACCACACACACAAACACACACACACACACACACACACACACACACACACACACACACACACACACACACCACACACACACACGGACACAATGCCCGCCCCCTGCACCAGTCTCATCCACCCCCCAGCGCTCCCTCCCCAACTCACTCTTCTTCTTCTTCTTCTTCTTCCCCAGATCTCTCTTTGCCACAGCTGCTGCCTCCTGGCCTCGCCCAGAGTCTTCAGGAGGCTTCCCAGCCCCCTCTCCTCTCCCCTGCAGCCAAAAAGGAAAAGCGGGCATAGGAGGAAAATAAAACTTCAGGCACACCACGCAAGGCCATCTGGGTAATCTTGTTCAAAAGGCTTGAGGTGATAGCTGCAATTTACACAGGCAAAAAAAGAAGAAAAAAAAGAACAGACCTCATTTCCATACCTACCAGCCTCAAGGAGCTGAAATTGAATAAACTAAGAATTAGAAAAGAATTACAGTAAAACCAATACGGAATATTCAACATTAGTTCATTTTGTTCTTGTGACACCCCCCCCACACACACACACACACACACACACACACACACAAATGTTGTGATTTACTAGGAAATAGAACAGTTGAGGTGACGTGAAGGTGCCATGGACAACTAACAGAAGCACAAGCATACGCACACGCACACATAACACAGCTCCACTCAAATACACGTGCAGATACACACAGCCGAGGGGGGAAACAATATTTTGATGAAAGCAAATCAAACTGAAATCCAACATGTTAAAGTCAAGTTGATTAGTGTGAAAATGTAAAAGCATCTTCAACTGGCATATCCTACAGTCATAAAGATATGTTAATTTGCAACTTAATGGCTGAAAGCATAATTTTGCTTATATAAACCTTGAAACATGCTGCGTTTTTTAAATGTGCCTTAATTTAACGAAGTAAACACCACCACAAAACAATAAATGCCCCAATTAAAAAACAGGCATGAAGAGAAGTGTCTATTTCCCGTTTTGTCCCCGCGGACATATGTACCCAAGCGTGTCTGTGCATTTACCCACACGCAGAAGCATATGCATCGTGTGCAGCTCATAAACATCATGCCTTCACGTTTCACATTAGCATGTGTGCCACGTTGTTTAAGATGTAGGTTATCTGGTGTGAGATCCAGGCTACATGTTTATGGTGATATCACTGAGCATGCATTAATCTGTGTTTGTGAGCGTGTGTTGGGGGTCGTAGTATGTGTGATTGTATGTAAGTGTAGTCAGTGATGCTATGGTGTTCCTGTATAATTAGCGTATCATTAATTTATCGTTAATGTTCACAATTGCATGCATGTTATTGGAATATATTGTGTGTTAAAGGCAGGATGTGCCATCATCTATTCTTCCTTCCTTCTTTGCCTGCCCCTGTGTCTGTATGTCATCTGGCCTGCTTCGCACCCCTGGGGGGGCATATCCCATCAGGCTCTCTGTGCTTCAATGTGTCCCGACAGACCTGATGTGTTCTGAGTGGCTGACGGGTCTGTCCCTGCTGCCCGCTGTCTTTTCTCTTCCCTGCTTCACTCACACGTGTGCCTAAGAAACACACAACCTGATGCAGGCTGACTGGAGTTTGCACCTCCTGTGGAAAGGCTCTAATAATGTGCATGTGTTATTATCCAACAAAATGTCTTCTGCATGTAGGTGTCATGCATGATACCTCACAACAATAATGTTGAGTTCCATCTTGAGTTTCAATTTTGCTGTGGATAATTCAAGTGTAGAACATGGTTACGTGCCTCAATTCTACTTTTAGTCCTATCCATTTGAATGAATGCATAAATGTGAACGTTCAATTGAAACCCCGCTGGAGAGAAACAATGCCCTCTTGGTTCAGTAGCCATATTACACACACACAGGAGCCTGAGGGGATGCAGAAAGAGTGGGGGTTGGATACCATGAGACTAGGGCATCAAACTGGGGCTTAGAGACAGAGATATACCAACTGGAACCTTATACCTACAGGGTGTGTGTGTGTGTATGTGTGAGAGAGTGTGTGAGTCTGCTCGGATCCTTGTGTTAACAAAAAACTCACACATATGGAGGAAGCAAGTGACATACTGAGGAAAAGAGAATGCTGCATAGGGGGAATACAGTTTTGTGGAGGCTCTCTCTGTGTGTAAGTGTGTTTGAATATAATCTAATTGCTTACTAGTGGAGGACAAAATTGTTTTGCCTGCAGGATGGTGCTGATGAGAACTGGTCTGATATCTCAATCCACCAATCAGCTATGCGGGGCCATCCCACATCCTACCTCTTAAAATCTCATCTTACATGTACTAATACTACATATGTGGCATAACATCTTTTTGCTGTTAATCTTTTTTTTGTAAAATGGACATTGAAAATGAGGATGCTTTAAAGTCTGTGTTCAAGCACAACAGCAACAGAGAGCATCAGGCTTTTAGCCTTTAATTAAAAAGATCAGGGGGGGGGGTTATATTGATATTTCTCTGCACACTTCAGGCACAGAACCTTAATGCCCCAAGTCCACAGTAATGTTTTTTTGATCAATGATTAACTACTCTAGTCGATCGTAGATCACCTTTAGGTGCTCTTCACAAGCGAGTTTGCCTTGTGGCTAAAATGAACCACAACATGGAGGAAATGGCTGCAAAAATGGCTTGGGGAGGACTGTGACGAAGCAGTGTTATTATTGTGTTATCCATTCAAGCAGCAAATATTTGTTTGAACTCACAGTAAAGGTCTGGTAAGACAGATGCCTTCTATCACTAATTTGCTCTCAGTGACTATTGTAAAAGCAATATATGGTGTTTAACTGGATAGCTCAAACTTTTTCCACATGAATAATATTGCAGCTGTTCTGATTTAAGATGACACAGTCCTGACATGATGTCTTGTCAACTCCCAGGATTCTTCCTTCAAAAGCCCAAGGTCATAGCAACTATTTTGGAGGGGGGAGGGGGGGGGGTGACCCTTTCTGCTGTCTGTGATCATTCTAACCAATTCGCCGACATGAGGGGAGAGGTTTTTTTAGGAGGCCAAACAGGTCAGGAGTCACTTGAGTCATGTGACAACTCCAGGGCGTTGTTGGGAGTGACAGGGAGACCAAGAAGCAGAGATGTGGTGTAGCAGCAAGCCCACGGGTAAAAAGGAGGTCAGTGGCCACAGGAAAGAGTGCAAAAGTGCCCAGAGCTAACTGTCCTTAATGAGAGCCCATCCCCTTGGGTGTGTATCCCAGCAGCCTGACTGCCACATGAAAAACTCCAATCTATATAGAGAGCTGCAGGCATAAGAGAGCAGCCATTTTCATGGTCAATTCCCTAAGCCAGGAGCCATCTTGTGAGGTAAATAAAAAACCCAAGTACAAAGATGTGCACCTTGGTACAGAAGCAGTGCTGTTCCATCATTTAGACAGTCCTTGTCTTACCATTGGTTTGCTTTGAAAGATCCTAACTGCTCAGGTCTCAATAGAGGCCTCCTCCAAAGCATTGTGAATTGATTTATTAATAAAGTTTGTGCTTCTGAAAAACTGGGGCTAATAAAACAGGAACCCTATAGGGCGAATAGGTAAAATACATTTTAAAATAAACTGAGTAACTCATTAGATTAAAAACATTATAAGAATAATAACCCTAAGCACTGCCTGGGGGTGGAGAATCTCATTAACAGGTTTTTCGATTCCTCCTTTCAGTACATTTGTTAAAGGTGCCAGCGAGTGTTCAATTATCACCCACCCTCTCACCTGGAAGACATAGGGTGACAAGAAACCCCAGAGAAACCTGCAGGGGCAGGGAGGGGCCATGCACACACAGCACACACATATCCACACATATACGATTTCACTTCAATCCCCCCTGAGTAATGGGCTTTTTGACCATTTGTTTAATACTGTCAACAAATAAGACAAGAGCTGCAGGGCTACTCAGGCAATGCAATCCCTCTCTTGAATAAGTATGAAACACACACACACACACACACACACACACACAGTATACTCTCGGGTCTACACATGTCCAAATGTTCATACCCAAGAAAATAGAACAAAAATAGTTCTTTTATCCAGCAGGGTTTCATAAGAGCCACCAAGAGCCCCACCAAGGTTTTTTTCTTTCATCTGTTTCCAATCTTCCCATTGGCCTTTGGGCTATATTCTTGAGGCAGGAGGTTTAGAAGGCTGTATTTGCTCTGGAAGCATTTACCATGCCCTCCTCCTTCTCGAGACATTGCAGAGCGCTGAAGGAGGGGGTGCAACTCGGCCCACCTGGAGTGCTGTGTCTCCACCCAACCCCCTCTGGTGGTAGTCACCAACACTGTGCAGCGTTGGTTTTTGCCTCAAAGGCCTCCAACTACACAGCTTGAAAAGACATCACAATCTGGAGATCAAGATTAAATAATGCCAGCTTCCAAACACCACTTTATACGGTACACAGCTGAGATGGATGAGGTGGATTTGAAGCCTATGTGGCCAATTGAAAGCTTGACCACATCTATGTTATGGCAGTGCCCATTACAATTTACAAGCTAGTTTTTTTGAAAGCAGAGATGAGATGCTGAGTTCAAAATAAAGTTGAAGTGTCTGCTCCAAGTGCACACTTTATTCTTGCCATGTTTATTTCTGGTACCAACTGGCTAACAGTTTGCTTCACAGTAGCAACACCTGGAGCTAACACATCTTGCCAGCTAATACTCCTTAAAATAACTTTCAAGATCCATGCAAAGAAGGTGTAAAATGGACTTGTAATCATAATAACTAAGAAAGCTAAGCAGATTGCTAATTAAAGAGTAAGTATGGTTGAGCAATATGTGTTTAGGCTGCCTATAAGTGCCAAATTCTGCTCAGGCTAAAAACTACTTATGTCAAACCAGAAAAACAAATCAAAATTGTTTTTACTTCTGCTAGATACACACTTTCCACTTTTAAAAATTGTTAATTGGGGAATACAACCCTCTTCTGGCTATAAGTGTCCAATAAATATATAATAACTTGCTTTATGTGTGTGATTTCCTTTGTGTTTGACCCTAATAAAACAAAACCCATATGGAGCCTTTTGTTGGTTTACAATCTGTATCAACGAGCTACTAAAAAAGACAGATGACCATCTTGTCCTTTGGTAAGACTTAAATTGTTACATGTGGATGCAAACTAAATCATAACCTCTGGGAAATAGTGATGTGAATGCTACTATGTTGGAGACTGAGATTAAATAACACATGTGAACACAGATGTATGATGACTCTTTGGTATATTTACTCACATTGTACACATGTGTACCTTTTTAATGGAAGAGAGAAGATGATTTGCAGATAGGTAGAAATATAAAAAAATTAAAAAAAAAAAAGCCAGCCAGAGGGAAAGATAAAAAAATCTCTCTTGCCTCGAGTTAAGTGAGAATTTCTATTCCAGCCCTCCAGCAGCAAACCTTGATATCATTCATTTCCATTTCTCTGTTGTCTATGTGACTGTTGAAACTACAGCACGTGCTTGGCTTGTTTCAATTTATATCCAATGGATTGGCATTTAGTGTGACAGAGGAAAAGAGAATAAGTGAGAAAAATCAATAATTTGAAAATGGGTTTTCAACAGGGCTACTGCGGCTACAGTGTCTGAAGTTATAGTACGTTTATGAGCTAGGGCAAAGTGGCATTGATACAAAGCACCAGAAACCATAACCAGACAGTATCATCCAGCTACAGAGCTGCAGTGACAACAGTTTTTGAATGTAGATGATCACACGTAGCACAAAGCCCTTTTTCTCAGCTGACATTTTGACTTGTCTGTTTGTAGGAAAAGCACAGATGCTACTAACAATATTAATGATAGCTCCATTCTATTCAGTGTGTGAGAGAGAGAGAACGACCATGCACAAAACCAGGACCCTGACACTGAAGGTGAAATTCAGTCATCATTCATTTTATTAGTCTATACATCTTTTCTTTTCCTACTGTGACAGGTCAAAATGTCTTTCATGGAAAAGTCCTACATGCAAAGAAAGGAAAACCTTCTGCAATTTCGACATTAATGCCAAATACAGGTAACGAGGGCGAATGCTAATGTGTTTTTCTGTTTTCATATCTTTTCTTTGTGTGTGAGTATGTGTGTGTGTGTGTTTAAGGGTTAACACTTAGGTTCACTTATTGGGAGAAGTTCAGCTGAGCTCACTGTCAAAGGGGGACACCACCTAAATTAAGAATTCCAACATGTTATTATTATCAATCAATTATCAATCTGTGAACATGATGAGTTACTCTCTCTCAAAACCACACCAGAGATACCATATCAAGTATAAAGTCTGGAGCTGCTATAGATAATAGATTGGAGAGTTATTTTGCGTACTCATTGTATTGTTTTCTTTATTATTTGATATAGCCAAATGTTGTGGTGGGTATTCTATTGTAGTGTTCTAAGTTCTAAAACAGAAAACGTACCTATAAGCTATGTCACAATTCAGGGGCTGCAGCCTTCAGAGGCTGCATTCGTAAACCGATTGCGTCACACTGGCGCGACGAAGGCTGTCCCATTTTGTTTCATTTCAGAGGATTTTTCAAATGCAGTCCACAAATCCAGCCTCCTTTTACAAAAATCGGAGGATCCAACTGTTGTATCCTTCACTGCCCAAGGTTTCCCAGCATTCATTTCAGCAAATAAGAAGAAGCAAAGGCAAACACAAACAACCAACAAACAAGATTTTAGTTTTTTTTACAGTTTTTGTCTGCTATTTCATCATTAAATTTACTTCTGAGAATGTTTTAGGTGAAAAATTAACTATGTAGATGTCGAGTATAGGTAAACTGATGACGAAGCTCCATGAACAGCCTTAACGCCAGGTAGCTGGGAGCTATAGCTGGATATCTGGCCGGCCAGTCCTGCTCTGAGAGCCCGCTCTGGGGTGACAGGAGCTCTCCTGGTCTTGGAGACAAACGATGTTCACATGTACTGTACATTATGGTTTATTACTTATTTTTCTTTGTCTCTTTCAGACACTTGACTGAATCGTAAAATAAAAAGAACAACTTCTGGCTCCATTTCGGTGCAAACAGAAAATGATCTGTAGACCAGACCGCCTCATTTCAAAGACTGCTCGGTAACGCCTTTGTGGGCTTCGAAGGATGCAGTCGAGGAAGACTTCAAAGGCTGTGGCCTCCTACAAACTAAAAACTTTTTTAAGCTCGCTTGAAGTGGTTTTTGCCTTTGTTGAAAAAGAGTTAATGCACAAAATGGGAGATGGAAACAGCTTTGCCAAAAAGGTTGTGACGTAGCAACCATGTAACTCACATTGCTATAGTCCTGGTATCCATGGGATGGGGGCGAAGGATTGGTAATATTGTCCCATCCAGTGTGCCGTACACTTGTGGCACAGGGTGGAGGTGGTGGTAGTGGAGTTGCAGTGTGCTATAACCTGTGCCTCAACCATGTTGGGTAAATTGATGAATTATTCCAACAACTTGAATTGTATGGCCCTGCACACCGCATATACACAACGGTTAACGGTTGTCTTACTGACACCAAATGTCTCTGCCACAACTCTGTATTCTGCACAGGTGGTCAACTTGTGCAGAATACAGAATACATTTACACTCCGATGCTGTGTGATGGTTTATCTGATGAGCAGGTGGCACCTTGTATGGCAGCCTCGGCCACAGTGTATGAATGTGTGTGAATGGTGAATGGTTCCTGTATGATGTAAAAAGCTCTTTGAGTAGTTGTTAAGACTAGAAAAGCGCTATATAAATACAGTACATTTACATCCATTTAGCCAAAGAACTTAGTGTCTAAACTCTTTGATTTAGCAAGCCGGTTTGCAATCTAACCAAGCATAACGTCAACTTGTGACAAAACTACGCTTTAGTAGTCTAGTTTATTCACTTTAAACCAGTTGATGGAAACACTTCTAATTTACATTTTCTTTTCTTTTTTCCGACATTTAAAAAATTCGCTGAGTTTTGACAATTAGATGGAAACATGACTAGTGTTATCTAGAATATCTTTCCCAGACATCGTCTATAGAGCAGTTCCAGCCTTTATACTTGATGACATCACGAAGTACTCTTGTTTTTAGATTTGGGAGAGAGTTGTTCATGTTTACAACATTATACACAACTTAAACGATGGGACTAACATTTATAAATTTTGAAAATGGGCGTAGTTTCCCTTGAAGCCCAAGCAAAGGAATGGGATAATGACAAAACATTTTGTGTTTATTAGTCACACACTGAATTGTGTTACCTGGTAGATATATTTACAGTATACATCGTATTTGATGTATGGTATCCTCTCGTATAAATATCATGACACCTTTAAGGACACGAGTCTCAAAGTTGTATACATTTCTTTGCCTGTAGGTGGCAACATAAATGTACAACTTGCGGATGATGGAACTCGAAACTGGCCTGATAATGACTTAACAGCTTCCTCTTGCAGAGAATCTGCAGCATGCTAGATGTCAATGTGAGTTTGTGACTAATCTACATGCAATTTTAATTGTTTAATTAGTAATAAAACAAATACCCACAAAACATTCAATATGAGTCGAAAACCATTATAACATTCTTTATGTCTATGGTACTCACAAAGGCTTATTCCCGGTCTAAGAATACGTATCTGCTGTACACAATGTAAGGTAAAAGGCAAAGACCGCAAAAAGTAATGATGCATTCATGATAGAATGTAGAGCAAAAAACGCAGCAATAGACATGCACACACACACATATGCACAGCCAAAGTTTTAGTGCTTAGTTTTGATTCAGCTCTTCATTAGCCACAGGGCCCAACTCCGGTTAGCTCCAGTATTAGGCTCAATTAGAACAAGATCCAATTAGAGGGCTCCTTTCCCCTGGGGCAAGGAGAGGCAGGAAATGGAGACTGAGAAATGTATAAGTCGACAACATGCGGACACAGCCAACATAAACAAACTTACTTTGTTGATCTCTGCTGTTGCTACGCAGGAGTCCTCTGGGAGTTAAAGCCCTGCTAGTCTAAGCTATGAGATAAAACAAAATAAAAAGAAGCCCTGCAGCAAAACATGAACTCTGTGAACACAAGGGCTCCGACACCATGAAGGGAACGTCTGGGCCCAGAAAATGAAAAGCCCACAGGCGTTTTCCATTTACAGCTAAAAATCCAGCACTAGCTCCTAGCCAGGGTTAGTATCAGACTCTCAAAATGAACACTTACACTACGGGGAGGAACAAATGAGTAGCTTTCTATTGTCGCTCTATTAAATCTGTCGGTTAATAGACATATACCTTACTAGTGACAGAAATCAATAACGTACAATAACATAAAGGGCACGGAAGAAAGAAAGGGAAAAAAGCAAAGGTATAAATAGTGAAAGAAAGGAAAAAGAAAAGACAAAGATCCAACTGTGTGATTGTGAGCTCAGTGCTTCTGTTCTTCATATCAGTATGGTTAGAGGTGGCAATGTTGTGTGAGCTGTTTGGGCTTGCCCTTGCCTCGGGCCTCGAGTGTTCCTCCCCCCGGGCGGTGTGTGAGGGAAATGGTGTGTGGTGCGAGGGTAAACCTTGACCTGTCTGCCAGGAGGCTGCACACGGAATGAAATGAGCACAAACAAAGCAGGGGAGAGAGGAGGAGGAGGAAGAAGAGGAGGAAGAAGAGCAGGAGGGGTGTCAGGCAGCAGTGGAAGAAGTATATGGCTTGTATCACCGCTACTACACCCCTTTTTGCTGTTGCTGATCTGACTCTGAGTGGCAGGATACACACATCTCTCTGATTGGGAGTGCTCAGGTGTTGTGGGTGGCATCTTGGTAACGCTGTGAAGATGAAATGTGAAATGTTGCATTTCCCTTCATGCTCTGCCAAGTTGTGGTTCAGGGAAAAATGGAAATCCCATTATGTCACACGCCTAACTTAGCCCTACAAACTCTGAAACTCATTTGTGAAATTGGGCCCAGGTCTTAATGAGTTGCAAAGTGGTTTTGGTCTTATAGGTCGACAGAGGGTATATTTGTTCAGACAATGATACTTTACAACCAACTATCAACCTGGAAACCTTATATACCTTATATAGTGCTCATATTATGCTTATTTTCAGGTTCATAATTGTATTTAGAGGTTATATTAGAATATGTTTACATGGTTTCATTGTCCAAAAACACCATATTTTTGTTGTTATGCACATTGCTGCAGCTCCTCCTTTCACCCTGTGTGTTGAGCTCTCAGTTTTAGCTACAGAGTGAGACATCCTACTTCTGTTCAATATTTGTTGGAAGTCGCACGTGTGCAGAAGCAAGGTAAGCACCAAGAGGGTAAGCCAGCCTCCGCAAAGCGTACCTATTATGGAGCCATTTTGTTGCTAACAAGCCATCACCCGCCATTAGCATTCCATTGACTGCCATTCATTTTTACATTACTTTGGATAGTGAATAACATTACATCTGAAGTGTTTAAAGACTCTATTTGTCCATTGTTTCATTCTAAAGAAAAATGACAATGTATAAAAGACTCCATTACCTTGTATCTCACATTATGGCTCCATAGCAGGCATTTTTGTAAAAATAGGCTAACAATTGTGTCATAGATAGATAGATAGATAGATAGATAGATAGATGTTTATTGATCCCAAAAAATGGAAAAGTATGGTGTTACAGCAGCAAACATACATCAGTCATACAGCACAGAATATAAATATAAACATAACCACGCGACTTGCTGTCGCATAGTAGACAATCACTGTACTGTACAGGAAAAGCTTATGTTAGTTGTTTACGTCTAATTACTAATGTTAGCTAGCATGTTAGTTAGCAATAATTAGCCTGTGGCTATCTGCTTACATACCTACGCTCTCAGTCTCTGAGAGAGCTGTATGGAGCAGTATGTGAACAGTGTTTTCTGTTGGAGATGGTAAGCCCCTTTGGAGAGGACTTCTGGCGTTTTTACTTTGTGAACCTATTAGATGCATAAAAAAGACATATAACACAAACAAGGAAAGGGAAAAGCCAAAAAAAAACAATATGAGCACTTTAAGTTGCAATTCTATTCTGCTTACAGTAGATCTTGTACATGAAGATATTGCATGTGTTCATCTTTATCCCGTGAGGATTAAATGCATTTAAAACATACAATTGATGCAAATGAGCGTGTTGACATTAGTGTGTATGCCAAATCACCCTGCTTACCTGTGAAAAGACCACCGAAATCCATTACATACTTTAGAGACGACTCATGAATGGAATAATTAGCACAGCATGCTTTCCGCCCGGCTGGAAGTCTCTTTCGATAATGAACAAAGGAAAGGAAATTAGCTTTTGTCTCATAAAGTCACAACTTCAAAGATCCCTGCCATTGCATTAATACAGCCATAGCCTGCAGCAGCATGGGAGAGAATAAAATAAGCACTCTCACTCAGACCCCATTCCTATCAAGGTCTTTCTCAGGACAAATACCAGGAGCTTGGTTCTTATAGACCACACACACACACACACATTACATATGTTAACCATCAATTTATGTCAAATGTTTACATATGCAAACTCATGGATCAGTAAGAGAAATTGAAGAGAAAATGTATGCAAATATATCTAAGCCAGCTCTCATAACATAACAGTAAAATAGCCAATTTTCTTTGTGGATTCCTACACAAAACATGCATTGCATTAGTAAAAAAAAAGAAGATAATTCTCCAGGTGTAACACTATTGCCACGCACACTCCATGCAGCTGGATGTATATTTAATCACATCAGGTCAACACTTGGGCCTGGGGCTTCCCAGCTGTGACCTGGGCGACCTGCGGGCGTCGTCTCGCCTAACTGCAGTTCTAGTCAGCTCCCCCCAGGAGCGTGAGTGGTACAGTGATCTGGTGCTAGGTCATCCTGCCTGGCACTACATTACAGCACATTCAAAAAAGGCCTGAACAGCCCAGTGTTTGTGGTTTGTGTTTGAGGCTGTGGCTTAGAGGTAGAGTGGGTCAGGCCTTAACCACAAGATTGGTAGTTCGATCCCAGGCTCCTCCGGCCACATGTCTAAGTGTTCTTAAGCAGACACTGAACCTCAAGTTGCTCACTGGAAGCTGTATGTGGCTTTCCAGTGCTTAGGATGGGTTCGATGCACAGATTGAATTTCACTACATTGTATGCGCTGAATAATAATAATGATGTTTCCTGAGCTGAAACAATTGATGGTAACAGATACAGTTTTGTTCACAAATTGAATCAATATCAGGGGTTTTCCTGAAATACTGTGCAGTTTAACTCATGCCTATGTAAAGTGGAAGAACATTGTTGACAAATTGTATTTAATATGTAGCTTTATAAAAAAAGATGTTTTTAAACCAAGTGTAACTACAATCATTGGTCATGTATCAACTTTCTTACTATATGCTAAACCTCTTACTTCTTAATGTATGCTCAACCTCCTCATCATCTGCAGTGTTTTTCCCAAACAGTTGTTATCGTCATTGTCTCAGAGCTATGGGAAGCAGCCCTGAAGACCAGAGCACGGCAAGGTTTGTCCAAGGCACTCTCTCCTCGCTCTATCTGCTCCTTTATCTGCCAGGATCAGTTGTTAGTGCTGGCAGTTTCCCTCTCCTGTCCTCTGGAGAGAGGTGGCTCTCAGCTGGAGAGAAGCGCCAAAGGCTATGCACTGTCTCCATTGTGTGGAGAGACACATGGAGGACTTGAGAGACTCAGTGCAGGTGCAGAGAGGAAGAGTGAGAGGGAACACACCTGAGGGGGATGATTTCCTGTTTTTTCTCTCTCTCTCTCACAAAAGTCAGGCTTGTTTTTTTTGAGGGGCCTTTTAGTTGCAGCGACATTTGTTGTCGGGAGGACAGATTTAGTGGAGGTACACTACACTGGAGGGAGGTAAAGGGCCCTCAGTTAAATGCTTCCCTCTAACTGCCAGGGACATTTGGTTACAGACTCAGGCTGTCAGAATAAATGAGACTTTTAGGCATTGAGGACAAAATGTAGAACAGTGCTATCACTGCCACCAAACCAATTTTATGAATTCAATGATTCAAAGCAGCATATAGTGCGGTATGATGAGGCATGAGACTGGTACATGCTTGAGGTACTATCCTTTACTTCAATGACAGGGCGGGTCTTCTTGCACCGACAGGACATAACAAGCTAACGCTGATAACCTCACCTCAGACTGGGAGGTTTCCTGTAAAAGGGATCCTTTTGCTAACTGTTTGTTTAAAAGCTGACAGGCTACAAGAGTCTCAGTGACAGCCTCTATTCATCTCAGGGTGTCAGACAGAGGGAAAAAAAAGAGGGAACGAGGAAGGGATAAAGAAACCGGGAGAGAGGAGGCGGATAAAGAGAGATTGAGAGAGAAAGCCCAGACCAGAGTAAATAGGAGATTGGTGCGCTTTAACATTTACCTGTAGCTTTGAAATATCTTCTGATCATCATGGTAGCAATTTCCGAAATTCATCTGGCAAGTGAATGAATGAGTACTGATGTTTTCATCACTTTGGTTTTAATTATATGTCTCACTCAGCACAGTCTTCCTTCTACTCGGCTAATTTAGATTGAGATCCTTCCAGGCTTTCCCCTATCTTTCATTTCCCTCCCCTCCTTCTCTCCTCTCTGCATCCCATCAGCCCCTTTGTAGAAAAAAAGAGGAAGGAAAAAAAAAAACCTTCATGTCTGTGACTTTCTTGCCCTCCAGCATATGAAGCCCTCTTTTATTTTGATCATCGCAGCACAATGGATTCATGCCATTCTGGCAACTTTATTCAGTATCAGCCCAAATTTACATACTGCTTAACAAGTTTGTGCGTGACTGTTGATGCCTCTGATCAAAGTGCTTTTGGAAATCTTTCTCATCTGATTTTTTTCCTGTCCTTCATTTCAAATGCATGCTGCAGACAGGCATCTTTAACTCAGGGGCAAAGAAAGGTAACCTTAGTGCTGCACAAGCCCAAATGTCATCCAACAAGGAGGGCTCATGTCCTGGGGATAAAGATAATGTAATCTAAGCAGTATACAGTGTGCGTTTGTGTGTGTATGTGCATCTACTAGCCTTGTTGGAGGCTTGGGTTTGGGGGCGGAGGGAGACAGGGGGATGACAAAAGTCAAAGCAGTCATGTGTCATTTTCGGTGCTGAAGGGCTGGGACCTGCCTCCGGGGCTGTCCTCTCTGTCAGACGCACTCAGATATCTACGCTGAACTCCCTCGCTGTCTCTTTTTCTTTTGCTCTCTCCATCCTTCTCTCTGTCTTTATCTAATGCACGCGCACAATATGCAGCTGCACGTTCATGGACCAACGCGCACCAATTCTGTGCTCCAAGTAGCATGCAGTAACAAGGTAGAACAACATTTGTATTTGTAGAGCTGATGTAAAACAGTACATTTTCAACCATAAACATCTGCTTTAGATGCATGGGATGAGTTGACTCATTTCATATTTCTAAATTGTTGCATCTTAATCACATCTGCCACAAGAGCAAGACTCAAAGGGACACGATTCGTTCCTATTCATTCCATGACCAGTGACATGTAACCAAAAACAGTGGGAGTGGAGGACGACGAAGGGGGGGATTTCTTTGACAAGTCAGGTTATAAATCAAGATACCAGAGGCCATTGCACAAACCAATGGCCCATACAATTCCCATAGGGTTAGAAAAGGAGGCTGCACAGAAATGTTACTGTAGCAAACCCATTGCAAGGACCCCGTAGCCTCCGTTCACAATAAAACAGAACATTTACATATATGTGGCTACCAGAGCAAACAACAGAATTGAAAACATTAAATAACTGAGGAAGAATAATGGATTCAAAAATACAATGAAAAGAGGGTGTGGGTGGAAAGAGAGGAATCGTGGGAATGCAAGATTGCACCTCCCTCAGGCAATCGAATTATCCTATGGGCTGATGGTTCCTCCTTATGCGTCGGCTGACATTTTCCTGTAACCCCATCCCGTGTAATGCTATGTGATGTGTGTGACTGGCTTCTGCCACGGCTCTGAGAGTCCATTGGAGCCCCAGGGCCATTTGCTTTTGGCCTGCAGCATCCTGGGAATTGTTTATTTTAGCTCTGTCTGCTCTTTTTGCCTCTCCGTCTCATTTGCCTTCCCCTTCCTTGTCTCTCCTGTTCTCTATGTTTCTCTTTCTGGCCCAGTGGTGTCTACTTTCAATTAGAGGAGGATGCACTCGTATTCCCCTGAGACAAACCCCCTGACAGGTGACTCTTGAGGGGTAACTCGAAACCATGCCTGCTCTCCTTGCACAAACTGTTAGCATCCAAGCACCTTTCACGGGAAATAAAGGTAAAAAAAGCAACCAAAGCTGTAGGTGGTATCTGTTTCTCAATCATATGTGTTCCTGTGTGATGATGATAACAGTGGAGGGTGTATTCAAGAAATGTGCTGTGTGTTGTGCGATATGAGAGAGAGAGAGAGAGAGAGAGAGAGAGAGAGAGAGACAGAGAGATTTAAGGACAAAGAAGATGAGATGTGTGATATGAGATAATAGAATGATATTCAAAATGTATCCCTGGAGCTAGAAGTTAAAAGAGAACATTAAAAGAGAACATATTTTGATCGCTTATGGATATGTAAGCCAGCACACCAATATGCCCAAACTTTTCTTCATACTGTCGTAGAGCCCTAAAGGGCATAAGTGGAGGCGGGCGAATCCGCTGTACACAAATAGTGTAGTGTGTTACTGTCAACATGTGACAAGTAGAAAAGGGACAGTGTTGAGAGCGTAGCCTTTTGTGACCCAACACACTTTGACAGCTTGGCCATCGCTTGGGGACACAAGCAATGTCGCTTTTTCATCCGACAAAAGCAAAATAACTCTCCCTCGATGGAATCAATTCTTCAGAAAGCCTCCGTAGCTGTGTGTTAGAGCACAGAAACAAAAGCATGTCAGCGGCCCGTAGATTCAGCTTACTGCTGGCTAGAGGAGTCATACTGTCAATCTGTAGGACAAAAAGTGAGATGAAAGTGTAAGCGATATGATAGGAACACTGCTTTTATGCAACACTGCGCTCTGCTGGTAGAAGGTGATAACACCTTGAGTAATTCAGCAGTCTTAACAGAAGACTAATGTAACCTCAGTTCCACAGGGATGCTAATGTCTGTGTGCTTCTACCCTTGAAGCAGTTGCCTTATTTGGACCTAAGGACATTCGGCACTGACAAATTTTAAACATCCCAGGAGGGGCATACTTTAAAATATGGCCACAGGGTTGCACATTAGCATGACACAAATGTAGATCCTCAAAGTGAAATCGGCCTGTGACTTGAAAATCAGCTAGAGAAGAGTAATGGATATTATTATGATCATCAGAGTATTGGTGTTAGATACAACCAAATACTAAAATCAGATGTAACACACTCAATGTTTTCCCCAGTTCTAGATTAACTACATGAGAACACACTTTGCCTAAAGTGTATGTGCATGACAGAACAAGGGAAAAGGAGATTTGGGTACAGTTTTAAAAAAGATGTTTTGTGTTCACATTAATAGTCTGTGCAATGTGTATGTGCAATTGGCCCGTAAGCTGTGTGTGCGCGCAAACAAACAATGCACTCAGTCGACAGCCCGCAGCACTGTGCATTCTTGCTTGGAGAGTACATGTCTCCGGGCCTCGTTCCTCCGTCGATGACCTCTGGTGAAGCCATTATTTTCTGCATTAATGATGAGCAGCAGCCAGCGATGAGAGAGATGGACTTTGTCCTGAGGCACAGTAGCACTGATTATGGGCAACAACAATGCAGGCAAAAAAAGAAAACGAAAAGATGGAAAACTCTTCCCAGAAGCAGTTCAAAAGACTAGGAGTCTTAGCAGCAGCACAAAATAAGCTGCTCTTGCTCTATTGACAAGATAGATCAGATAACCTCTGTAGCGGAAGGATTACCCAGAATAAACTTTATTAAAGTTTACCTATGGCTTGTTTTGTCATCCGATGGAATCAGCACCTGTTTGGCTGCAACCTGAGCATCAACAAACCAGTGGCGATAACAGCACAACCATCTTGCATTAGAGGGGAAATAAGTGGATGGATCAAATGGCTGAGAGTAACTCACACAAACCATGTTGTATTGTCCTCCTAGGATTTAATGACATTACATATGGGAAGTTATATCAGAGGCTTAATTGATAACACCAAAGACCAACCTATAAGACTCACAAACAAGACAAATTGCATACAAAGTGCAGTTGCTCTAGTCAAGGCAGCCAGGGCACCCACTCAGGAAATCCTGGCTTGAGGAGATGACTCTAAATGAAGGACTTTACCATTCACCATTATGTCTTTGGTGAGAGTCAGAGGGAACCCCCCGGGGCTCTTCAGCACAGCACGGTACAACTTTTCAAAGGGCTCCAGATTAAAGTCACTGAAAGTTCCCACTGGGGTCTGAGGCCAGGATCCCATTAAGCAGCCCTACCACACCGCCGGCCATAATTGTGTCGTTGAGAATTCAGAGCAGCGGTTGCTTGATAAGCGAATTTAGGGTGAAATAAAAAAAGGAGAGGCAAAAGGGGGTCTCGTTGGGCTACCATTAGACACTTCATTCACTCATCACTAATTTGTTTTAAATGACTGAGGGAGAGGTGAACACTTTATAAAGCAATCTGAGCTACCTCCCCCCTCCCCCCTCTGCCATTTCTAGGTCTGTGTGACAGAATGCTGATAAATGAAAACCATTGCACTTTACAGCCACACAGTACACTGCCGCTAGTGGTGGTTTAAACTGTACTCATCTTTATTGCAGTACTTGCTTTGCAGTAAGATGATCAATAACAATTAAGTCCCTCTACTTTCCTCTTAAAAAGGAACCAGTCAGTGCACCAGATGTTAAGAAAATATTACTCAGTCTTACACATAGACACCAACTAGTAAAGGCATTTGAGTGAACTAGTTTAAAAAAATAACAAAAACATGTTACAAACAAGTCAGTGTTTATTGGACATTTAGCTTCATTATGATTCTGAATGTTACAAACCGCTTTATTCCAACATTTGAGATGCATCACCATCCGAACTGTGTGGTGTATGATATAAAAATGTCCTGTAAGCGTTTAGATCTAAACCTTAACTTGAGATCTATGTATGTGCTTATAATTACAGTCAACCTAATAGCTGGAAGTATAGGAACTTGATATTCTTTGCAAACTGTACAATATCACTCAGAAATGGCTGCATAACATTTGAACATCAACAGATCTCAAGTTATGATTTAACTCTTCACAATGAAATGAATGACAGAAGTAACCCCTCTATAATTTGCAATCAAAATATGCTATTGTCATCCAAGTGCAATAAAGAAAAACTTAGTTATCTGCTTTAAGTGGATTTTTTCTGCTTCTTCTTCTCTGCCTCTTCCTCTTTCTCCTTCTCGATCTCAGCCACAAGGGTCTCAATTTCCTTGGATTCCAAAATCTGCAAATGGCCAAGAAAAGCAATCGTTAGCCATTTAATAAAAAAACGTAAAACAGCAATAACACAAAGGCCAGATGTCATTTGCTGCAACTTACCTTCAGTGGCTGATTCCGTCTGATAACAGCAAGTTCAATATTTTTCCCTCCTGACTGGACAACCTGTGAAGAAACAAATACAAATCCCAGGGAATCAGCATATATCAACTACTGTAGCCTCTGACTCAGGTTCACTTTGAGGTTGTAAGACAGGGTTCGAGGGTATTTAAAGGAAAATTAATACGGAAAAAAAAAGAGTGCTTTACTACTGTAATACTTTTGCAAACAGTTGATCCACATTTTAAGGACCATATTAAAAAAACAACACCACTGAATGTAACCATACAGACACGAGGCGAATGTTTGATGTGCTTTTTATGGCGGATCACTTTCTGGTTTACATCTGGCAGCAATAAATTAACACTGTATTTAAATTATGCCATGGTAGAAGGAAATACTTTTGAATATCTTTTCTTTTGCATTCCGCACCATTTGTGACATGCCCGATCGTAAAACACTTTTAAAAGAGCACAGTTTGCTTTCCGTTACACACACCATGTTGAAATCAAAAGATTACTGAAATGCTTCACAATAGGATGATCCCACTGCCATCAGAGCAGAGTGGTGAGAATTTACGTTTCATGGAGCGGTTTGTCACCTCCGCTCTGCCACTCCAGGCCGCTTTACTTAATATTGCACAACTCAGATATCACTGCGCTCCACTTAAAATCGCTCACAGCTCGCTCCAGAAGAACCCCACCCCCCCAAAACCAGCACTGTATTTATCAGATGAACGGCGCCCACCGTCCCTCTATGCCACCAGTGCTTGGAGGTCCACCAGCATTTTCGGCTGCTTAGGAGGAGGACAGGCCCCGTTCATCTGCATGTACTGCTAGTGTTACACAGTTGGGCTTGGGCATGTTTCTAAGTCATGGTGTGAGCAGTACTGAAGCGAAATTGAAGCGCGAGATAAGTCAAATTTGAAATTCGCGCTCCTCTCACATGCTCTGACTGCAATACAAAGTGTGTAAATTAACAATTAAATGCTAAAGACTACATATGGCCTTACCTCAAGCAGAGCTTTGATAGCCAACTTGATTGCTTCATTGTCCCATGCAATGGCTTCATCTGTGTAATTCTTCTCCAGGAACTCCCTCACAGTTTTTGCACTACGGCCGATAGCATTTGCCTGATTTTTTTTTCAACAATGAAAACAAAACAAAAAACAATTAATCAATTTCAAAATGACATGGTATTGGAAAAACAAGTTTAACAATAAAGAAGAAGCAAAAAAAGTACAAAGAGCATACACACTGACCTTCCAGGCATGGTAGGTTCCTGAAGGGTCAGTCTGATACAGCCTTGGAGTTCCATCGTCGTCAAAGCCAACAATTAACGCAGAGATGCCAAATGGCCTGCGCCCATTGCTTTGAGTGTAGCGCTACAAGCATGACCAATGTACAAAGAAATGTGACTGGTCAAACGTACAAACCTTTATAAAAATGAAATAGCACGCCGCGCTCTGCTGGTAAAAGGTGATGACACCTTGAGTTGTTCAGCAGCAGTGAGACAGGCTCATCAGTTTCACAGGGATGCTAATGTCTGTCTGCTGAGTTCTTGTGAACTATTCTCAGAGCACAAAAATGAAACTATAAGCTAGTTTATGTTCTTGCCCACTGAATATAAAATCTTACAGATGTATTTTGGTGAATTAATAAGCACTTATTAAACAATTAGTAATCAAGAAATTAATAGTAAGACTATTAGGTACCTGTTTCAGTGTGGCTATGTAGCGTGTGATGTATTCCACTGTGACTGGGTCCTCCACGGTTAGCCTGTGGCTCTGACACTCAACCCTCGCTCTGTTTATCACAATACGGGCATCTGCTGTCAGGCCTTAAACACATTGGAAGAGGTTAATTGGCCATACAACATACAGGTAAAAAAACAGGAAGTGATAAATACTTAATATATGGTTTAGAGATCTTTGATGACATAAGTGTTTGTGACAACTAATCTTAGTGCAGTACATGCCATGTTACATAATTAATGCATTATATAGTTATTGGAAAAGCTTTTGTTGTTTGAAGTACCTGCAAATGCCATGCAGACATGCTCGTCCAGGGCACATATCTTACGGACAGTCCTTTCCTCCTGCAACTTTGCCACAGACTTCTTCTCAACACCAAGGACGACGATGTCTTTACCTCGGATTCCCACCTGCAGAGAAAGAAATCATCGGATAACTTTGCTGAGTACAGTACAGCTCATTTTACTTTAGTTCACCTTTTGAATTCGCGGAGCTTCTCAGTTCCCCAGCCAAATACCTAAAATATAATATATATAAAATGGCTCCATATATGTGTTTTAATTGTTATGTCTTGCATAGCCATATACAATTAGGGGCCGGTTGTGTTGGAGCCATTCCATTGGTTGACCGTGTGATGCTGGAGGTGTAAAAGTTTATTTAAATGTGGCCTAATTGGTCCAGAGGTCACAGTTTTTAGACTGTGGTTAAGTGTAAAATAACGATTAAAATAACGATTAAAAGAACAGCACTTATGTTTGATTACTTTAAATAAACGGATTGTCATATCCAATGTAAGTTTGAAACTCTTGGACAGCAAATAATTCACTAACAATTCTTATTACAAATCCACGCATTTACACAGATGCCACGCTCTAATTTCCGACCAAACAAACAACAAATGTGCGCCACCAATCTGTGTTGTAAGTTGCTTGTAATCAATGACAAAATGGAAAAGAAGGATACAGCTACATTACTACTTTACAGTAATAAATATAAAGACAAGTATTGATTGATTGCATTTTAAATGACCACAAGTAAAGTAGAACTGACGTAACAGCTGTTATTAATTTTACTGGTTATTTTCAGGTTTTAGTTTGAGTGTCTTTTAAAGTTATTACATGATGTCTCAGCTAGCAGTTAGCTAAACAAACATTAGCTTCCGGGGGTAGGCTAACAGCAGACCGCTACAACTACGAGCTTGGAACAGATCATGCAGTGTGTCACTACCTGATGTGAGTCGAGTGCAGATGTGAGTTGCGCATGAGTCACTTTGCGTAGCCTACAAGATGCTAACAAGAGATTTCTTTAATGTCAATACAGTGAAAATGGACCTACTGCACATAATGAAGTTTGTTTACTGTTAGTTACAAGTTAGCAATCAAACACAAGGTGTTCAGCTGAATGGCGTTTTGAGCTAACGTTAGCAATCAAACAATCATAGATAGCTAAAACGTTTCTGAAATGATTCCAGTCTTCTGTTGTTGTTTGTAATGAGAAAAGTCTATTATTTTATGGATTTCACAAATTTCTGTATGACAGTTATGTTGTAAACCGTTTAAATCTGAGCATGCGCAACTAACAGCTGCACTCGACTCACATCGTGTAGAGACGGTGTCGTAAATCCTTGAAACAGGATTATCATCTACGCATGCGCGGGACGGATCGTGCAGGCAGCACAGATCGGTACCAACACTGCCTGTGTTTAAAGCATAGACAGGTTTAGAGGGGTCAAATGTCTTATGACGCCCTGACAGGCAACTAAATGAAACGTCCCGTGTCATTAAAATTAAATAACAGATTTCTCTGGACGTTGTTGAAACCATTTAGGATAGTGTAAGTACACAACTCAACAAAATATATAACATAAGTATAGTCGTTTATAGACATTTTAATGCAGAAATGTTACATATTGTACCTTTAAAAAAAAAAAAGGTTTAGATGCCTATTCAACACACTTATATTCGATAGATCGATTGATAGATACTTTATTCATCCCGAAGGAAATTTTTGATGTAACGTTAATTATTCCTGAACTTCCTATACATGCTAAATTACATTAACTACTACAGAAGCTAACGTTACCTGTAATCTAGGTAACATTAGCTGTAGCTACAGTGGCTTTCAAATGTAACGTTAGCTAGCGTTAGTGCAATTGTGGAGCCGCCTAGCTAGTAACAAACATGGACATTTCCATGTAACGTTACATGTAGCAATCCTCCGTCGTTAATAACATGTTATTGTTAGCTAAACGTTACGAAACTGGCTGAGCTAAATTAACTTAGCTGGCCGGTCAAATATTGCGTATGTGAATTAAGGGACATGATCACATTGAAACTGAAACTATTGTTAGAGTGACACAGCGACAAAATGCTTGCTAGTGATGATACTCTTTTAATGTTCAGTAACTGTTTAATATTTATATCATTTCCGTTAAATGTGAAAGTTACAGATAATCAGCCCGATATGGTTGTTAAAAATCACAACACTTGAGTGCAACAAAAAATTAGGTAAATACATGAGATAAGAGTACCTGCTAGTCGTTAGCTTAGCTGGTTGGCTAGCTAACTGACGCGTGCTAGCATTAGTTTCGTTTTAGGACTTACCGCTGTGGAACCTTTCTTTACAGCTTCTTGTGCATACTCCACTTGGAAGAGATGACCATCGGGAGAAAAGACAGTAATAGCTCTGTCGTATCTTGCTGCCATTGCACTGCAAGACAAGTAACGTACAATCACAGTAAAAAAAGGGAGACTTCCACTAAATGATTCAGCTAGTTAGCGATTTGTGAAGATGCCGTGTGTTGACAACAGCGCCTGCGCATGACCTCTGAACTGGGGCGATACCAAAACTAGGGGTCGGTTCGCCAGAGGTAAGTGCTATTCAAAATTTGATTGTAATACGTTAGCTGCTATTTGATTTTCTCTGAGTAAACAGTAGTTTTCATTTGAAAGTGAAAGTAAAAAAACGGCAAGCTAATTTGTAACTTGTTTAATTGTATTTAGTGACGGTTAATGTGGACTAAGGGTGCAATGCGAGTGAACTGAACACATTCAACTAGCTATGACTAATAAACATTGATATCAGGTGTTACTGCCTTAAAACTGTCTGAATTATTAATAATATTGTGTAGACATTTGAAGCTCTGACTGTCTTTCCCTTTTTGTTGAGCAGTCCACTAGATTAAGACTGCTTCATTATACAACAAAGTAGGTGAAATTGTAATTCAATAAAGCATATTTATTGGGTCTTTCAACTATATAAATCTATGTATTTAAACATGATAATGTATCAAAAATACATGTGCACATCACGTATGGCAGTGTAATCGAAATAAAAAATTATCTTCAACTATGTTTTTAAATGTGTTGGAACCACCCCCCAAAACGGACCACTGCATTACGAAATTGAATCCTATTCTGAACTGTGTGATCTGAGTTCTACCGATTTGTTAAGTGTGTTAGCTACTTTTGACTTGTATGTCTATTTCACTTTAATATCATAGAGTATCACCATGTCGGTGGCGTTTGCACCTCACAGGCAGCGTGGGAAGGGTGATATAACACCCGCTGGAATACAAAAGGTAATTCGTGTTTTTAGCGCGTCTCAGAATGGAGGCAATTGTGTCAGACGGTGCTAGCCGTTGAGCTAATCTCAGTAGCAGTGCCCATCCAAGTCCGACGGCGAATAGATCGGGAATAATTTTGCAGGGTCAAAGCGCGGTGAATATGAACGTCTCTGGAGTCAGGACGCCACGTGTACACAATGCGGCTTAGGTCGATTTACCAGTCTAACGTAAAATTGTATTTTAAATGAATAGGGGCCTGTCGTCTTGTTAGCGGAGTACAGCTAATGTTAGCTACCAAGACGCGTCTTTTGTTAGCTTGAAAGGCACACTCAATCTCACAAAAACGCCCTCGTCCTCCCCGTTGTTGTTGTTAAATTAACGTTACGGCAGATAAACCACCAGAAAACAAAGTGCTAGTCATACAAAATTACCCCGTGTCACTAATTGTAAATTTTGTGTAATCAATGCAATATAAATCTCTTCATTTTCTGTTGCAGTTGCTTGACGAAAACAACCAGCTGATCCAGTGTATAATGGACTTCCAGAGTAAAGGCAAAACAGCAGAATGTTCACAGTAAGTTACGAAACTCCTCTTTTGCTCGTGCCTTATAGTAATTTTACATAAACAAAACCTGTATTGATGATCCTCCACTTACCCAGGTATCAACAGATGCTGCACAGAAATTTAGTGTACCTAGCCACGATAGCAGACTCCAATCAGAACATGCAGTCTCTCCTCCCTGCTGTGAGTATTGGTCTTTGCTGGTTGTTTTGAGTGAATGAATTGTATATAATAGTGTGACCTCTCTGCATCATAAGGTAATGGTGAGCTCATCTGTCAATGTTGAGCTTTTGTGTATTGGTTCAGGTAAAAAACCTTAAACAAATACTCAAGAATCTTAATTAAAGTAAGACGTCTAAACAATGATCAGTACAATATTACATGTACTGTCATGTTACACTAATACAAGAAATAACCCTAGTGATGTTAAGATTACAGAAAGTGTAGAATGCAGCATTTTTTGACTTTGACCTATACAAGGGGTTAACAGGCCAGATGCACTGGAGTACGCCTATAAACTTGTTTTGTGCACTAAACTTTGTTAGAAAAAAACATATTTGAGTTTTGCTTAGTAGCCCATTCATTTTAGAAGCTCCATCCCATCCTATATCATAAAGATATATAAATAAAGCTGCAGTAGCTCAGATTGATTTACAATTTTAGATTTACAATTCGTTAAATAATAATGGCCTATGTACCTTAGTCATTGATAATCTCTGGCGTGACTATATTGAGTTACAGTTAATTCTGTCATGTGTTTCTAGCCAGCTGATGTGTGATTTTCTATCTGTTTTGCGCCTGCAGCCGCCCACTCAGAACATGCCCTTGGGCCCTGGTGGGATGAACCAAAGTGGACCAGCCCCTCAGCCTCCTCATGGTCATAACATGCCTTCTGAGGGTATGGTCAGCGGAGGCCCTCCAGCCCCACACATGCAGAACCAGATGAATGGACAGATGCCTGGTAAGTGACCCCTCCCCCCCCCATAACCTTTCCTCCCTCGTCTTTCTCTCTTTTTTCTTTCCCCTTCTTCTCTCTCAATCCCTGTCTCACTTGGGTTGCCTAGCAACACCACAGACCTGTGAGGTAGGTCGCTCTGCTGAAGGATGATGTCACCCATTTGCCAGCGCTGGTTGTCTTGGGCTTATCCTTCATTTGATCATGGTTTTTCTCTCCATAAATATCATGGTTTGTTTCAGTTTGTGCTTTGTTTGTATTTTGTTTACACGTACATACATATTACATTGTTAAAAAAAGATTGTACATTATAAAGGGTAATACTCTAGGACGCAATATTAGAAACCAGAAAATGTTGCAGATATGGTGTTGCTTTAACACTGGTATGGCGTTGTTCACTTAAGCTTGTGCCATTTCTGTGCCATGCCTCACCATGATGCTCCCTGTTCAGGCCTTAAAGACCCAACATGTCTGGTCATTTAGGTGACTAAGGAATAGGCACCATCCTTAAGAATGGCCAGTGGCCAAGGACCAATGGAGGTCCTTTTTCCTCGCAACTTCCCATTATTCATTTTACACATGGGAACCTTGATGTCCTCTGATCTGCTCATTTGCCATATTATTGTAACTGTAGTGAAGTCAGTTGCATTGTTAGTATATAATGTGTTAAACATTTTAGTGTTGACTTGGTGAAAAGTGACAATTAATAAATCCTTAATTTAGAGAAATCTGTCTACATTTAAATTTGTAAGATTCAGTTGCTTTTTCTGGTTTGAGCAGGTTAAATATTGCAAGATGAATGAATGAAAATAAGATGCAAACACAAACTAACTGTTTAGACAGAGGTCCAGGTGATTTAATTATTGTTGCTTACAGTTTGGGTGAACCCTAAACCTCCAACATGCCATCAAGGTTATTTTCTTGTTTTTTTTTACATACCATCCCTGTTATATAGAAGCGCAACCTCAGATTACAGTTTTTCACAGAGTAACACAGTGCACATATCACAATGTGATGGAAATTACACAAAGTATGTGTATTGAATATTTGTTTTTGAAAACAAGGTCATTAATCTTCTCTGTTGTTGTTTTCCAGGGCCTAATCACATGCCCATGCAAGGTCCTGGTCCAGGCCCCAACCAGCCCCCAAACATGCCCAGTGGCTCTATGAATATGCCCCCCAGCAGCCATGGCTCTATGGGTGGTTACAATCACACCGTCCCTTCTTCCCAGGGCATACCAGCTCAGAGCCAAATGAACATGACCCAGGGCCAGCCAATGGGAAACTATGGGCCTCGGCCAAACATGAACATGCAACCCAGTCAAGGTAAAATAACTTTTTATTTTCCACTAGGTTGTGTTTACTTCCCCTGCCTTATCACCTGTCTTATTGGTGCATGATTCACACATGCATTCCATATACTGCTTGTATGGTTTTTCCACTTAGTACCGTTTGAGAGTTAACACTTTGTTGGTGTACCACAGGCCCCATGATGCACCAGCAGCCTCCTACTCAGCAGTATAACATGCCTCCTGGTGGTGGTGGACAGCACTACCAAGGACAACAGACCCCAATGGGCATGATGGGCCAGGTTAACCAAGGGAACCATGTCATGGGGCAGAGGCCAATGCCGCCCTACCGACCCCCTCAGCAAGGTATACCCCTCAGAGTGTGTCTGTTAAGTGTGCAAGTTGTGAGTGTTGGTCTTTCTTCTCCCTAACCCACACTCCTGTATTTCCTACTCTTGTTCTTCTCAATTCCCTCAATTTCCACTTCTGCAACTCACAGACATCTTCATGACTAAACATTTATCCTAAAGCCTCCAATTATAAAATTAGTCGAGTGACCAAGAAAAAGTCTTTCTTACAAGAACTAGTGGCAAGGAATCCATCCTCTCCACTCCCCTCACACAACCGATCCAACAACACCTTGAATCTACTTGTGTGTATGTTGTGTGTATGTGTATGTAGGACCCCCTCAGCAGTACCCAGGGCAGGAAGACTACTATGGGGACCAGTACAGTCACGCAGGACAGGGAGCCTCAGAAGGTAGGAGAACCCTCCAGTCACTTGGAGAATACCAACAAAAAATAAACCCAGGAGTCATTTGTGTTAAAACACAAATGATGCTAAGAGACTGTGACAAAACCAATGTTTCAGTTTCTTCATTTGCTGGGAAATCAAAGTGACTTTGGGCTCTATCAAAGAAAAAATATGGCCTCTAATTTTGAGAAATCCACAAAATGATATTTTAAAAGGTGCTGCAGTCTAGGGATAAGTTAGCACCTACCCAGTCTTACCTTGCCATGCCCCCCAATCTTGGCTGGTGCTTCACCTGTTGGTGTGAAGGGAAGGTCAGGGACTGAGTCTTGTGTGAGTCTTAATGGCCAAAGTTGTACTAAAATAAAATGTTAATCTTTCAGTTTTGCATGGAAAAATGCCACATGTGGTACTTTTAAAACTCCTCTGCATGTTACTTGTTTGCGTGTTTGGAGTGGTAGCCAGAGTATTGATATTGCCATTTTGACTGCCATTCTTGGTAGATAACAGATTTTGTGCATACTGATTTGCAGATGAGCAGCATTAGTAACTTATAAACAAACTGTTTCCGAGAAATATGCTACCACTGCATTATCCTCTAGATATTACACATATATACTGGCAATTTTCTCCCTGTTGGTGTGTTAAGGAGTGGAATATTACTTAAGCATCCATACGGAAAGATTACAGATTTATAATAAACAATTCCTTCTCTTTCTTTGTCCAATTAACATTAACTTATTTGTTTGCTTTTATTTTTCTCTCTACTGACTACACTATTTTCTTTCTGACCTTTTTTAAAGACAAAAGTTTTCCTTTTTTGAGGTAAAGAAAGTCCAGCCATTTTGAAAAAATACACAACACATGAGTTCTTAAAACATGGCTGGCTCAATTACAACTGTCTACCTGTCTGCTGTGCTGTTGCGCTATAGTTGTCAACATGTTGCTCACATTGCCTGCTGTTGCTCCTTGAAGGTAATGCCCAGTATGGCCAGCAGCAGGAAGCATACCAGCAAGGCCCTCCGCAGCAGCAGGGCTACCCTCCTCAACAGCAGTACCCGGGTCAACAGGGCTACCCACCACAGCAGCAGGGTTATGGTGAGTTGCCTTCTCTCGAATAGGGGACATATTTGTCCTGCAGGAGGCACTATCCGCTCTCTTTGGCTACCTTTTTTAAGTGTTTAATAATAATTCATGCTCCGTGAGTTGGTGGTTACTGCCCCATTGGAAATGTAACTGCCAAATGCATGTCAAGACATCATCAAGAGCAAGGAATTAAAGAACCACCTTAATGAATGGTTCAAGGACTGGAGCTTGGAAGAGAAATGTAATCAGTATAGTGGTGGCGTACACCACATGAGCATTTCTCCTGGTGCTTCGGTTTGATATGACACACTGTTCTGAGGGAATGGCAGAGGGACTTTGGCTGATAACTACAGACATAGGGCAAAGTGTGTGTTGACTGCCAGCCAAACATTTTGAACTCCTTGCATTTTAGCATTTTGGATAAATAGTTAAGCATTTTCATGCAAAAATTTGCATGCATACAAATTACACATTAAAGAATAGATCCGGTTTTCAAGGGCTTATGTGCACACTTTGGGGTCCACAGTAATAAATAAATCTTATGAATAAAAATAATTGCATTATTTCAGTCTTTGTCTGAAAATGTAATTCTTCTGGCAGTGTTTGCCTTATAAAATCATGTTCTGTAAATCATAAAACTTGTCTCATCAATTAAATAAACAAAGTTATGACTGTTCACTTATTCTTTAAAAAAAAGAACTACTAATGGTATTATTATTATTAACAATAATAGTAATAATAATAATAGCCTAGACTGTGGACCTTCAGGTACCCCTACCTTCCGCTCTGCTCTAGCATACCTGAACCAGCTGCTGCTCAAGCCAAAAATCCAAAATCTAGTCTGCAGAGTAATGCATCCACCCTCTAAGTGTCTTTTCCGACGCATTGGGATCTAACAATTATGCCGGCTCGTTTGTTATACTGTTTTAGCTTGACAGTGTGAATTTCATAATGTAACACTCACCTGGTCTGACAAAGGAGGGGATGTAATTCTTGAAGTGACAATGAGGACTTAAAATGTATGAAACGGGTCTTAAAAGGTATTTTAATAAAATTTCAGGATTCCTGCATATACCCTGGGATATAGTAAGAACCAACAACTACACAACTAGACATATTCTTGCAGGAATGTAATCTGAAATTGGGGAACAATTAACAACATTGGCAATCAAGATTATGGGTTTCCATGACGTTGGCATGTAGCAGATGTAAACAATGCTATAACATGCCCTGACCATATAAAGAAATCCGGCAAGAACTGACGTCATCTTAGCTGAGCGTACAAAGACCTATATTATATATTAGTGTGACAGAAATTAAGGTAAGCCATAATAGGCCCACTTTAAGTAACATTTTTGCTAGAAATGGCCAAACACTTGGTCATTGATGATACTTTTTAAGTCACCATGCTTTGGAGCTTAGGACAGAAAATGTAAGCCAGTACAATGTTAAAAATATATATATATATATATATATATGAATTGAGAGATTTAAGTTAAGGCACTTTATTAAATTATACCTATTACCAATGAGAGTGTGGCTCTGTCAGCCAAATTAATAAGTAAAATATGTTTAAAAAAAAAATGTAAGTATTTAGTCTCCTGCAGCTCTTTGGTCTTCTTTGTCATCCTATTTTTCACTGGAACTTGCCATCACTCACCGTCTGTCTGAGCCAGAGCTCATGTTAGTAATGAGCTATCAGAGAGGCAGAGGCTGTGAGGTGAGATCCATCTGGCACACACATGCTTTCTCTCGCAGGCCCCCACAAGGTTATGCTCAACAGCATAAGGCATTATGAGATCCTAATGACGCTGCGTGGGCCTCATTTGACTGCAACCACAGTCAAGCAATGCATGCTCTTCCACAGCACCTGCATAGGTAGCTACAGTGTATGGGGGCTGATGAAGGGATATATTTATATTTTTCCAACTTTCTTTTAATGAAGCCTGCTCCTTTTAATGAAGACCAACTGAATCTCCTTGATGCCTCCGTGCATTAGGAAACCAGCACCCGGCTCCTGCCCGACTCACTCATTCTCATTCATTACTAAGTCAGACGTGGGGGCAGCCTAAACCAATGGGTCTGACATACCCACCATCTTCTCCTGTCATCCATCAACGTTTTTATTGCAGCCCATTAGTGATGGTAAACTATGAGGGAATCCCTAGAGTTCTCAGTGACAAGTAGGAAACAGATAATGAGCGAACCTTGGGCTGTCTTCACACTGTGTTCCTTCTTATGCTGCACTGTAACTTTTATTCTTGTTTTTTAATGTTTAATTTCTTATGCTGCACTGTAACTTTTATTCTTGTTTTTATCGGTTTTTAATGCTTATGACACTTGTGTTTTATTTTTATGAATTTTTTTTGAGGACAAGGAATTAGTATAAAGGTTGTGTTATACAGAGAAAGAAAGACTCGAAGGGTAACACTTTAAAGAAAAAGTGTGAATGTGTAGTGTCGTAAATAGACACGAAAGGCAGCACTAGATTGGCTTAATTAGTGTGAAAAAGATTCCAAGGAAACGAAAGGTAACGTCTCTAAAAATAGAGTTGTGAAGGGTAGTAACACTGAGGGTGATCACGAAAGGTAGCACTAACATTGACTAATTAGTGTGAAGGTAGTCTCAAGTTTACACTTGTGTTTTATCTATTTTATGTTTTTTTTTTTTTTATAGGATACTTGGGTTTTATCGGTTTAACTGATTTTGTGTAAAGCACTTTGAATTGCCCTGTTGCTGAAATGTGCTATACAAATAAAGCTGCCTTGCCTTGCCTTCCTTTGTTTGAGTCCAAACATGAGTTCCATAGTCCCATTTCTTTCTAAGCTGGTGATAAAACTAACAATTGCACTTATTAAAAGAGGAAAAAAAACTTGCCCAACAGCATTTTCGAAATGTTTCAAGTTTACTTTGTCAAACATACATCATTTTAAATTAAGTTTTCAATGTTTGCCGTAGGTCCTGCCCAAAGTGCCCCAGGACAGTATCCCAATTATCCTCAGGGGCAGGGACAACAGTATGGGGCCTATCGCCCTCCCCAACCTGGACCCCCACAGGGACAACAGCAACGCCCCTATGGCTATGACCAGGTGAGTATACCCACAACACCGGACAGTCACGGCAGCGTGTTTGTACATCTGCCTTAGGTTGTCCATTTTATTATGTTGATTGCCAGACTTGGTTGTATATTTTGTGTAGTGAGACCAGAGACCAATGTGACTGAATCTAGAAGGTATATATTAAAAGGTAGTATGTTTTTGCATGCTGTCGTCATATTGTTGGGTTAAATCTGTTCTTCCCGAAAGAGTGTATGTGTTACTATTGTCGTTCACTTGTTTATTTGAGTCTTAGTTATATATCCTGGCTGATAAGGTATGCCAATTCAGTGAAATATGTGGGCTTTACAGCGATTCTTCCTTAAACTTGATGTAGATTGCTCTAGTGTTTAAAGGGAGATCTATATGTTGCCCTGTATTTCCTGTGGTCTTATGTGGGGACCACAGCTACACTTTGATATTTTTATCTTTGAATATTCAGGGGCACATCAGGAAATAAAGACCCGGGGATTTGAACCCCTGACTAGCTCTGTAAGAAGCAAAGGTAATGGTTGCTGTGAAGACCTCAACGTCCAATCTAGACATTTGACCACCTAGCCTTAATTTGCATTTATGTTTCTTCTGTCTCTTTTGTCTCTATCTTTCATCTTTCTTTTTTTTTTCTTATGTTGTTTTTGTTTCTGTTATTTAATTTTGATATTAACCAGGGGTCGAATTGTAAGTTATGAGGTCCCGAAACACAGCATGCTTACTCTGCAGTGAGACAGCAAAAAGCACTGGTTTTGATGACAATTGTGCTTATAACACTATATTTGAATTAAAAATGTTGTATATCAGGCTGTCAAATCGGTTTGTTTCCAAAATTGGTGTCCATTGTATTTTCCATCAATGCCAAACATACTTCGACCCCTGTTTAGAAATGCATCAACTTACACTGTTCTTGCACTGAATTTGTCTCACTTGAAACAAGTGTCCACTATTTACTACGCAATATCCTGTGTCCTCAGTCATTTTGCTGCTGTAACATGAGGTATAATGTTAGAACTCTCGAGTTGTGAGACCATGCTGCCACCTGCTGGTCAATACCAGCAAATGCATCCATAAATCATGGTTTGCATTATGATGTGGTTGAAACCACAGATGTTTGTTTGCACCCCATTGTGATTTTTGAATATATATGTTTTTACTCTGATACAGTCAGTAACATGAGTCTGTTACTTTTCTCTCCACAGGGCCAGTATGGAAATTACCAGCAATGAGAGATGGTCACATCAACCCACACAGCTCTGCTCTGATCTCTGTCTGAGCTTTGACCTCTGGTCAGCTGCTAAGCAGACTCAAATGATGGTTTGAGCTCACTGAGATTCTCTCCGACACGGACATGCAACACTCAAAAATACAAAATACGTTTTCTTCTCTCTTTGGGCTCTTATCCAATGCCTATAAAATGTATTCTGTTTATCATATACATGGACTTGATAAAGTCCATGACTCACCCTCTGGTCCAGTATGTCTCAAAGCAGCAATGCCTTAAAAATGGAACTGCCTTATCCTTTAGCATTGCAGATTGTGAAACAACATTTTGGATATCAGAGATAAATGTAAATGTACAGTTTCAATCTACTGTGGTGCATTGTTTCTCTATCCTTCAGCTCCTTGTTCATAAGAAGCAATAATGCCAGCAGTAGGGAAATGTGTGAGGGCTTGGAGATGAAATAATGCACCAGACGAACTTCCCGCTAGGCCATGGTACGTGTCTTGATGTATGTGATGATGTAAAAATATATTTTATGCTTTTTAGATCAAAATAACTTTGTATAAGACATTGGAAACTAGTACTAAAGCTGTGTTGTTTATTTCATGTGTATGTGTCAATGTGTTTTTTATTTTTTATTATGATCCCATCCAGCATATTGTTTTATTTTTGTTGTGTTGAATTGTATAACTATTCAATTGGATCTGCTACGTCTGTGACATGGGCACTGTATGAATTATTAGTGTAAAAACAGAACATTATTTCACACTCAAAAAATCCTTGAAGGACAAATACATCATACCTGGAATTACAAAAAGCTTAATGTCTTAAAACACAAGAAGCAATTGCTGTATCCTGCTAAGATGTGTATTTAAATCTGTGAAAAAAATCTATATTGAATTAAGATCATGAATAGATTTTTTTTTTTTTACCACATAACCTGAAAGTATAAGAATAATGGCCACTAGTCTTTATTTGACAAATGTGCCCAAAGATGTATTATGTAGCAGATGCCACTGTAAATTGTAAGTCAGTGCTCTCTGGAGCCTTTTTTTTTTTTTCTTTTTCTTTTTCTATACAAGCACCTCAGTCTTGTCCGTTGACTGCAAATTGGTGAATGGAAAAGATCACACTTGGTATAATAAATGTTCCTGACAAGTATGTTCTGTTAGTCTTGACATCGCTGGAATCCCCTTTTCCCTTTTGAATAAACGTCTAAGTTGATGTCATTCAAATAGTGTTGTGTGTGAATAATAAAGATTGTTACTGTCAAATATGTAACATAAGATGTGAAAATAATGTTCTCAAATGGATTCCTTAATTTCACAGTAAAGACTGTTTGTGCAGTTTTATATCACTGGCTTGATATCTGTTTTATGGTGCATACTTTATTGATCCCGTATTTACAGCGGCGTAAAAAAAAGAGGAATTCATTGTCTATGGCAGTTTTAATATTTGGCAATTTGCACCCCATCCAAGTGGTCACGTTTGTGTCATGACAATGTATAACTTGTACATTACAATAAATCGGAAGAATCTTTAATATATTTTGACTTGTTATTTATAGCATTTAATATTTTATTGAAATGCTGTCAATTTAAACGTGCAAAATCATTCATCCAGTCGAAAACATAAACAAGATGTGCACTATCGGTGCCGTCATAATGTGACAGTATGATATAATTGTTTTGTCTTCATCCGCTATCTGGTAATCTGTTTCCAACTGATAATGACCCGGCACCGCTCAGCAGCATGTCTGCTTTGTCCAGATGCATCCAGAGAGGTCCAGAGCACATTTACACCCAAAATTACCTTCCGTGTCCCTCTTTCCCCTTCTGCTCCCTCCAGAGAGGGAGAGAGACTACCTGTCACATTGTGGGGAGTGATACAGATGGTACACCAGATGTGTGGCCGAAGCACATGATGGGAGACTGGTGTTTGTGTTTAGAGGGCCACAGACTGCTTGGGTTGCCAAGGTGCAAATGTTGAGTGTGTGTGTGTGGCAGAAGGGCTTTAAGAAAAGAAGGAAGTGTGAACTTTTTTAAAGAGTCTACCTATAAAATTTGTATGTACATTTGTGTGTCCCTGCTCAGGTTTAGTGGCATCTCCTAGTCACCCCACCATCCTGCTGCTCCACAGCTGGCAGCCCCACCCTTCCCAGCTGCCACTGGGGCTCCCCCTGGCCTCTTTGCTTGGCAGAGCTGGCGTTTTGGGCGCTCCCCCACCAGTCCTCCCTGGCAGCTGCTGCCCTCAGCTGCGCTCTCGCAGACGGTATTGGGGTCGGACAAAGTCACTCCTCCTGTGACTGTGTCTGGGGCCGTTGGGGGAGGATGAAGAGGTGGCAAGGATACTCTTGCTTCCAATGAAAGGTCTCCTTTAATCGCTTATGAATTTAAATTGATGGACACAGAGCTAAAAGTGAGACAGTGAAATAATTCAGCTTGAGTATGAATTTCAAATTCAATATGTCAGTAAGAGTAGTCTTGCACAAAATATGTATTTGGCTGTTTACTTCAACACGAGTTGTTAAGAAAGCTTACAGGAGAGCACTAGATACATGTTCTAAGGTGGTAAGGTAAATAGTGAGGTGGCAGCATCATTTAAGACGATGATTATCTTATTCAATATTTTGATAATTATAATTCAGGGCACCTTTCAAAGGAGGCTCCTAACCATTGAGGGGAAAATGACATTGTGATTATATAGCTGGCAGGCAAGATGTGATCTCTCTCTCTGTGTCCTCGTCTCTTTCCCACTAACTCTCCCTTTCACTCTCTCATACCCACACTCTCAGTGTGACAGAAAGTCTATAGGGAGGTATAAGAGGTAGTTATGGGGGGAATGCAGCAGCCTCCACAGTTTAATTGGAGATGTGTCACACTAAATAAATGGTGCAAAAACAAGCGCTGACTGGAGGCTTGAGGGAGGGGCCCTGGGGATGCAGCCTGTTTTATTGGGCAGGAGCTTTGCACTGCTCCAGGGTGAAACAGGGCTATGCACTGCTGAGATACCCTCCAACCACCAAACCACCAAACCACCAGGCCTCCAAAAGACTACTGTGGAGGAAAAGACAAAGGCTTTCATTTCACTCTGCAGAAAAGCATCTTGTTGGTGCTGAGGAGAAAGTGTGGGTGAACTTGGTGAACCAATTGTCCCTCCTCCAATAAGGGGCACATCATCGTCCACATCTCCAATTTCAATTTCTGCACACTGGTGAGCAAATCCATAATTGTAAAATCAAGCGCCTCACATGTTCCTTGATCTTTATGTATATCAGTTTATGTTTTGAAAAGGCAGCCTCCAGCCAATCCCATTTCCATGTGTAATACATACATGACCTCCAGTAGAATGTGATTTCCAATATTCTATCAATGTTTATATAACTTGTCTTGCTATGCTCATGCAGTGTGTGTGTGTGTGTGTGTGTGTGTGCACCTTAGATTCCAGAGTTCATGGCACGAGTTTTGATTTACCTCTACAGTGTGCCGCAGTAATTGGATGTGACACCATTCTCTCTGCTCTCCCTGGGGGATATAACAGGAATCTTACTATTATGGCCCCAGTCATGAATATGTCATGACAGCTGCAAACAAAGGCCCGTGATTTGGATAAGACTCCTCTGTATGTTGTCTCTGCGCTGATATATGAGATAAGTGCTGCAAGGGTAAATGAGTTTTCTGTAAAGCAATTTACAGTGTTTACAAAGAATGATTAATTGCTATTGTTTGACAAAAAAAAAATATGGTAGAGATGATGTTCAATATTACATGTTCATCATTATGCCTGCCAGATACATACTTGCCTCCCAAATATTGGTGTAAGCTATTATATCTAGTTTCAAAACAAGTGAAAAGATTTTTGGACCTGACATACACAAACAGGGTGATCCCCTAGAAAGACTTTTTGCAAAGAGTTTTGCATGCATGTGATGTGCAGTGCCTTGTTTAGATCCCATCATTTGTTGAGGGTCTAGCCATCAACTCAAATTGAGTGTGCTGTTTTGTATGTGTTCTAGCCTCATAAAAGTAGTCTCTGAGTGAAATAGCAGGTATGCTGATATCAGTTTTCCCACAGCCTGCATAATTGCTGTAATTTGCTTTCCCTTTGGGTAATCTGTAAACATGGCTGTTTTGATGTTTTTTGGCATCCTCCATTGGCTGAGCTCTCCACTCCTCCAGTGGAGTCCCCATCCCAGCCCAGGGTGACACAAATAGATCCTTCCCCAGAAGGTGCACGTAGTTCCACATGGGCAAAATCAATACAGCCCAGTAGTCACTAGAACTGTGGTGGTATTAAAAGCACCCCGTGAGCTGGTTCTCACCATGCTGGCGTTTTAGGGAAATAAAGGTATTGATCCTCCGGGGCCACTGGCGGAGCATTAACCTGGGCCCACAAATTAGAACGTGCTCATCTGGACACATCTGCCTGCAATGTTCCCAAAAAGCCACTCTCAGGGAGAAAAAAGGAGGGCTGGGAGTCCTGCTGCTCCAATGATGAGTACAGAGCTCCTTGACGTCCGTGTCGGAGCAGGGGAGGTGTCTGGATGCCCAGGACTTCCATTAGAGGCCCAGGATGGTGGCATGGGTCGATGTGGTAAGGTTTGGTTGGGGGTACTCCATCTCAGATCAGTGTGGTTCCTCCTCCCTGATGTAGAGAGAGAGGGGGCTGACCCACAGTAAAGCTAAGCTCCTGACTGGAAGGACATTAAGGGAAAGAACTGCTGCTTCCAATGCTTGTTCCAGCAGTGTCAAAGACCTCTATTGTACAATTTCATATTAGAAAAGAAATGAGAACCTTTTTCTGTCATTATTTAGCAGAAATATCCAGAAGATTGAGAAAAACTATTCACATTTTAGATTTTCACGCACATACACTCTTAAGCACACTGCAAACAGTATATATCCATTGATGTATTGTTTGAAAAATAATATCAGAAGTCTTGGATTTAGTACAACAGTAAACTGTAATTTCCATTTCCAGATTACATCTGCAAAACCTAGAATTACACTTCCCTCCATGGACACCATGAGGCTCTATGAGCATTAATGTATCACTTGCTGGGGTGTCATACAAGTCAGTAATTATATTTGACTAGGAGATCAGAGTCTGGATACAGAGCTAGAAACACAAACACAGTTATTTCATCTACGTGCACAGATATAGTTTTATTGAAGACCTTCTCGATTGGTATTCCTTTATTTTAACTCCCTGACTGTATCGCCCTGACAACAACCCACCTGTGTGACTCGTGACCTCAGCCTGACCCCATTTCTTTTGACACAACGTGATTTATTTCCAGTTTCATTTCACCTGTAGACCACATTTAAGTGTTACTTACTGGATACTGGAGAGCCGTAGGCATTAGAAACATTTGCATGATTAGTGTTTACTGATCAAGAGACTCCATGTATCTCTCCTAACAACACATTCTACCAGCTACGCTCACACAGACGGAGACACGTTGGAAACTTTCTCTCTTTTTTTCTCAGCCTGCCCTACCAGTGGGAAGCCTGGAAGTTCTCTGCCCCAGTTCTCCATGTCCTTGAGAGTTGTGCCTTCGGGCCGGGGCTGTTGGGGTCCCGCCGTGCACAATGTGTGCTTCTCACTCAGGCTCCTGCTGTACTCCGCCGCCCCCGCATGGCTCTGGAGAGTTGCCAAACTCTGAGGGGTTGTCCGTGCGAGCGGGGGAGCATGCATGTTACCACAGACCTGCTCCAAACATCTCACTTCCTTCCCCCCATGACAGTCGACCGGATATAAATCACTTTCCTGGATTGGCCGACAATGATATGCTTGGGAAGACGTTGTTATGAATAATCAGACTAATTGCATTAAACAGTGTGAAGTGATGTGCAAATGACTGAGGATCTGGTTTTTCCAAATCCTGCTTTTGCAAAGGTTAAACCATAGGATAGAGTGTGTGATGCCAGCATAGTGAAGTCAAAAAAAGGCCTATGTAAGACATGAAGGAAAAGAAAAAAAGACAGCATTTAACGTTTGTTTGGTGATCAAATTATAGTAAGAAAAGGAAATTAGGTGGTCATAATTTGTAGCTGTATGTGTTGGACAAATGTCTTTATATTGTATTCAGTACCTGGAATGTTTTTTTTGTAATTAATATGGATATTGGCCAACAGCATAAAGATAAAGATCCGTTTTCTATATTTTGTCCTTGGATTGTGCACTCAGGGAATTCACTCCCCTTTTTCTCTTCGTTTCCCTGGCTAAAGCATGGGGAATTGGTGGGATAAGAGGCTATTCCCTAAATAGCCCATGGCAAGAGGTATCCTGATTAGCATGCTGCCTGCTCTCTGGCAGCAGTCCTCCAGGCCACCAGCGCTATCACTTACGTGCTGTTTGTATTTGTAGTTGATAGTGTGTGCTGTTATAATTGGAATGAGCTCAGGAACCTCGTTTGCTTTTGATCCGCTGCCAGCCACTCAGAGTGCTAGTGGGCCACAGCTCTCACCTCAGCACTCCCAGTGGATTATGGGAAACTGCAACGCTTATGTTCTAAAAAAGCGCCTGACAGCATCTCACTCAAGGTCGAACAATACAATGGTAAGTGTGGGGAGTGGAACAAAAAAAAGATGGAGGAAAAAGTTGAACAGATATTTGATGTTTCCCTGGATATTGAGTCAGGAACTGGAACAGTGGTACTTCCGACTCGTAGAACCCAAGAGGCAATTATCAAAGGACCTGTTTGATTGTTTGGGGTAGTTTCAATAACACAAAAGGATATGTGGAATTATAACTCTCAGAAGACCTTAGCGTGAATATGATTTTTTTATAGCCTACAGGGGTGAATCTGTACAATCAAACAAACAGCAGTCATTTTCACAACAGACATCGTAACTCGTCATAGTAGGAAAAGCCCATGCGTTTCTAATAACATTATTATTATTATTAGTTGTAATCCTTTTCAGGATTTCAGTCCAGGTTAATTTGGCAACACCTGTGGTTGCTGGTGGTAACATCATGTGCAGATTAATAGGCCCACATTAGTAGGGCTACTCCTGGAGCTGTTATTCTTTCAGAAATACAACACAATGCAACCAAACGTGTTCTTGTTTTAACAAAAAAAATCATTGTCAGTTCCAACATCAGTGACAAATTGCATTACATTTCCTCTCACTGCTTCACAATAAAAGCCAACCCACGTTTTCGTCAGTGGAATTCTTTTAATGTGAAGCATCCGAAATAGGACATGATCTAATTGCATTAGCGGTAACTTAACAAAGTTGATGCAGCTGTGGGAGAGTGAACTGTAACAGTGAGGCTGATATCAATGAGATAATATTACAAACAACACTGGAAACACTGGATTACGTGCTGCATTGTTTCCTATGAATGCCTTCAGTTCTTTTAAATCAAGGCTGAACCTACCTTTCTTTTTGATGTTGCCTTTCTCTAAATGGTTGTTCATTTCTTTAATGTTTAATTTCTTATACTGCACTGTGACTTTTATTCTTGTGTTTTATCTGTTTTTATTTTTTTAACAGTTTTTTTAACTGTTTTTGTGTAAAGCACATTGAATTGCCCTGTTGCTGAAATGTGCTATACAAATAAAGCTGCCTTGCCATGCCTTGTGTGCAACTACCACAACTACTACAACTCCTATTTTTAATCATAGTTCCATTATCTTTATTGTGACTATTATTGACTCTGTTCATCTCACCTCAACCGGCACCGTCAGACACCGCCTTCCGAGAGCCTGGGTCTATCCGAGGTTTCTCCCTAAAGATTTTCCTGGCCACTGCACTAGTTTTTCAAGGCCACTGCACTAAATGCTTGCTCTTGGGGGATTACTGGAATTGTTGGGTCTTTGTAAATTACAGAGTTACATCTGCAAAGTGTCTTGAGATAACTCTTGTTATGATTTGATACTATAAATAAAATTGAATTGAACATTTTAATTAATGGTGTACTCTGCCACCACAATAAAAATAGGTCATTAAAGAATACATTGACAATACAATGACTACTGCTAAAAATGCCTAATGTAAATTGTGTCCAAAATTGGGTTTGATTTAATGAAAATCATTATTATTATTACAACTTTAACAATGGCTTTGTTCTTTATACAGTAAGTGTTGCCATGACAGTGTGATAGTGAGCCAGCATACACAATACCAGAACCCTGAAACTAAAAACGACAAAATGGAATTTAGCAGAAGCAAATTACAACTAATTGTAATATCAGCAACACATCATAATACTGTGAGTCAACAGGCTGGAACCAAGTTTACTTTCCACAGTACAACTCATGTGGACCTCATCAACTAAACTGTCAGATGTAAAGAAGACTCAATTGATGTATGCTTGAGGTTCATTTCTTCCCACTCCATGACATTTCTACAGTTTGATCTGCTGGCTCAGCACTTTTCCAGAGTGGACCAACTCCAAGGACTTGTGGGAGTTTGATGCTCCCTTGCTGCCAAATGCCAGCAGGCCAATGAAAAAAGATATCTGAAACTCCTAAGCTCAATATTTAATCAAGCGCTGGGTTACATTTGCTGTTTGATTAGGTAAGAGAATTCTACCTCCCAGAGTCTTTGATTGCTTTGCAAATATTTGGCCCAAAAATTAATACTCCTCTTGAAATGTGTGCTTTCAACACTAATACCTCAGCACCAGTAAGTAAGTTTATAATTGTTACATTTGTACTGTATTCTGTTATAGATGGCACTGAATTACTATTTTTCCTCTTCCTCTACTTCCTCTCCTCCATTTGTTAGATTATATTATTATTGATGACGTTATTGTTTATATTATCATCATTATTATTGAATTTGCTGTTTTTTTGTTGCTGTTATTGTCCTATTCATCAGCCACATTATCATCTGTGTTTTTTGACCATGAGTCCATCTTGTCGCATCCTAATCATCCAGGACTGCAGGAATTCACCTGAGAATAACCCTGATGAGCTTGTTCCAGGAGGGCATTACCACTGGTTAAGTACAAGCACCTGCTAAAATATTGGCAATTAGGACATAATTAGCTGCTAATGTATTTCTAATCCGAAGCGGGCCATAGATTTGTCTTTTTTTTGCGTAGACTCCCTTTTTTAATGTACTCTGTTGTTATTGTTTTCCTCAGGTATTTGTATCCCGAGAACATTGACTAAGTGCCCTAGTTCATCATATGCAAATGGCTTATTAATTACACATGCATTATGCCCGTATTCAGAAGACATCAAAGGGCCTGTGAGTCTTCAGATGGTCCCCTTCTGTACCACACTCAGGTTACAAATGCCTGCGTGTGCACTTTCCTGCATGCATTTTCGTGCAGAATAACTATACATCCTCAATTAAAAATGTTCACAGGAACTCTTTTTTTCTTGCCTCCTAATATTTGAGAAACACCTCCGGTGGTCTGTTGTTGTTTGGGAACTGCAAATTGCAAATAATTATTTGAGCCTCGATTACATAGCACTATTAGAAAGCAGCGAGACTGTGAGTGTATCTTTGTAACAAAGCCAATCCTATATTTGCTTATCTAAATGAGAAATGCCTGTAGTCGTTTAGTGTGCGACCTCACTAAGTTGTACCAGATCTTTTCATTGATCAGCTCCTTGATCACCATAATCTTGTTTTGGTATCAATGCCTCACACTGAGCTTCAGTTCTGTTCTGCGTCTGCATGTTTGCTCTGTCTATTCCTCCCTGGTGAATTCTCTGTTAACGACCCATACAGCAGGTGTCAGAGTGTGATTTATACAACCTATAATGTCTCACATTGATTAGCAATAGAGCTCTAATGGGATGCCAGCTCCCAAACTCAGGTTAAAATGAAGAAAAGCACGTACCACACCTTCTTAGTGCTGTTCTATATCATTATGCATCCTATTTGTGCACGAATATCAGCAACCCAACCGGTGCAATGAGATGGCGTAGAGGGAGTTTGTGGTGTGCAATCACTGTAACCCTGGGCAGTCCTATGTTATCTGTCTCTGGTGGGCTGCTCTGACTGGGTGCTGCTAGCATAATTAGCACAGCACTCACTTTGATGATAAAATGGGTAATAAAGCATTCCTTCCCTCCCCTGCCTACCTGATTTTACCAGCGTTTATTGATCTAATTAAAATAATTCAGCTGTTAATGGTGTGCTTTTTTGTTATGGAACGGAAGTTTTGATTACAGACACTTAAAAAGATGATGTGTGTGAGTAGAGACACTCCAAATACATTGAATTTTTAAGAAGTTTGTTGTATTAATGCTATCTGTGCTTGTAGCTGATAATAAATTACTTCTGATAGAATATAAACAACCAGAAGAAGATATTGCATTTATAATAAAAGTGCTGTGGATTACTGATATTATTGAAGAACATTTCTTCTTCTCATGTATTAGGAGCGTATAGTGTAGCTACATTGAAGCCACCAGGTGGGGCTGATTCTTTCACAAATGAAATTTTGTTGAGAATCACAGTAGAAAATGTTTAAATGAGATGTTATTCTATGGCATTTTTGTATGGCACCTCCAAAACTATCATTTCTCATTAGGAGACCAAACTGTTTGTGGTTGTCCTCATTACAAAAAAGATAGAGCTCTACCCCCAAAGGTAACTTCATCAACACTAGAGACAAATCTATCTTAGGTGCTCTATTTATATTTCTGACTCACTGCCACAAAGATTTATTCTGCACTCCTGTCAATCCATCTCTCTAATGGGCAATGGCATCCTTTTTAGTTTAGATGGGTGTGTGTGTGTGTGTGTGTGTGTGTGTGTGTGTGTGTGTGTGTGTGTGTGTGTGTGTGTGTGTGTGTGTGTGTGTGTGTGTGTGTGTGTGTGTGTGTACAGGCACGCATGCACATTCTTTAACACCAGGATTTTTTTTAATCATTTTGTTCTGAACACAAAAACAAGTACCTCGAAGTCACTGACTCTGTCTCATCTCTAAAGAGAATCATCTTTAGATAGAGAGCTCAAATGTCATGCAATTAAGATGATAAAAAAGCCCATTTGCCATTCCATGGGTTATTAATGTGGACTAATGATGCTCAGATCAACTATAAGATGTCTGCTTGTTATGGGGTTAATCTCCTCATTCTCGCAAAAAGCCATGAAGATAAACATCTTTGCATAGAAATGGGCTCATGAAAGTCCCCAGAGATCTGCATCCTAACTTCATAAGAAAGTTTGAAGGACCAAAAATAAAACTGCTGTGCAGACTTGCATGGTCATTTCTGCAAAATCTTGAAATAGAGCTAAGCAACCTGCGTAGGCCTATGCATTGATAATTAGTTTTGATGATAATTTATCTTTTTTTTTCTTAGTATGTTTTTAAAGGGTTTCAGCTGTGCAAGGGGTCAGATAATTGTTGAGCTTGTATTCCTAACACAAGACTTGTGTTCTTGTCTAAGAAGTGATAATATAATAAGTTGTTTGTTGTCACTGTTATAAACTGTAAATTAAATATGTTAATCACTTCTGTTATTCAAATGTATACATTCAGGAGGAGTAACCTGGGGTTCACTTGAGTGTATGGGTGGTAGAGATCTGCCTAATATATCAAACGTGTAAATGTCATGCCTTTTGATGACTTTATCATGAATGCTGTGATCATTACATTGTCATTAGGTAGCAGACTTGGTTGCACCTCGTTAATGCACAGAAGCAATCTGAGGAGCAGCAGATAATGTTGTGTGGTGGCGGTGTTTAATGAGGGTCCATATTTGCATACTGGCCTCCACCCCCACTCGCATTCCCACCCCACTCTCATTTATAAGAATAAATCACATTAGAACATCATCAGCTAATAAAGTCTACTCCGGCCCACATCCCACATCCCAGTGATAGCCAAGTCTCAGTGCAGGAAATACACAAAGCAGTCTCTCAGGATTAGAGAAAACCTATTATAGAAAATTCTCATATGGCACTGCAACATTCTTCATATTAACACTGTGCTGTTGTAAATTATGCCAGTTGTTGTGCATGCTGCAATCAAATCAAATTTAGTAGGAAATCTTCTATGGAAGTTGGAGCAAAATGTTGAAAGTCATCCTATAATATCATGCAACCACTTAGAGAAGTCAGATTTAATTACATATTCCATCACTTCAAATAGAAGTAAAATAGGAGTGCGTTTGATTTTGAAGTAGTTTGTAATCTTGATTGCACATAATTGTACAGGATACCACCTGAGGCGATAGTTTCACTGCCATTTCTGCATTATTGAAAAGCTTTGATTTGGTGAAGAGAAGATTGTGTTTTGATTATGAAAGAAATGCAATTAATAGCAACAGTTTTGCACATTTTGAAGTCAAATAGCTTAGTCTGTTTGCACATGCTTCCTTAATACCATGTAGTACTGACTATGAACATCACTAGCCAAACTAGAGCGGTCAAGAGCTACAACCTTTTAAGAGTCTGTCTTCTGTCGGTGTGTCTGTCCGAGTGTGCACGTTTAGACCCCCAAGTCAAAATCCGCTAAATAAAAAGTGTGTTTTCTGATGCCTAACGGTGTGCACGGCCCATGCACTGCTGATGTCAATCCACCCAGGACTACCAGTGGCCCCACTCCGCTCACTTACTTACTCTTTGGCTCACTCCATCCTTCCTTCATGCTCAAATTGACACTTGGTGCAGAGGCAGGCAGACAGGGGGCCTCTCTGCCCTACGCCTCCAGAGATGTGGCCCAGCTGTCAGCCGTCTAATCCAGTCCAACCTCCCCCCTGAGCCAGGCAGGAACTCCAGGCTGCTCCCCTCATCCTCACGCCTAGAGGCACAGCAAACAACTCAGCCCTCGTCAACACTACACACAGCAGGCCAGGAGGGGACCACTTTGCTAGTCAGATTTGTCTTGACCATTCGTCATAAATTAAGTACAACCATGTGACGTCACACCCCAAAAGCATATTGTGTATGAAACATCATGTTGACATTGTGCTTGAATGTTTGACATTCCACTAACAAATTGGGATTTTTTTATATTTAATGACAATGTGTTTCTACTGAAGTGCTGCAGATAATTGTAATCATTTGTGTTTCCAATCAGCTCTCACAATCTGAACAAAGAATCCCTTGGCTGCCCTGTTTCCTTTTACATCATAGGTGCTACTGTTGGCATTGTTACTATGGAAACGTCTGTACAGACAAAATGGCATTTTGGCAAATGTAGATACAGGGGTGCAGGCATGAGTGAGACATTATTCAATGCACTGCTGTCTTTTGCAGATATAGCAATTTGACCTGACTTTGCAGCCATGTAAAGTATCTATATAAATATATGTATGACAATCATAGACCATTTGATAATACATAAAAAACAGCATTTTAAAAACATGGATTTATTTGTGTGTGGTTTGTGAGAGCTTGTGGCACAGTCGTGGGTGTGTGTGTTTTCAGGAGTATGTCTGTACCTTTTATGTGGCTCCCCACGGCATTCCCAATATCAGTATTCCTGTAGATGTGTTTGATGTGTTTGAAGAAACGTAGCATACCTTGGAACATGACAGTAAACATGGCAGAGGCTCTCCCTCAGTGGAGCAGTGATGCACGTCACCCCTCAGAAGTGTGTGACGGGTGTACAAACCAAACCCACCGGGCCACATTGTCTCCTGGGATTCTCTCTTACTATGCTGCGCTGACTGGCTGCGTGTTGCTCAACGCTACGCTGTTCCGAATAATTCCACCCTCAGCCTGGAAAACAAAAGCGCAAACTAAAATGGGAGACAAACAAAGAGGAGAAATGCAAAACATAAACTTGTGACAAGTTATGGAACCCACTTAACTTGTTATCTGACCCAGCAGAAGTATATGTCATGATATATCCTGCTCTAATGTTTTCCCGGTTTTTCATCCCTGGAAAATCACTAGTGTATGCCTCCTGCATGCATCCCTGGGGAAATTAAGAGGCACGCTATGTATCTCATGAGGATTCCCCCAAGAATGAGAATAACGCAGGCAGCATGAAAGAGGAGTGTTGGTGTGAGGGAGTTATTGGTCTGGCAAAGGGATTGCCAACACATCAAAATAGCATGGGTGTTGAACAAGACAGAAACTTACACCATTTACACCTGCCCGAGAGAGAGAGAGAGAGAGAGAGAGAGAGAGAAGAAAAGAGAGAGCACCATCCTGACAGGAAAATTTCCATAGCCACACACGCACAGTATGATATGAAGTGCAAGAGTTGACGCATCATGTCAGACTGAATTTCATGAAGTGACATTTACAACATGTTCACAGACAGAGGTGCTTTGAATGTTGTTTTGGGGTTGATATGATAAGTCATTTGTATACAGTAACAGTTTTAGAACGTAACACATGCAAAGCTTTGAAAAGAGAATTCTATGATCTGGGACAGAAACATTTGAGCGCATAAACATTTTGACAAAAAAAGTGATATGGTGGTGCAAGTTGCCATTAATCTTGTATCATTATTCTCCGTATATTTGCTATTGAATACCAACACTGTCAAGAGGGATGTCACAGCATAATGGGGCTTACAGCAAAGAATTGGGTCTGGTCTCACCTGGGACATACTGTAACATGAGACATACAACATTGATTAGTAAACATCTAATTTAAAACATCTTTAAATTTCATTATCTTTAAAACACTGAAAGAGATTGTTATGAAAAAAACTTTCTTTTAGCATTCAATCTTACAGTCTTTATTTATGGACTCTGTAATGCAGTAGAAAGCGCTGGTGGACAGCTGAAATTAAATTGCATGTTTTCCTCTGCTACAGCCCACAAATCTGTTCTGTAAATCACATGCCCTGTGTGCTCCTTCAAGAAAAAAAAAAGAAGTACAAAGTTAAAGGGATACGCCACCGTTTGTTGAAATGGGGCTTATCTATAGATAGGTGGGCCAATGCATTTTTTTGTCTCAGTGCAAGTAATTCATATTTTTATGGGGTTTTTTTTACTCACTTTTACTCACAACATGCTAACCGGCAACATAGGATTCCATTCACTACGCTAAGCTAACTAGCGGTGGCGCTGCTGGTGTTGCACCGGACTAAAACAATGCATGCACAAAAAAATGCATTGGCCCACCTATCTACAGCTAGGGGAGACCGTGATAAGTACTGTTACAACAAACGGTAGCGTATCCCTTTAAGAAGTAACTAACTACATTTACTCTTGTAACTGTAAAACATTTTTGTGTAGGCCTACTTGTACTTTTGTGAGTATTTAAAAAAATCTCTGATTCATTGCTTAGTGTGTTGTATAAGGTATAAGTATAGCATACATTTCAAGTCGCATCGCTTTCAGAGTAAAAACAAAAGTCACCTGAAAAAGGCATGATAAATTGTGAGAACAAAATACATCTTTAGGTATCCAAATCAAACACACCCAGGGCGGCACCAACAGGTGTTGAGTCACTATTTTGAATTTATTTGAGGAGTGCAGTGGGACAGAGGGGCTGAGTGGACTGGTTGAAGTGCGACAGAGCGGCTGAGTGGACTGGTTAAAGTGGGACCGAGGGACTGAGTGGACTGGTTAAAGTGGGACAGACCGGCTGAGTGGACTGGTTAAAGTGGGACCAAGGGACTGAGTGGACTGGTTAAAGTGGGACATACCGGCTGAGTGGACTGGTTAAAGTGGGACCGAGGGACTGAGTGGACTGGTTAAAGTGGGACAGACCGGCTGAGTGGACTGGTTAAAGTGGGACCAAGGGACTGAGTGGACTGGTTAAAGTGGGACAGACCGGCTGGTTAAAGTGGGACAGACCGGCTGGTTAAAGTGGGACAGACCGGTTTTTCAGTGCTCTGGACTCACTGACTGACCTTCAGATGGGTGAGTACAACAACAAACTAACTTCCTCTCCACTAGAGAACGTCAACAACAACCATTGTGTTGCCTAGCAATGTAGCATGTGTATGCACTAAAAACTGAGTTCCAGGTAAGTCGATGGAGAACAACTTCTCAACGACGACCTGTCACATTCACACCTAGAAGCTGCCCCAATACATACACAGTCTGATCTGCTGGCCACTCAGCAGCTCCAATGGAGCGGTTGGGGTTAAGAGTATCTCAGTGGTCAAACAAGGGAGGGACAAGCACTGCTCTTTCACTTTCCTCCCTGTCACAAGCTCAATTCTTTAACCTTTAGGCCACCACTGCCCCATTGTTCATACATCTCTGTGTTGTCTGACGTGGCGATGTTTTATTCTGCTCTTGCTTGAAGCATCAGGTTATTTAATTTATGTGGCTTACTCCCACCCGCCTCCTCAGGTCTGCCGATGCCAACATCCTCAAAACCATCAGAACTAAGCTCCGGACCTGGGAGACAAATCCTTCTCAGCTGCTGCACCCACCCTCTGGAATGCCCTCCTCGACCACATCAAACAGTAAAGCACCCTACCATCCTTCCAACAGGTCCTCAAAACTCACCTCTTCCAACTTGCTTTTTCTTGTTATCAGACTTTTTCCCTCTTTTTCTTTGCCCACCTCTCCTGCTTTACCTGTGCTTATCCATGCACCTATGTGTCTTCCTTTTCTTTTTTGTCTGTCATGTCTACGTACCTTTTGTTTGTTCATAAAAACCAAAACTGTAAAGTGTCTTTGAGTGTTTAGAAAAATGCTATAAAAAATAAATGTATTATTATTATTATTATTAATAATGTTTGTTGCACCCACCATGGTGTCTGTATGCTTCTATTTATTGATGGCCATTTTTCTTTAATTGTCTGATTTTTGTCCTCTTTCTTGTTAATTCTACTGAGTCTATACAGAGGAAGGCAGTTGTATATATTGATAAATAATCAATTAATCAAAGTAATAATCAACAGATTAATTGTTTATCAAAATAGTCGTTAGTTGTAGCCCTTAAACTACAAAGTACTTCTGCTTCAGTAAAACGTCTTTAAAGTAACAGTTCTTTTACTTGAGTACAATATTCTGGTTCTCTTTTCACCTCTGGTACAGTACAGTAGTATGGACTTGGGACAAACTTAGATACAACTTTGTTGTTATTATCTACAGTAGGACATGCTATTTTTAATTCCTTTCCAAATGACTTTAAAAATGTCAAACATTAAATAGATTGCAAAGAAGGAAAGAAACACAGGGCGAAGTGAAGGGATGGAGTGGAGGTGCTGGAGGAGGAGGGCAGTTCATTGAGGTCAGGTTGACAGTAAAGAACAGATGAGATGGGGTGGCTGAGGAGTGTTTTTTTAGGTGGGATGTTGTAGGAGGGGGGTTGGTGGGTTGTAGAGGGGGGGAAACTAGGCCAGTGTCCAGACTCAGAGCACCAAAGGCCTCGCATCCCTGGATGCCCTGTGTCAGCCCTCTGACAGGAGAGATGGGACTTTAACACAGAGTTTTTCACCACCAGACGCTCTTCATCTCCTCTGAAGAATACCCATCCTCCTCCTCGACGCACTCACCAGTCAGAGTTTGAGGAGAGAAATGCACTCGTTACAATAAGGAGGGCACATGGCATGGGACCTGAGGCTTTGAATGCCGCCTCCTCCACACTCTCAGTAGAATAAGGAGCTGCAAGTACTGTGCATTTCCAAAGTTGACGTGCAGTAAATATATTATTTTTGAGGCAAATTCACACTGCTGAGGTGCCTGACCATACAATATGTATCTGTATGCTATATAAGAAAAACAATAGTATTGACCGTGAATACTCCTTGATAGCTAAATTTGAACATTCCTCCTTATCCCCGCTGTCTATTCCGCTCACTTCTACCCCCACAGATAAAGCAGACTTATTGTCAGGCTTAATCAGGTGGTCTGTTACCTTGGCAATTAAAGCCTTGTTAGAGATATAAAACCTTGAGACTCAAATGGAGAGTCCCTGGCGAGTCAAACCACTGAGCAAATCCTTAAACCAAACAACCTTCCAGTGGGAACACTTCTTCTCTGAGGATAGATGTTTAATTATCTCTGCTTGTTTGGGGGGGAAAGGAAGGAAAGACTGTTTCACTCCCTCTTGTTTGTTTTAAAAGCTCAAGAGTATTTATTGGAATTAATTAATGTGGCAATCTGTGTGCTATGTTTGATTGCCACAATGTATTAACCTAGGACAGAGAATATAGTGAACCATTTGTGAGAGAATTTACTAAGAGGGGGTAATAAAACACAAAACCAAACTACGAATATTAAACCATGGTTTTAAAACTTTTAGTCTTATTTAGAAATATGGAACTGATTTATGTCCTGTTTACACGTACATGGATATTTTCTGAGACATTTCCCTTTGTTTGTGCCGTTCGTTTACACGCAATTGGAGAATTCGCCTCTGAAAACAAGTCTTTCTAAAAACTTGCACGTTTGCATGTAAACTGAGACAAATAGAGGTTTAGGCATAGACAGTTAAAGAAATGGACCAACAGATCCCATTGTTTTGGACGGAGACGAGTGTGGGATATTAGAAGCACTTTTCCGGTGAGTGCTGAGCGTTACAGCGCAGCCTCCAACTGAGCTTGACGACATAGTTGTGACGTGGACAACCTGTCTGAAAGTTGTAAGTCTTTAGGTAGCTGTGCCAAGAGAAATCTCAGTCATTCCCAATCTTGCAGAGAGAGCGTAGTTAGCATTAGTAGTTAAACCTAAACAGCTAATGTAAGTCCAACCTGTCTGCGAGCTTCTCCTGACAATACGGTGATTTGTCAACTATGCGACAGCAAGTCACTTGGTTATGTCACAATCGTTAGCCTATTCACTTTTTTTTACTTTCTTATTCACTTTCAAAGTGACGTCAAAATGAATGGCAGTCAATGATATGCTAACGGCGTGTGATGGCTTCGGAGCATTAAAATGGCGCCATAGACACTGCACTTAGGGAGGAGAGGCTTACCCCCTTAGGTTTAGGCAGCCGAGGAAGTGAGGAAGACAAGAGAGAGGTAGTGATTTGTTGCTGTTGTTGCTATTTTCGGGATTCTGATTGGCTAGGCTTGAGCTTCTTGTTACACTGCCACCTGCAGGTTTGGCATGCTCTTGACGGCATTGACGGGTATGTGTAAATGAACACTTATCTGAAGAGTGACAGCTGTTCACAGTGTTATTTTTGAAACTGGAGAGGTTGGAATGTCCATTTATGAAAATAGCCGCCCACGTGCAAACGTAATATAAGTGTTCGTAATTTACTTTAATGAATTAATCTTTCTAATATTGCTCCTATGTGCGATCATTTATCATTTATTCCCAATTGTTGTAAAATACCTATCTCAATGTTGGCTTTCCTAAACTAGGCCAACTATTTTCCCGAATGAATATTCATTTTAGGAAAATAATGCAGCATATTTGAGCAATATGAAATGATAATTTATCATTATTTAATGATCTCCCACAGACAGTACAACACACATGGTGCAGTCAGCGACAACAGCTGTGCAGGCTCTTGATGAACTAATTGTCTGAGACTCAGCTTCTCTGCCTGTTCAGTCCCACGTAACCCTCTGACCCCTTTTTAGAAGTCCAGCTTGACTTTTTCTTTCTGAAAGGCCATTTTAGTACCTCTCCTTTCATCCCGCACTTTGTCTGTTTCTCCTTACCTCTTTGACATACTCCCCTAAATGGGCTTGGCATGCATCCCACTGTCTAACGAAGGTATGTGTGTGGGTGGGTGGTGTTTTGGGAAGTGAGACCTTCTCTGGGACACACTAATCAGCTCCAAACCAAGGCCCAGGCTGGGAGGCATTGGACAGGTGAGTAGTACCACTCGCTACACCCCCCAGGCTGCTCCTTAGTGTGAGGGTCAAATCAGCTCCATCCTTTATGTCCCAGTCACTCCTTCATCCTGATGTCCCCAATCACCTGGCTTCCATCCCTGGTTGCTGGTCCCTTCCTGGGGGCCTCCAAGGGACGAAACAGTGAGCAGCTGCTCTACCAAGGGATCCTCCTGAATGTGCCCCGTGCCAGCCCTGTGTGTGTTAACCTTTTCTTTTAATTAACACTGTCCCAACTCCTAACTCCCACCACCATGGTCCAGAGAGAGGTTCTCGGAGCTTATGCAACTGTGAAGTGAAGTGGGAGAGTCATCAGGGAGCAAGAGAGGTGGTGGGCGGGTGGGAGTGATGAAGGTGAGAGGGGCGAGGAGTAGGTGGGATGAATAATGTGTGCATGGCCTGGGAGTAAGGGTTTGTCTAATCCTTTCGAGCCTTTTCTTATTCACATGCCTTCACACATCCACAACACACCAATCATTCTACACGGCTGCCTATTTTACAGGGATGAACCCAGAAGTAAATTGGACATGCTGATGAGAAGATGGCTGATCTTAATTTGCACTACAGCTCATTACTCTGCAAGAGAGTCAAAAAAGCTTTTATTCCAGCTCTGGTCATTGACTATGCAATTGGTCATGTTTGTCAAAACTCACAAAGGCTTACTTCCCTGGGTTAAGGAAAACAAGTTTAGTTTGTTCTCCAGTTTCCTTTTTCATGGCGTGTAATCATCATTATACCCTAAAGCAGTATATATTTAGCTTTAGGCATGTTTTTTAACAATGCTATGTGTTTAATTCTGAAAGTTATATGCCTGAATAATTTATTTAATTCAGTGTGAGATTCATTGAACCTGGTAATCAGACATTGGTAGCACTCCGAGTTGAGCCAAATTGTGTAGAATGTTCTGTGTGATAAGGGGCTCTGTAGCACTCTTACATGCTGCAGCTTAGAACTACCGGAATATAGAGGGTTGAGTAGGCTTGATCTCATCTTACAGTGAGGATCTCCTAATGAGAGAGCGGTAATGAGCAAGAAAAAAAAAAAACACTCATTTAAAAAAAAAGTGTTGAAAGGATTTGCTATCTTTTTCTTTCATTTTGTGTGGCGGTGCCAAATGGAAAATGTCCATCTTTCACTGGGAGATTTTTATGTTCTTCTTGGCTGATAGTAGTGCCCCCAGGGGATCCTCTTTCTTGGCATGGCCATAGTGGTCACCATTTTCTGGAGACGGGCTGTGGAGGTCAAAGCCATTTGAGAAGGACATAAAACCCCTAGAATGATTTTTGATCACACTGTGAAACTGCCCTATTGTGGTTAAATGGTATTTTTCATGCCAAAAACACATCTTTGTGGATGTTATAGCCATCACAAGCAATTTAAAGTTGGTATATAAGAATAAATCCACAGTTTATGGTGGACCTTACACTAATCCAGCCAGCTAGTGAGTAAGTTGAGATGTTTTAGTTTGTCTAGGAATTGTATCATTGCTATCTATGACCTAGCTGATTCTGTAAAATAGCTTTCGGCGCTGGATCCAGGTGATAATTTTGTCACTTAAGCCATGATAACGCACTACAGCTCGGGTCGTGATGTTGCAAATCAGGGCTACGTCTAACATCTTGTAACCTCAGTTTTATGATGGAATAAGTAAGGGAAAAACTGCCAGGACCTTCTCCTCATGAAGACCCAGAGCAAGGGCACTGTCTCCCCAGCCCCATAGATCAGCCAGCTCTGAATGTCAAACCGCACAGCAGCCACTACAGTGCCAGGAGTCCCCCTCTTGCTCCCTCTCTGGCCCGTGATCTGCTATCTGGTGACACCACTGCGCTAATGACCAGGTTTGGGAGTTGCTCCACGGGGCTCCTTGGCTTGGGAAGATGGAAGTTGTGGATATCCAGCTGGAAGGTCACTGTTGACGAGGACCACTCACTTAACATTCCCTCTACTTTGTTGACATCCTTCAGTTTGCAAGGATGTTGAGTCATTGAGGCCATCACTGACCTTTTATTGAAACAGGCATGGCGATTCACTGAGTGGCAAATCAGGAATATTCTTAATGTGATTTCCACACTGTTTTTGTAATTATATGCACTAGTTCTTGGTCGAGAAAGACACAATGTGTATGTGAACTGCATACATAGAATAGGTTTTTGCTCCAGTGTTTAATTGCCCAGCAATTTGAATAACAGTGAAGTTGGAAAGCAGCACTCACAGCACTTGCCAACTTTGAAGCCATCTGATTGTTAGCTCACTGTGTTATTTTTTTTATTTTTTTTTTTTTATTCAACAGTTTGCTGTGGAAGAATGTCTCAGCAATGTTTTCAGTCACTCGCTAGCTTGACTTTTTTTTCTCCACCTCAGGAGTTTGGCTTGTTGGAGCAGGGTTAAAGTCCCCTGGGAGTACTCCTCTCGTGATGGGGGCACTGCCTCGACCTCACTCATGCCTGGTGTGGGTGGCATCCAACTAGGGAGACGCACAATGGAGAGCAAGACTGAAGGTGGTGATGCTTCTGGTGGATTCTCCCAGGACTCAGCCTTATTCTCAGGGTCATGCATTCCAGCAATCTCTGTAATTATAAGCAAGTAAGAAAAAAGTTGAATCTTCTGCCTTTCTCAAAATGAACGTGGCCCACCCCTCAAGGGAAACATTCACATCTCTGAGTTCTGGTAGCTGGATGAGTTTTAATGAGGCAAGTCAAGAGTGTGTGTGTGTGTGTGTGTGTGTGTGTGTGTGTGTATGTGTGTGTGTGTGCATGTGTGTGTGTGTGTGTGTGTGTGTGTGTGTGGTGGGTGTACATGCATGTCTGTGTATCTGCCCTGTTTTAACGAGCGTAATTGACCCCTTGTGCTTTTAAGCCGCCGTTTTTCACCATTTGTGAGAAAATTCTACTAAATAGCCTTCAGTGATTATTATTTCTACAGGAGACACTTCAATGGGTTTAAAACTTTCTTTCTGAGTTTTAAAGTTCAGTTACTACTTGTTCTTTGGACAATGTGCAGTCGGAGCCAAATGGACAGAGGGTGAGCAGGCCACAGGTCAGCAAGGACTGCTGAAGGGTCCCACCACCTGAGAGAAACAGATTCCACAGGGGAACATTTCACCCTGCTGAGAAGCAGAGTGCAATCTCTAATGCTGTGGCACACACACTTGCTGTGGCGTCTTAATGTCCAACTAAAAGCTACGGGAGGTGAAGAAATCTCCACGTAACTGCTCAGTTTTCCTACAAAAATGGTGGTAAGAAGCTTAGGTGATCTGAAAACAGACTGTGCCTTTGTGTGTTTGACAGAAATTTAAAGGCTTGAAGTGTTGCATTTTTGAAGGACAAAACAAGTCCACTAAGGTGTTTGTGTGAATGACTAAATGCAGCATTCAGATGCACCATGTAGGCACAAATAAACAAACTGCTTAATTTTGAAGTGTCCTATAGGTACATAGAAATTTCCTGGCTGGTATTTATGGTGGCAGGTTTTTATGACAAACATGTCATGTTTTTTTTAATTTTTTTTTTATTTGTCTTTGTTTAGTTCATTTTTCCCTCACGCTCGGAGGTGAGACTTGAAACAAATGCATTTCTGTTGATTTTCATTGTGCCTATTTGCTCCCAAAAAATTATA